>JANBPO010001567.1:0-437947 GCA_024336825.1 Amorphophallus titanum | reverse complement strand
CTGCCGTTGATTCCGTTGTCCGACGGCGCGGGCGAAATCATCGCGGTCGGAGAAAACGTTTCGCGTTGGAAAATCGGCGATCGCGTGGCTGGAATCTTTTTTCAAGGCTGGCAAAGCGGCGGTTTCAACCGCGAGATTCCCGCGACGGCTTTGGGCGGCGCGTTGAGCGGCACGCTCGCGGAATACGTCGCGCTTTCCGAAAACGGCATCGTGGCGATTCCACCGCATTTGAGTTTTGAAGAAGCCGCGACCCTGCCTTGCGCCGCCGTCACCGCGTGGCACGCGCTGGTCGTGCGCGGAAAAATTGCCGCCGGACAAAACGTTTTGCTGCTCGGCACGGGCGGTGTTTCCATTTTCGCGCTGCAAATCGCCAAACTTCACGGCGCGCGCGTCATCATCACTTCCAGCAGCGACGAAAAATTGGCGCGCGCGAAAAGTCTCGGCGCGGACGCGACGATCAATTACCGCGTCACGCCAGATTGGGAAGAAGAAGTTTTCCGGCTCACGGAAAAATCGGGCGTGGATCACGTCGTCGAAGTCGGCGGCAACGGAACATTTCCGAAATCGTTGCGCTCGCTCGCTGTGAACGGACAGGTTCACGTCGTCGGTGGCGTGAGCGGGTTCACGAGCGACGCGCCGTTACGGGAGATTCTCGGCAAGCTTGCGACGGTGAACGGCATTTTCGTCGGCAGCCGCGCGATGTTTGAAACGATGAATCGCGCGTTCGCATTGCATCAAATCAAACCGGTGATGGATCGCGTATTTCCCTTCACCGAAGCCGCCGCCGCGTATCGCTATCAAACCAACGGTTCACATTTCGGCAAAGTCGTGATTTCTTCCGGGGTGTGAAACATCGGATCAAATTTGGCGACGCTGATGCGGTTGGTTTTGAGTGATTTCTAAATCAACTTGCCGCGCACGCGAATTCGGGCATACTGATTTCCTGATTTGAACGTGACAAACCTAGTTTGCCGCAAGCGATTTTAACCAATAAAATCAATCAAAACGGAAGGGTGGCTGAGTGGTTAAAGGCATCTGACTCGAAATCAGAAGTAGGGGCAACTCTACCGTGGGTTCGAATCCCACCCCTTCCGCCATTTTGGAAAGCGTTGAATTTCAACAAGATGGAGAAACCAGAGGAGGCCGAAGAAGGCCCCGGCCAAGAAGGCGGCGAAGAAGGCGGCGAAGAAGGTGGCCCCGGCGCGCAAGCCTGCCCAGCCGGCGGAGGAGTACGACGTGAAGAACGGCCCGACGCAGGGGCGCATCAGCGGCTACCACATCGACACCGACCGCGATGAGAAGCATGGCGTGAAGCGCCGCAGCGCGGGCACCATCGGCGGTCGCCTGTGGGCCATCTTCGACAAGCTGGCGGCCAAGGCCGGCGGCGCGGAGAAGCTGGAGATCGCAGTGGTGAAGGAGCACAAGGACGTCGCCGACTTCAACGAGAACAAGGTGGTGATCGAGTTCTACTACTGGCGGCGCTACAATGGCGTTCGCGGCCGTGGTAAGAAGCAGAAGGTCGCCAAGTCGTGAGCACCAACGTCCCCACCGAGCAGACCTGCCCGCAGTGCGGCAAACCGCTGGAGATCCCGCTGGGCATCATCAACAACTGCCAGCGGTACTTCAGCAGCCCGGTAATGCGCGCCCGCTGCTGTGGCTATGGCGTGCGTCTGGTGCCGCACTTCAGCATTACGCTGGAGGCAGTGCCGCGCAACACCCGTGCCGACAGCTTGGGCATTGCCCTCAACACCGACGAGGAATAGCCTGTGCCGCGCTATAGTGTTCGCTGCGAAAACAGAGAAGTCGGCATCGTAGAGGCGGCCACCAGCGAACAGGCGGTGGACCTTGCCTACGGCCTACGCCAGTGGTCGCCTCGCGAAGCCATGTCCATCCTCACCCTCCCCGAAGGAGCCGGTCCTCCCATGCACCTCTTGATTGACACAACCAACGGCCGCGCACTGGCCCGGCACGAGTCCTACCGTGCCCTCTGCGCGCTGCACTACATTCAGTTCGCCAACGTGGACGCACTCATCCTGCGCTGCGGGCAGAACCGCAGCTACAGCGTTCTGTCGCACCAGCAGCTCGAGTCGGTGCTGCGCTATGCGGGCATCGTGGACATCCCCAAGGAGTACCACGACTGCATCGTACTGGCGCGCAAGATGCTCGAGGATGCGTCCTGGCTGTTGCTTCCGTTCGGCACCAAGGATCTCGACCGTCAGGCATACGCCATCAACCCCCAGGACGACCGCCCCATGGCGTACAACCCGGACGGTGACCTGCCGATGCTGGTGCCGACGTGGAGCGCCGAGCCACAGGTGAACAAGAAACGTATCGACTCCGCGTTTTGGGTGAACTTCGCCTCCGGTAATCCGTCAGGAGAATCGCGCCCCGTCGAGTTGCCCGAGGCGTCGGCGGGTGGTAGGGTGCGCAGGCGGAATTCCCCGCCCACCTCCCAAGAAGAGGACACCACCATGGCAACCGACAAGGCCGCCAAGAAGGCGACCAAGAAGACGGCGGCGAAGAAGACCGCCCCGGCGAAGAAAACGGCCCCCGCCAAGAAGGCCGCTCCCGCCAAGAAGTCCACCACCGCTGCCCCGGCCAAGAAGACCACCACCGGCCCGGTCGACGAGAAGAACGGCATCAAGCGGCCCAAGCCCGGCGGCAACACCGCGCAGGTGTGGGACGCCTGCGACGCCCTGCACGCCAAGAAGGGCAGCGCGCCCACCTTCAAGGAGGTGGACGAGTACATCGAGAAGAAGAACGCCAACATCCCGACCGCCACCCGGCGCAGCAATTATGCGGTCTGGCGCAAGTACAACGGGATCACCGGGCGCGTCAGCTGAACCTAGCCTGCGCCCCTCAGCAACTCCAGCAGGGGCGGCAATCGTGCCGCCCCTGTTTCTCCCTGAGGGATCAAGATGAAACAAAACGAGCAAGCGCCCGAGAAGCGGGTGCAAGGGGACGGGTTCACCCTCGCGGTTAACTCGATTTTTCACACCATCCAAGGCGAAGGGCCTTTCGCCGGCACCCCCGCTGTGTTCCTGCGGCTGGCCGGCTGCAACCTGCAATGCCCGCTGTGCGACACCGAGTACACCGAGCGACTCGAAATGCCGCTGGACGAGATCTACACGGCGGTGATGGGAGCGATACCGCACTGGCCGCAGGGCCGGGCGCATGACCCGGTGCCGTACACCGCCCCGACAAATCTTGTGGTCATCACTGGCGGCGAGCCCTTCCGGAGCGGTGGTGGCCGACGGAAGGGCGGCAACTGTCACGGTCGTGGGTGTTCGAGAGAGAGAGAGAGAGAGAGAGAGAGGGAGAGCGATGGAGAGGGGGGTGCATGGAGAGAAGGAAGGGGAGGGAGTGAGGGCCAGTGCGGTGGACTCGGAGGGTGGCTACCGGAGGTCGGGAGATGGTCGATGGTGTTGTGAGAGGGAGGGGAGGAGAGGGACGGTGGTTCTCTGCTAGGTGTCCAGGTGAGGAGAGAGATGGGGGGGTTCCCTGCGATTGGGGAGGTCGGGCACGGGCGTGGCCGGTGGGGTGGCTGGGTTCAGTGGTGGTGCGACGGGGAGGCCGGTGGAGTGGCGTCGGCGACGTGGAGAGGGGGAGAGGTGGGGTGGACACGGTACGATCACTCCTGTGAGGCTTAGGTATAAGCCTCTAGCGATCACTCTATTTCTTTCTTTCTAACCCATGCACTGTAGGCATTCAACAGTAGTTCAGAGAGAGGCTTTGCGGCACCAGCAGCGGTGACCTTTCTGGGGCCTAACCCTCTAGCGATAACGGTGGGACCTACTACTCCTACTGTGAGTTCCGAATGCTAAAGATCTAAGAAATAAAACCTCATGCATTTTCCTTACATCTTAAATAAGTCTCTGTTTGCATAGTTGTCAGAAGAATGCCAAACTTCTGGCCTTTTAGTTCCCTGGGCATCTAGGTTAGTGGCTGCCTAGGCCATCTGCGAACGGCCACCAGAGTGGCCGCCTACAGGGGTAGCCGGCCCACTAGTTGGCCACGTTCCCCAACTCCAACGGTCCACACAGTGGCCGTCCACCTCCCCTGAGTGGCCATCGACCTAGCCGCCCAGGTGCTTGAACGGCCACTGCTTTGGCTGCCTCCTGTTTTTTCTTTGTTCCATTTCATCTTCTGTTTCGTAGCTTGTTCATATCTTATGCACCTATGTGTCTGACATTCTCTACAGGTCTACGCGTGGGTGGGATTAGGAAGAGCCAACATTACACCTTATAGGAACACCCTCCCGTTGGAATTGAGCTCTTCACTTTGGGATTCCCACTTGGGTGCAACCGGCTCGTTCCAATTAGGCACCTCCGTGAGTCCTTCCGAACCGTGAATTCCCACACGGTCGTCAGACAGGTTGTACCTTCATAGACCCATGTAGTTGACCTTGGGCTTGAGTGAGTTCTCACTAAATCGCCAGAGAAGGCCTTTCATGTTATTAGCTTTCTTCTTCTCTTGAGAGAAACACAAAAAACCATAAAAAAATCAAAAAAAAGAAGAAAAGGAAAAATAAAAAAAGTGCCAAAAAAACTTTGGGGCACTGTTGTAAACAACCTTGTTTGCCTGACACACATTTTCTTTTTTTTAAACCCCCCATTTTCTTCTTTCACACCGGGTGAGCTCGGCGGAAATGGAGAGAGTCTTCACTAATCCAGGCTACGAGGAGGAATTCGCTCCCCAATATGAGTCCAAGATTAGGGGCAACCCTCTATTCTAAATAGAGGATAGCCACCTGGCCGCCTTCATAGGCATGTTTTCGGCTTCACCTAATGAGACCGTCCACACCAATTTGACATCATCTTATAGTGAACATGACCACGTTAGCCCTAGGGCTCCCACTCTGCCACCGCACGAAGATCAAGAGTTGATCAACGTGCTATCTCGCTATGCTCTCGAGGAATTGGTCACATTGGTCTCGCGGGGTAAAGTCCCCATTGCTCTACATGACCCCTCCTATTTCGCACCCTCTCGGGCCCAAACTCCCTTCCAAGGGTCCTCTAGCTAGCCCGCTCGGGAGATTCCACTCCAATCTAGCTATCCCATGGCTCCTCAAGGGGTTCCTCAACCCCTGGTTCCTCCAATCACGGTCACCATGTCAAAAGGGATAGACCCCACATTCAGGCAGGAGATCCAAAACTACATTCGGCAAGCGGTGGTCGAAAGTATGTCGTCTTCACGTCCCCATTCGCTGGCCCAATACTGCAAACTGCCAAATGCTTACTTCCCGCCTAGCTTCAAAGCTCCCAAGTACAGGAGGTATGATGGTAGCACTAACCCCCACCATCACTTGTTGGGTTTCCTTATGGATTCCCACACCCGAACACAGCCAGAGCGGGATAGATTGAGACGGTACCATCTCGTCTAGTCTCGGGAGGAAACCTGGACGTTCAGGATGACAAATCTTGATTATTATAGTTCAATTTATTTTTAATCCTTTCATTAAACTTTATTTTGTAAATTTTACAAATAAACCCTTAAGGTGTGAATTATTTGTGACAATATCCTCTTAAATGCGCAGAGAAGGTTATTCACAAGTAAATAATTTTTGAAGGTCACTTCGATAACAAGTTAGGATAAATAATCTGAGGTGGATCTGAATGAGTTATTCCTTAAATTTTCTCTTTTTCAGTTTGATAACTTATTCTTATCCTAAGAATAATTCATTCCATGTGAAATGATAGAATGAGTTATTCTTAAGATAAAGACCTTAACCCTAATCGACAATGAGTGGCATATTATATTATGACTCTCATCCATCCGCGAATAACTCATCTTATTCCATTATCAAAATGGCCCTCTGCCCGATTAGTCACCACAGAGGCTGAACACCCCGAGGGCTCATCTTGCGGTGGCAAGGTTTGATTAATTTGCAGATAATACGTGATGGTCCCCATCACCCTCCCCACGCTTATCTTCTTGTAGTTGTCTCCATGTAACATTCTCTATCTTTGTAATTATTTTACTAATAATGGAGGGGATGGGTTCCCAAACGTGTCCCACGATTCCAAATTTTTGCTATCTTGCTTCACAGAAATCACAGTCGCAGAGTCTCCAGCTCGATAGATGCCCTCTCATCTAATCCAAACAGGGAACCTTTTTAAAGAGAGAGCACACCACGAGGATCTAAACACAAGCACACCGGGCACTGACAGCAACGCAGTAAACACACAAACTTCCTCCATAGGTAGGGATACAGGTGAAGCGAAGTAGCAAACAGCTAAATTTCAGGGTCGATAAGAATTTTGTTAAATTTGCTCACTCAATAAATAAATCAGATTTAAATCTGATTAATACATATAAATCAACGTGAGGAGAGTCAAATCAACTCGACTCATATAAAACTCATTTTGTCAAACCTATTTCGGCCAGATCTCTAACGCACGCAACGAGTCCCCGACCACCACAACCCACAACAGACAATTCAAGACGGATAGTCTTCAAATTCGTCAACGCACGAAGGACATCAACCCACACGCAACGGTCACCGGATGACCTTCCGACAACCGAACGCTACCTCCCCAACCGAACGTTACCTCCCATGACGTCGGCCTCAGCCCCAATAAGGGCGAGCACGTCTTACAGACGCCGTAACACTCGCCAAAAAATCGTCTGACTCTGGAGGAACGGACTCTAAATTAAAAACTCCCCACGATTACGAAAAAACGTTAATCCACGACTTGCGCCATTCCCTACTAAGGGACAGGCCCTTGCCACTAAGACAACTCTTATAAATGAGTATTTGACTGACATGGATGAGACACACAGAGACTCAGATAGAGAGAGACAAAAGAATCGACTTACTGCCATAGCAAGAAAAATCTCGACTGTCCACCCCCCGAAAGTGAATTCCACGAAAGAGAGCACATGCCATCTTCCGAGCACCCTCACCGCCCAATAAACACTCTTCGAACGCCCACTGAATACAACGAGCGTTCTTATGAAAGACTATCCGCCCCTCCAGGCATGCATAAATGACCTTCAACTTTCTCTCTCACATATTCTTCCTTATTCTCCATCTCCCCAAGTGCTGACTTAAGTATCGAAGAGTTATCCCCTGAGATAACGTCCAGAACTCCTTCTGACACTCTTTCTCTGATGTTTGCATACTTCCACGACTACCAAACAATCTTTTCCAAAATAAATAAATATAAAAAATATGATACAAAAATTAGGAACTAATTTTCCCCCACTACAAAACTACGAAACGTAATCGTACCTGTCTCACTTGTTTGTCCACAGACTTGATTAAAAACTCAATTATCTTCACTTCACCGGTCATACTTTCATGTTTAACATGCAATTCATTTACGATTCGTTTCTGTCCTGCTTTAACCATCCGAGGAGCATGTCGATATAAAAGACAAATGCCTCTCTTCATGGGTCTTCATCCACTTGGGAGTGCGACAAACTTGCTCGAGGCATACCATGCCGACTGTTCGCGTTCCCGATTGTTGTCGCTGCATAATCTCAGGGCGTGACAAGGGGGCCACTGTGGCCTTGGACAAGCTTGTGTCCTTTGTCGAGGTTTTGCGATAGGAGGCAGCCCTAGAGACCTCAGATGTTCTCGTGCTGGAAGCTGGGGTACCACCATAGGCAGGGACGGAGGCAACCGTGAGTATAGGCTTTTCTCCCTTGAATCTTCCTCGAGGCAATTGATTTATTTTGAGTTGAACAGGGTCATCCCTCCAAAGGGGTCGTGGAGGTTCATGGACCAGTGGTCGAGCCTCCAGAGGAAGGAGAGATAACACCGGAGAGTAGCAGAGTGCCGGTGGTTAAGGTAAGCATGGGGACCTCTCGACTCCTTCCCTTTTTCTTCAACAGTTCAGCAGTTCGCCTTACGCGGTGAGTGGCTGACCCTGCCTTGCATGGCCAGGCAACGACTGTGTTTTCAGTCGTACCTATCGCTTGGGCCTGCAGGGCTATTTCCAAGTGGCGGTCGTCCTTTAGTCCCGCGGTGGGAGAAAGGCTGACGTCTCTCATGGGATCGGACGCGGAGCCCTTGATATCCTTTCTGCAATCAGGGGCCAGCCCGTGGCTTGCGGTCACTCATCCTCCTCTCCAAAAGCTCGCTACACCAGAGGAAACCTAGCTCCGATGGAAAATATTGGCAGGCATCACCATACCCCCAGAGGAATCCCAAGTAGAAAGGGCCGTAGGTCCCTTAAGGGTGGTATCCGGTCCAGCTTCGCTCGCCACTCTCCCTCCAACCGAAAACAAGACTCTCACCCTGCCAACCTACGAGGCAACAGTGGGTCCAGGCCTTACTGAGGAGGTGGAGATAGACATAGGTTCATCAGCTGTGGTGTCTGACTCAGCTCCCGTGACATCTTATTCTCCAGCTGAGGTTGCAGGCCCGGCCTCAGTAGTGTAGGCAGTAGCAGCACGCCCTGATTTTACCACGGCGATGGAGGTGGGTTAGCCCCTCTTCATAATGGCATCGGGTGATCCCGCCATAGTCTTGCCTTCTCCACTGGCGGTGGTTGGCCAGGAGTTGTCTGTTGAAGTTGGGGGATCCAACGACTTGGCTTCCACCCTTCCATCCTCTTCAACCGTGGTAGACGTAGATCTGTGGGCGGCTGTAGGCAGCGCAGTGGAATTCAACCCACCTACCATGCCTTCAATAGGCCATTCTGCCTCATTTGCGCCGGTTCGACAGACACTACTAATGCTGAGGTCGATGATCTTTGCCGACCCTTCCTTTACATACCGAGGAGTGCACATCGTGGTTATGCAGTTGACTGAGGCCCTGCAAATGATGGGTTGCCCTCTGGAGGAATGGTCGCGACAAGTCTTATTATTACTAAAACATGTGAATCGTCACGAGTTCCTTGAGACTCGAGCTCCCAATGAATTTGTGGCTATCGGCGCCCAAAAGGATGAGTACCTATGGACCCTGGAGGTATGAAGAGACTACAAGGAATAGCATGAGAGAGCCCTCACCAAGTACCGTGACAGCATCCATGCCCTGGAGAGTAGGATAGAGAAGCTCAAGGGCTGGCTCGTTAAGGCTGAGTCTGATCTTGTCGAAGTTGAGGCCACCATGTTCAAGGAGACTAAGGAGCTGGCCATTGTCGAGGTTGAGGTAGCCTCCGTGTTGACCGAGCTGGAGCGTCTTGAAGGGCAGGAGAACTGGCTATGCGAGATGGCAAACTTCCCTTGTGCCGGGATCCTTCCCCTCGAGGAGAACTTCCGAGGCATGGGCTGAGCGCCGATCCTCCTTTTCTTCTTCTCTTCCCCCCCCTCCCTTTTTTTTGACATGTAACACAGGGGTATGCCCCGAAGTGCATGTAACTTTCCTCTTTTTTTGAGAAATAAAATACTATTTCATCCATATGCCTCTCCCGTATGTCTGATAATCTGAAATCTTTCCTTTCTTTCTTGCTTCTCAGCAAAGTGCAAGCCTGTACTGGTAGTTCATTCGGGGAGTACCCCGGTGGGGTTCGCGAGGGCGCATAGGAGAGTGCTCGCCTCTCTAGAGGAGAGACGAGGGGACCACTCCACCATGGACAGGGCCCGGCTTTTCCCCTCTGGCCGAAATAAGTTATTAAGAGCGAGTTCAGATCGGGTACGGATTCGGGTGCACTAAATCTATACCCTATCCAAATATGAAACGGATATTTTAAACATATCCAAATCTGAATCTATATCTGTTTATTCGGGTATTACCCAACCCGTCACGGGTTGGGTGACACGAGTAATCGAGTTTGTAAGTATTTTTGACATTCTTAGATCCGATGAACTTAATTGTGGAATATAAATGTTAGTAGTCAAATTGCCAAGTTACATGGCATATAATTGTGGAAGCATATAAAACTAATTATGTATTTTGAATATTGTACAAACATATTTCATCAAAGCCTAGTTGTTGAATGCACCGAGGGTTCAAGGTTACGCCCGGAAGTCAGCATAAATGTTAGTAGTCGAATTTAGTTAGATGAAAATTTTAATTATATTCTTAGATAAAGTTGTTAAGTTTCAGAGCTTTATAATTTGTGGGTCTATCGTAGGTCGCTTAATTATTACATTACGGTCCTACCTTCACCTTGGTGTGCGCAGCCCATGAGATGGGTGGGGTCGAAGATTGACTCGATCAAATCAACGGAGTTGGCCCCCTTCTTTCTTCTCCCTTGGCGAGGACTAATCCTAATAATGCCATCCGTCTTGGGAGGTGAAGGTTTAGACTGAGGTGAAAGTTAGAACCGAGGTTGAGTTTCGATTAAAAATATGCAGTGTAATTTATTCGCGCCATTCTTTTAACTAAAATTACCTCTCTATTTTCTTCGTGTCAGATCCAATCACCTTCCTTTTTATTTTTTATCGGATAATCTCACGATAATATAATAAAATAAATTCAAAGTGAGAGGATGTTCCTTGTAGCGGAAGCGGAATGTGCGCAAGTTTCAACAAAAGTAAAAGTGGAAAAAAAAATGTGTACCGTCGTACGGATGCGAAATCAACTACCATAGTTAACCCCTACCCGTAATTCATTGCGAAGTCGGCTCTAAAGGTCCACACTCGAAATTCAAGAACTATTGTGATGCTCTCCCAGAGATGCAACCGAGAACGGTCACAAAACTGAGATAACTCGTGGCCATCTCCTAGGGCATTTTGCTCATAAGGAGAGAGAAGGCGTAGAGAAAGATAGCGAGGGGGCTGTTGTAGCCATCGCTGGCATTGCGCTCTTGAGCTACTCTCATACACACATACTCTGTAACGACCCAAGATCTGAGTATCAAAAAGTAATCGACGCGACTTGAATCCTAATCCCTCACTCACGAGCCACAATACTCGAAAGGGTTAGACTAACATACTGGAAGTGCATAATAACCTAAAATAAATGCAGAAATTAAAGTGCAACTAAAATTACATTCATTACAATTTATAAAATTTACAGTTCAGAGTACAAGCCTAAAAAGTATAATCTAGAAGAAATTAAAAGTACATAGTCTCGAGACATACCTTGGCTTTAGCATGTTGGCAACTAAGAAACTCCGTTGGCATCACGCGAACATCTGAACAGCGTGGAGGAATACCACACCCGAAAGAAAAGATGTGAGTGTCATCTCATTGACTCAGTAGGGGTCTTGTAGATCCCCAGCACACTAAACAACAACAATAACAACTAATAACAACAGTAATGATAGTGAACTAAAACCAGCGGAAAGTAAAACGGGTGGAAAGTAATGATAGTGGAGGAACTGAAACCGCCCAAGCCTCACGTAGGCGACACGGCACCTCGAGTGCCAGGGAAACCACGACCCCACTATTGAGGAAACCATAACCTCGCTAACGTGAAAACACTACCTTGATAGCTAGGAGGGCCACGACCTCGCCGTCGGTAAACTCAACCTCGACTGACATGGCAGTGAGACACACACACACACCCCCCACAGTACTAGGAGTAGCTGGGGTCCGTACTTGTCAACACAGTGTTCGAGCCCCCAACCACGTGTGCATACACTAAACAAAGTTCTCGACGTCTAGGCCCTACGACTGATTTTCCCCCTAGCCCAGACTCAAGCTCTAAAGTAGACAGAGTCCTCAACACCTACTCTGTGAACGTGGATAGAGTCCTCGACCCCCATGCACATAGGGGTCCAGGTCTCCTAAATTCTTAACTTAGAAAAATCAATTAAACTTAGATCTGGGAAAAGTAGACGCTGTTGCATCTAAGTCCTTAATATTTAGATGGTATGCCATATAATTACTTCGTCTAAGGTATAAGTTGGATGATAGATTATCCATAAGTTTATCTTAGGTGATAAGAAGCCTTTCATCTAAATAATAAATGTTAGATGATAGATCATCTACTCTGGGAAGATAGACGATGCATTGTCCACTTTGTAAAAGGTTAAAAGGTTCCATCTAAGTGACATTGTCTAAGAATTAACATAGACGGAGCATTGTCTATCTTCAAAGTTAAACAATGCTCCATCCACTCTGAAAGGCCAACCCATTTTGTCTAAGGCCCTTCGTTTAAAAGTAAAATGTTAGACGATATATTCTCTAAGTCTTAAACCTAGATGGAACACCATCCACTATCTAAATGGTAGACTTATGGTTAGATAATGTATCATCTAAGTTGAATAGTTAGACGATGTAACATATGAGTAACAAAATCTATTGTCTAACCCCTTAGAGACACTACAAGTTGGACAATACATCATCTAAGTGCTATGTAGATGGAAGATCATCTAAGTTGCAAACAAGTAGACGATAGATCACTTAAATAAAGGACTTAGATGATACATCGCCTAAAATCACTAAACGACAAACCTATCATCTAACCTCGTAACCTTCCATCTAAAACTGACACATACGATGCATCACCCAAGTCTACATAAAAGACTACTGTTGCATCATCTAAGAAAGTAGACAGTGTAGTTTCCATCTATTAGACTTGGTCAAACAAATTACTTTTGACCGTGTTTCATTTAAGTGCCACAACATGACAAAATCCGGTAGCATCTATGAAACTACTTAGACACTATAACATAGATGATGTACTCTTATCCTCCAATCTCCTTGAAATACTTTTCATACCTGGATCTGGATCCTTTATAATATTAATTGGACTAAATTCAGTCACTATTAACTAGAAGAATTGACACTTGAAGGGGCCATACCTCTAATGCGAAAAAACCTCTCAAGTCATCTTATGTGTGATTGATTAATTGACTCGGGACCTTTTCTAATTAGTGTTTTATTGTCTTTATTTGAATTTCAAATTTTTATTGATGTACTAAAATAGCTATCAACAAAATCAAAACTTGGAAACAAAAAAAAAGAACAGATAGTAACAAATAATTCTATATGTCTACAAACATTACTAAAAATAAAACAATAATAAAAAAAAAAGGATCAATTAAATAAAAAGATCATAAATAAAAAATATTCCAACAAAACAAAATCTCAAATGAAAAAGGCAAATTCTTATCGGAAACATTATTTCTTTTACATAAAATATTTATTTTATGAACAATGTATAAGGTGGAAATGGGTCAAACTTTTTCTTTAAATTCATAATTTTTTAGGATTACGAATTGTGGTTTATTGAACTAAATATTTTTCAATGACCCATGATGTATCCTTTAAAAAATGTCTTTAACTTAAAAAAGAGAGCGATTAAGTCGTGATTTTTTCCAAACACTTAGGCCCGATTTGATAACCGAGCAAGGTAACATTCGGGTGGGCCATCCCCCGGTTAGTTTAATCTCACTCAAGGGGTCGAGTGAGATAATTTTCCTCTGTTAATGCTCGGTTAGGGTGAGTTATTCTGGTGTTTATCAAACTGAGAATTATATAAAATTGGTAGAATCGACGTGAAATCGACGGATAAGTCACCGCTCGATTGTCTGCTCGATTATCAAACCGGACCTTAAAATTTTTTTTTTACTCTGCTGCCAAACATTTAACTCAAAACTCTCGACATCTCACAGTCGCCAATGCGCAGAGTTCAAGACATTGGCTCGGGCATAGTTTTAACCTGTTGTGAACTATGCGTAATTACTAATCCACTATACTCGAAACTTTAAAGAAAATAAAAAAAGTGATCTTGTTGAAGTGTGGGACAATATGTCTAAGTTTGGAGATTAAACGAGGGATTTGAGGAAGTGTGAGAGTTGTGTGACAAGTTTACAGACTTTTATAAGGTTAAAACAACTAAGAGTTCGATTTGTTCCCTTCTTAAGTACCTGGAGTTTTTGGGGTTCAACAACCACTAACACCAAGATGTACTTGAATTTAGCTAGCATTATTTGTATACAAACTTAGGCCATTTTCCCTATCTGATATGTGCAAAATGATGTGAAATTAATAGATGCTATACAATGTGGTTCCAATGAATAGCAGCCTAATATGCACAGACTGTTCAAATCTAAAAACAAAAAAAGAAAGCAACTATAGTCCAGTGTCAAATCATTCCCCTTGAAATGGAAAAAAAGGCTAATAAAAAATGGCTTCCTGTTGTTTCCAGATGGTGTTGTAACAGGTGTTTATCCACCACAATTAATCACGGCATTTACATATAATCTTCAAGAACACTGATCTTGAAGCCATAAATAAGATCATTTTTCCATACCTCAGCATTGCTCTGTGTAGCTCCATGACACACAAGAACAATCCGCTTATTGGTTTTCCTTCCCGCAGAACTTCCACGTGCAATTGGTGAATTTGGGGTCTGCAACTCAGGGCGTCAGGATTTTTGATGTGAAAGAAAGTGTTAGAGAATCCTCTCTGGGAAAATGGAAAAGCACTAAAACCAGAACGAGGCATGCCATGTAGTAATAACCATATTCGCAAGTCGTAAACATCCATGAAAACAGGTATTTAATAGAACAAAAGATATATGCATCTGATTGAAACTTTATTCTCGCATTCTTGTCGTTAAGCATGGAAGAAGATGTAAATGGCTCTACACTTTAGCACATCTCACAGGGTCAATGCAACCGATGAACTTACAAGCTTTTTTTTTACCATTACATGACCATGGTCATTGTATCCCCTAGTAATGAATTTGTTTAATGCAATTGCTTTGAGGCCCAAATACATTCATGTCCAGAGTCACCCTTCCCCCCTAAAATTGACATTGGATGCAAACGGAGATATCAAAAAGGATGTTTGCATACACTTGATAATAAATAAGTAATACTTCTCCATCCTCCCAGTATGATGTAAGCACATCCGACAGTAGCGGCTAATGCCAATAGCTTTTGTGGACTATGATAAAGCGGCGAACCTTTTCCCTGCACAACCAAATTGCCCAAGTACATTAAAAATGAAGTTCCATTTAGAAGGTTTGTCAAATCGACCTTCTGTATGTTTCAGAGATCAAGCAGATGGGCCTTTTCAGCTACCATTGATTTGGGAGATCATGTAATCAGCCAAAGTTTACCACACATCATAGGTGAAGTCAAATACAATTCACAAAGTTCAAATCCACGCACCCTAATTGCACGACTACACAAGCTGATGGATGAATCTATTCTTATGAAAAGGATACACAGCTGAAGGCAGCTGCCTTACAAATTTTGTGTAAAGTCACAGAATTCTTGAAGTGATTTATGTGGTAGAGTGGAAAGTCCAAGTCTGTGACCTAAGGTGGAAGTAATATCTCAACATCTTTAGAAGGGTTAAAAGGCAAATGAAGGAGGCTCAGACTTCACTCTACGACAGCATGTTTCCAATAAATACACTGCCCAGAACCTATGATGCTTGACTACAGATGAACTATGGTCAGACATGTAGAAGATTGGCCCAAGTGAATCGAGTGATAGCCGTCATTCCTGAGTAAAAGGTTCATAACATTTAGTAAGGCTGGCATTTTGCCAGAGAGCTCAAATCAGGGTTGCTTTAGATGGTAAGCACTTGGAAATTGTGTCATCACTGAGAAAACTGTTACAACCATTAATGCAAATGTTAGTTGCCCGATGATGGGAGAGGTCCTTGTGTTCGCCTCCGGGGCGAATCGTGTCCCGTTAGGGAGCTCGGGCCGCTACAACTCTGGTGGAAATGCCATGGCTCGCCCACGGGGGGTTCCGTCGGTGGTTCCCCTTGGTAGGTGTTTACACGCGACAAATAAATAAAAATGCGGACACGCTGATGATGAATTAAAATTTGGGCAGTTTGGGCATCATCAGCATGTTTATTTGTATTTCTTTATTTCACGTTTTAGGTTTATCAGACGATTTAGAGTTCGTGTACATGACTTTTTCCCACCAATCAGAGTCGGTGTTAATTTACATCGGTACAAGTCCGAACACCTTTGATTAACTGTCGAAGAATGTCTTTGGGTTTTTACATTGTTGACATCTCATGCACAATTGTATGTCCCCTACATGAGTCACCGTAAACTGGTTGCTTGACAGAGCATGATGATCTAGAGTCGAGCCTCTGCAGTAAAACGATGAAGAGTAAAAGTTTAACTAAGGGATCCTCAATGTCATCAATTTACATTTACAACACAAAAAGAAAAATGTATTATGAAGGGAATGAAACAAAGACAAGACATTCAAGTATGATATCTATCATAAATGGAAGATAACAAGCATTACACAACAAGGTAGCATTGTTATGGATGTCCATTCACAGGACAAAATGAGCCTGTACACAGTGTCACAAATAGTGACAAAAATCCAACAAAACAAACAAAAGGTAGGATGTACACATCAAACTAACATAGTGCACAACAAAAGAAAGTAAGTAAATCAGGATGGATGGGTAGACTGGGACTACAACAACTTTTGATACTCTCGAGTTAGCCAGGTTTGCCTGCTCTCTGAGTCTTTCAATGCAATGAATAGATGGCGGGTGTGTGGTTGCTCAAACATGTCAATAGCATGAAACCATTCTGGGGAGTTTATGACCACACCCGGCATATGTTTAAGGGGTTGGAGAGACCTCAATACTAAATTTATAGTTTGGGCTAAAGGCTTCAGATGGGTTGATCCTACTACCCATGAGGAGATTGGCTACATACTTCAAAGATTGTTCAAATTTATTTGTGAGAGAGACACGATGTCTTTTCCTTCCTTGTCTAACAGACCTATCCAACATTATTCTTAGATTGGCTGAATTAAAGAGGTCTTCTTCACACCCAGGATGTGGGACAGAA
This sequence comes from Amorphophallus titanum, assembly GCA_024336825.1. Classification (NCBI taxonomy): domain Eukaryota; kingdom Viridiplantae; phylum Streptophyta; class Magnoliopsida; order Alismatales; family Araceae; genus Amorphophallus; species Amorphophallus titanum. Next base: position 421,317 of record JANBPO010001567.1, on the reverse strand, counting down.
GTCTGGCCTATGGTCTCGGGTTGCAAGTGCATCCACATTATCACCCTCAACACCCACATTATCACCATCATCAGGAACTATGCCTGAAGATGGCACATACACATCTTTCCCGACGGCTGCCACATCCTTAAATAGGATATCAAGTTGATCCTCACATATTTGAGGGTGTTGTGTAAATTTGTCAGCTCCAAGAAATTTCTACAGAAAAGTTAAAAATATGTTAACAAATGAATATGTCTACTACATGCATGTAGCTAGTTATTAAAGAGCACATAATTTATACCTTACAAAATGTAGCCCACTATTGGAATTCTTTGAGTACGTGCCTTTTATTTCATCCCATCCCAAACTAGTTTCAGCACTCAAAGCATTCTAAGCTTACCAATCTCAACAGGTTGAATCCCAATGATTTTTAAATTATCTTCTAGTATTCAGAGTTTCTGTGTGTTCATAGAACGACCTTGCAAGATTGCCATAGCCAGCTTTATTCAAACTATTGCTAGACTTATTTTCGAAGAGCTTTTACGCCAAATAGAGTTTCACAAATATTTTATGCTTTTGTTCATCCTATATTGCCTTGTCTCTCGCATCACTGGTCTTCTTACCTTTTCTCTTCTCACCACACATGGAACTCACTGAGTTAAGATTCTCAGCTATAATATGTGGAATGTCCCCAACTTGAAAAATTAGCAAGTTGGAGCACCAGTCCAAACCCGCACTATGACTACCCTTTTGGGACATCAAATATAATTAGATTCTATGCAGGCAGAATGTGATTGAACACATCAAAATTAAATTAAGTATAATAGCTAGAATATGAAAACAAACAAATAAGAGGCTATAGGAAACATACTTTACAAACATAAGTTTTTCTTTGTCAGATATCATAACATAGCATAACACGTATGAATAATAGCTAACAAATGGATAACAAACATATTAACAAGTAGGTAATTTGTCATATATCACATATGGGCTATCAGTCACATATTTATAGAATTTGGAACAGGCACTTGAAATGTAAAATATACCTATACTGGCATATCAAGATTGGACCCCTCCAATGGGATTCCCCCAAGGTCATATGGTGAATCTCTAGACATGGATGACCCATGGCCAGGGTAGCTACCCAAGGGGCTTCATTGTTTTCTAGGTTGTCTAAAATGTCATTGTTGTTGAGTCTCGCCAAGTGATTTTGATGATAATAAAATCCAGAACATTCTTCCGTCTCGTGCCGTGCATAGTTAGTTGCTCAAGAGCGAACACAAGAATGAACAACTGTTTTTGTTTTGGAGGGTAACAGCAAGTGTTACTCTCCCGCCCCTCTATGGACTACACGAGTAATGAATATATTATTCTCTCTCCTTTGCTTTGTCTCCAACTACATGCCATCATTAGAAATCAATTGCTGAAGATTCCTGTCAAAATGGCAGGTCCAAGGAAACAACATGTCAGAGCCTTTAGCCAGCAGGTTGCACAATTGTAAACAAAAAAGTTCCAAATCCATGTAAACTTGGTAGCACATTGAGCTCTATTGATACCGGCCGACCATTCAAATGGTCAGTTAGGTCCAGGTTTTAACAACTTGACAAGAACTCAGTTGTCAAGAGGCAAAGCTGGTGCATTTAGCAAATATGACACAGGTTTTAACAACCTTGACAAGAACTCAGTCCAATTGATCCTGCACATCAAGCCTGAAGCAGATCTTGACTTGTCAATTTTTGGCACCCTGGGAATTCAAATATTTAAGCTAGTGAAGTGTCATATGAGGCATTGTCAACCAAAGTATATGGGAGACTTGGTCATGGTTGTGTATGACAGGGGAGGGTCCACAAGAGTCAACTCAACATAAGCAGATTGCCTTCTGGAAGGTGGACATAACAAGGATGTCATAATAAGATATGTAGATTTTCTGTGTACACACATCAGAGACCCTCTATCCCCTCAATACAGGATCAGCTGCAGAATCAGGTCTATATTCATCCAGATTTCAGCAAATGTTGTGGTCATCCAACAATGTGACATGCTTGGAAGGCTGAAGAGAACAGGTCTCAGAGAGAACTTGGAGAGATGGGAATATTGGATCATAATAATTTACTTCTTAGAAAATTTCATTTAGCCATTCAATATGATTAAATTAACACAATATTATAAGAACATTGAAAAACATAATTACACATACAAGAATTGCTTTCTCAGATCTGTCATCTCAATATGTTAGAGAACTCCTCTGTTATTCTTATCTCTTCTTTCAACTCCTCACCCTCTTCTTTTTTCTCCTCCTCCCCCTCCTTTATCCTACTCCTCCATCTCCCTCTTATTCTTAATCTCGGTAAAGATTTTTCTCGGCTTACTTGGAGAGTCAGGGATCCTGTAAGAGATGGCAAACCATGAATGGGAACCTGTCAAAAGTGTAGGTAGTGGGAAGAAAAGGAACTAGTATGTTGTGTCAGTAAGATTTCTAACTATGGATGCCACAGTAGCCTACATCAGGAGGTCAAAGACAGTAAGGAAAAAGAGAAAAGAAAAGAACGAAAAGAAAATCAGAAAATACTAGTGGCATGAGAATGATGATGAAAGAACAACTTCTTGCTGCAGGAGAGCATAGAAAAAGGATTCAGTTAATCAGTTCTATGTCCATCAGCAGTGACGTCTACAATTAGTGATTGTTCACATACATTTACAGATGGCCACTCTTGGTTGGTCACATCCCCCAGGAAAATTGCCTTGTGCATAGATTAGTTGTTTCAAACATCTATTAAGCTAATATTTGACTTCTGCGGGTTGCCAAAGTGCCCCCCTGACAGTTACCCATTCAAAAGTATGAATGCAGCCATTGATAAGCCAAACCTATCTATGGTAAAATCTCTGACATAACATTGCAAAACTGTGTAGACTTTGAGCCAGTAAGCAATGGTTCCTGAGTAACCTAAACCAAATAATGCCACGACCTGTCTCCTCCCATTCCTAGCCACCAAGGCCCTTTTTCTTCTTCAAAAGCAAATGTGTTTTTTACCACCAATTTTCTTACAAAATAAATAGAAGAGATATGAATGTAAGAGTGGAGGAGCGGTTCCTCGCACTCAACTCAAAAAAAAATCAAAGGAAAACTACCAGTTTATACAAAATGCACCACCTCCCTCCATTTCTTTACAGGGTTCTGAAGAATATACCTACTCGAACTACAAAATAGAGAGAAAACTGATAAACAAATGTTTTCTATGTATACTGTACTTCCCTTAAAAATGTTGTCATTGTGCTCCCTCCACATACTCCAGGATATGGCATGTGGTAAAAGCATGATAGTCCATCAGGTGGTGCTTCTACCCATCTGAATTCTGATATATAAGGAAGTATGTATACAAGTGGATTTTACGGTCGCCCCCTGTACGCCTGTGCTGACCCCCGCGCTCTCCCCCATGTCCCCCTGGGGGGGGGGGTGGCGGCGATATTTCTTTGGGACCGCTTCGCTGCCCGAGTTGTGCCTTTTACTGTGGCACTGCCCTTTTGTGCGGGTAGTTCCTTTTGGTGTAGCAGCGGTGGGTTTTTAGGATGGATGGGTAGCGCAGCTTCCCCGCAGCCCGCAGCGGTTCATTATTCTCTTTGGCATCTCTTCTGGTCGGGGAATAGGGTTATCCTGGGTTATCTGAGAGGGATAGTTTTTCCCAGGTAATGCTTTGATGTTAGAGGGGAGGGTTTTGCAGGATCAATCTAGCACGGCCGGCTTTGTTGAATCGTACTTGAGTATATCGACGTGTGGCATGGATCTGGTCTGGCAAATCTTGTAGATGGCCTGACAATGACGGCAGCATCGACAAGGGACGGCAATGGCGGTGATGTGGGGCAAAGCAGCAAGGGGATCTTCAAATCTGCTGAAGCAACGACGGTGACCAGGTGTGATAGGCTGGGCCGGCGGTGCCTCTGTTGGTAGCCGGAGAGATGGGGTCTGCCAGGGAGACGGAGGGGGACACGTTGGGATGGAGGGGGGTGGGGAGAAGGAGAGGAGGGTGCACAGGGAGAGGGCTGAGGGGGAGGGGTTCCCCCGGGCTGGGGGGAAGGAGAGAAGTTTTGTTCTTTTTTACTTGTAGAGGTGCTTGCAATCTGTATCGTGTTGTGTCTGATTGTATCAGGTCGGAATCTGCAGTTTGTACGATTGGCACCGCAAATCTGGGTAGACGGTTGTTTCAAGAGTTAAATTTAAAAGATGGATTAACTCGGGTTATCTCTGGAGTGGTTCTGGGTTGGTTAACTCTCTGTACCAAGGTTATGTTTTGTGTTGAACTGGTGACATTCCTGGGACGATGCGGGGTGATGTATCTATCAAAGGTGTTATTGGGGAATTCTGTTATTCGGGTCCTGATAACTTGTCTGGTGATTGGTGGAGTTTTCTGTGGGGAGATTAGGCGTTTGGTGGGCATCCTACCGCTTTAGGTGGGGTTCTGTTTGTGGAATAGGGTTCCCGGGATGGATTTGCTAATAATATAACAACACTTGGCTGGAGCGGGGGTGTCGGCTTGAAGTGGCTTCTAGCGGTGTTCCCATAGACCGAGGATGGATTTGTTAAGAGGCTTTTTTGATAACGTGCTCCACTCATGGGGCTTTAAAAAAACAGTGGGAGTTGGGATCTGATACCCCCGTGGAAGCTTTATCTGCACCACCAAGCTTGTACGGGATTCACCTTTTATTTTATCCCCCAACTCCCTTATCCTCAGTAGAAGATTCACATGAATGCCCCTTGGAGCGAACCCCGGCGGACAACTCACAAGTCTGGTCTGGGGTGCCCATGTTTGGGTGAATCGTGATGAGCAAGGAAGAGGTGTCGGAGGGGTCCACATCTTGTCGGAGTAAGAGCGTTCTGGCCCAACATCAGAACGCGGTGGGTCGGGGTCGCGGCGGGCGGAAAGGCATTCGGAGCCAGCCGTGCAAAATGTGGCCGTAAAAACTGTGGCCCCTCCAATGGGACTGCTTTGCTTCGGAGCATCTAATTCTTTTGTGGTAGAGAGAATTCAGATTTGGGGCCAATCCGATTCATGCGTTATTTTCCTTGGATTATTGGTGGCATCTCTGCTCAACGTCAGAAAATAACCTCCACGTTATGTTTATTCCTCGTACATATATTAATTAACTATTATGTGAGAAGATGGACTTTTTCTTGTAAAAATAGAGACATCCGTGACTGAGAGGAAGAAGAAATATCATGCGTGAGAAGAGAGAATCTGCGGAGGGGGAGAAGAAAAATGAAGTGGACACGAAGAGCTTCGACGGCAAGGGGTGGAGGGGAAGGGAAGGGAAGGGGTACGTGCTTTCACATCACAGGGTAGGCATGCTTGAGATCTTTATATGTAAGTGGAGTGGATGATCTTGGCTGCTGCTTTCACACACAAAAGTCTTCAGTGAAGGCTACTACAATTAAATAAAAGTTATACTTACTACACCGCCACTTGTTTAGGGATGTTTTTTTTAAACAATCAAGATTGCATACATTGAAGCTAGCAAACGAACTTGTGAATGGGGATAGAAAATATGGAGAAATCATACAAGAGGCACAACCCACTACACAGGAATTTTTACAGTGGTTCAGTCTGCAAACCGGCAGACTTACATCCACTCATCATCCAACCCGGTGAGACTTTTTGCTGACTAACAGCTTGAACTGCTGATTCACAGCTTCCACACGAGGACACAGTGTCACACCCCAAGCGCGAAAGGAACCCAGGGAGTGTGTGACGAGTTTATATCAATTATGTCAATTAGGGCGAGTGGTAATTCGACACATAAGACAGAGCGCGCAATACACAAGAAATAACCAAGTCCATTCATTGTTTAATAATGAGGATTACATAACCTTCTATACCAAGTAAAAGATGTTTGACTTACTAGACTCAATAAAAGGAAAATACAATGATAGACTCAAGAAAATATAAAAGACATGTCTATATAAACAATCTTGACACTCGGAATGGCTCTATGCTCTTCACTCGTTCCCGTCCCCATCTGAATGATCCTCATCATCGGAGTTACCTAAAAAATAGGGAAAAATACTTGGTGATCGAACGCTCAGTAGGAATTATATCTCTATTCCAGACATTGCTTAAACTAATTTAACTATTTATCATGTGGCATGTAGCATGTATGCAAGAACGCAAGAATATATCACGTTATGGGATATCAAGAGACAAATTAACATGTACTCATGAGGTATCAATAAAGTATATCACGTCATGTCATGAAGTAATGGAGTATTGGCTAACCATATATTCAAGTACTACCCATGTCGGGCCATGCAAGTCAAGCGCGTTCATGTCAAGTAATATCAAGCACTTAGAGAATCGTGGAATGTCATAATCAAGCTAGTCATGCACTTCGATGTAATGCCACATCGTGATCATTCAACTCTCAAGGGCATGAGCACTTTCGGGTACTCCTCCCAGGACCAGATCGGGTCCTATAATTGCCAAGCATTGAGTCATGTAATATTTTGACATCTACTATAGTTGTATAGCCAATGGAATTCTAAAGGAATAAGTCTTTGTAGGATAATAAGGTAGATTCATGGAAATAGAGAGTTAAAGAATAGACCTTTGTGTATGGATGACATGGAGATAAATCTCTCATAAAAAGCACGATAACCATAAATCTGGGAAATTGGCGTCCACTCAGGTCACTGCCATATATAGAAATAGCGTCCACTATGGTGGTCGCCCATTCCTGTGAACAGTATAGGCACGAGGAATTTGCATCCATTTGCTCGGTTGCTCATTCAATTAGCGTCCACCGGTCTGGTCACACATTCCAGACAGGGACTGACTTCTCAAAAGAGGTCAGAAACAACACTCTATGAGGGCTAGATCGTCATGTTTCTTCAGAGGGACGTGACTGTGACTCGGTGTGCAGGGTTTTTAGGGTACAACTGACTCAACTGTCATGAGGGAATCCAAGGCTAGTGTAGACTTACGAAGGTCCCAATGATGAAATCATCACTCTGAAGGAAGGAATATCTCGCAGAGAGTTCAAACATCACCGAGAGTTGAGGGGTATGCGAGAAACGCCGTGAAACAGGGACTCTATCCACAGACTAAGATAAGAGTGCCAATAGAGTATCACGGGTTAAAACTGATCAAACATGTAAATAGGAAATTGGCATCCCTTCTGTTGGGTGCCCATTCAAGAATAGGCATCTCAGAGCAGAGGCGTCAAATTTATGATTTTTACTAATTTTTAAAACTATCAGAAATTAGCGTCCTAACAGGAAAGTGCCAATTATTTATGTGCGTCCATTCATTCAGACGTTAATTCTTTATTTTCTACTTTTTATTAAATAAAACTAGAATTGACGTCTATGAGAGCAGACACTCATTCTTTATTTCTAACCTTTTATTTAAATAATTCAAGAATTGGTGTCTATATAGACAGGTGCTCATTCTTTTCGATTTACATGTTAATGGACACTGGGCGGGCACGTTTACTGGCACAAGTTGTTAGTGTTACTATTTATTTAGGGATGAACAATGTCCTTTCGATGATTATGGGGGTTTTAAGGAAACTAATCATATAGACGTAAACTCTGCGTCCCGCTCAGCCCATCCCCCGGCTGGCTGAGTAGAGGAGGATGACGCATCCGGTCCGGTCCTCTGGGCTCCCTCGGCCCGCTGCATTTTCAAAAGTCAGTTTAGTTTGCATAAAGCATTTTAGTTTTTCATTTTAGTTTTAAGTCTAGGAAAACTCACCAGAAGCTCCAAAGCCGCTCGGCACTCGTCCCGCTACTGCACCGTAGCATGGAGAAGTCCCTCGAGCTAGGCTATGCGCCCTTGTGGGTCTAGCTGCATTTAGAAAACGAGAGTCATGCATAGGAATCATTCATATAGAACAGAAAGGGTTGAGTTTAGCATTTCATACCGATCGTCGGGTACCGCAAAGACCTGGCTGCCATGCCGACGGGTGAAGTCTTTTAAATATTCCTCGTCACTGTCCGCCCGTTCTGTCATGGCCTTTCCCTTATGCCTTCAATCTTGAACATATTTCCTGGCTCGGCTGCTCCAGTCAATGTCGCTGCCAATCCCTTTGGCAGATTTTCCCGGGCGCTTGTCATGTCGGTGTAGGAATCTCACCACCGACTGGTGTACTCCCCTCATCCTCATGATCAACCGATAATGAAGGGGCTCGATTACGTTGATACAATGAAGCTAGATGCCCTGTCCTCGGTAGGCTAGGGAGGCCTCGACCCACGGCTACCCCGCATGGTCCTCATCCCGATACGGTGTCCAACGCACCTGAAAGGGCCATTCATTGGTCAGCATATAACATTCATGTCAGCATTCATGTTAGCATTTAAAAAGCATATAGAAACATATAGAAGAGCATGTAGGCAGTCAGGCTTTTACCGATGCATGCGGGAATGAGTCAAGGTCCTCTTGAATCGCCCGAGTCGATCGCTGAATTGACACTACGCTCCGGGCAATGTTCCACCGCCTCGCGATGGGAAATCGACCCTGGTATAGCTCAATGCCTCAGCCGATCCCAGGCAGGTATAAAAAAACCCAAAACTGCATTTGTTAGAAATGTCAGCATTTTAGGTAATTAGAAGCATAATAGAAAACATAATAGAGGCATTTAGGCATTTTACTTGCAGAAAAGGCAAGAAGCCACCTAGCATGGTCACCCGGTCAGTCGCACTGAGCGAGTGAAACAGGAAGGCCAGCACGGCTGCTCCCCACGCATATTTCCTCACTCGGCTCAGATCTGATAATAGAGGAAGGAGCCGGTAGTTGATCACATCTGCCCGAGTCGCAAACAAGAGCTTCCTGAACAACAGCATTAGGAAGCGTTTGAGGACCATGTCTCCTTCTGGTCCCAGCTCCGCCGCCACGCTCGGACGTGCCTGCTCGACCACTCGATCGATGTGCTGCTTCGGGAGTTCTCCTACTGTCGCGGTTGCTCTCCGAAGTCCCAAGCTTTCTTGGAGCACCGACCGTGACAATTGGGATGATGGACGCCCCAGCCTCATCAAATCCAGACCGAGTAGCTCCTGAGCAAGCTCCCGATAGTCAACGTATGCCCACCCGGTCATAGCCTTGCCGGGCACCCGCAAGACGCTAATCCGGGCCATGTCTTCCAAAGTCGGTATCATATGCCCCCACGGGAATATGAATGCTCGGCTGACCGAGTCCCATCTTTCGTGCAAGGCCAGTAGGAGGGCTGTGTCCACTCTAGCCACTTCAATGCTTAGGACTTCCCCGAAGCCCATGGCAGCTAATCTTTCTCATTGATACTCTGGCAGTGCGAGGTAGACCTCCCGGACTTGTAACCACGTAATCTGTGTTCGTCTTTTCCCCTGCACGTTTAAGTCATAGGGTTAGTCATAGAGTCATAGGGATTAATTACATCACATTTACAATAATCAAAACAACAGAAAAATCAGAAAAATAAAAAACTCAGAAAAATAGATTTCTTGTTCTGTTGCGCTTAATGCACCCACCCAGATGCGTTAAGAGCATAACGGCTACTGGTAGAGCCATTATGCTCCTACGCAGCTGGCATGGTTTTCCCTGCTTCTTGAGCCCGTGGAAATGGCCGCGATGGCCTACAAATACCCCTAATGAGTCCCCAGACTCATTCTACACTCTCCAAACACACATGCATTTGATTTAGAAATGCTGTATAAAAAGTATTGAACTCAGGGCAAAATGCCTCTATCATCCTGCAGTAGAGACCCTTGGAGATGGGATAATGGAAGAGGGAGGCATACACGCTGTGGTAGACCCTAGTGGTTATCAAGATTGGGCCATAATTCTGAAGCACATAGTCCATGAATTCAACACCTCCGGCTCGAAATTCGTGAGAATCTGGGGCCTTCAAGTCGGAGAACCACCCAACAGTAATTTGATGCTTAAACCGTATCGCCAAGCAGTCTAGCAGGAATGGTACCTCATAGAACCCCCACTTTAGCGGAGCCAAAAATTGCCCAAAGGATGGCTTCCCCCGGTGTAAGCTGTCGGCTGATAAGTCCCACCTGGCAGGGGTTAACTTAGGGGCCCTTGTCAACATGCCCTACTCAGGAGTCAGTTTTGACAAGCCGGTGATGGCATCCCACTTCTGGGGTGTTCCAGGAAAATATATCAAGTCGCTCCTCACCACCAGGTCAATCATGCTGTCATGCCCCCGGAGGACGCTCTGCTCAACTGTTCAGACCACCTCGATGTCTATCTTGCCTAAGAGGTTGAAAGTGAGGGTGAAGGCCAGAAGATGCTTATCCTTCGGATGGTCCACTCTATAATTCCAGCCACGATCAAAGTTAAAGCGACTGCTACCTGACACAGTCAGCCGCCCAGTATCCATTGTATCTATCTCTGAGTCTGAGGATTCGGCTAACATTGCCACACAAGCTCGCCCTCTATCAAGTTCGTGGGCATTCTACTAGGTCACTATTGGCCCTATCGAGCCTCTAGATGAGCCGGCTAAGCAAGGGGCTACAGAAGTCATCTTTGCCTGCACTATGAAAAGAAGATTAAATCATAAAAATATTCTTGGCAACAAGAAAATTTTTTGAAGAAATTTTGGCAGAGTCTCCCCTTAAACGGGAGCAGGCCAAGAAAGGATGGGAATACATCCACACACCAAGGTGGGATGGTCCCTAAAAATAGGCCATAAGTGATACACTTAGGCCAAATGGACACCGGGGGATAATAGTTTCGAGGACTGGCCTACACGGAGCCTCCCCAGAGCCATGAAGTGAGAAGGAGAAGCGCCATCACCGCCGTCCTCACCGCTGGGCCACCATGATCGAGTGAGAGTAAGGAGAAAGGGTCTTATGGCCGTTGTCCTCACAACGTGCGGTGAAGAAGAAAGATGAATGGAAAAATGAAAGGGAACTTCGCCATCATCACCGCCACCCTGGCTGATTGCAGGAGAAAAGAACAAGACAGGAAGAGAAAGGGATAGGGTTTTCAAGAAAAAGAGCAGGGAAGGTGGGCCGACGCCCGTGCATGCCGACTCGACACCCCACCTTCGTGAGCGGGCTCCGACCCACCGCTCCGTGAATAAAGACCCGCCAGGCACCCACTCGTGCACTCACTCCCCCCTCGTTGACTCACAAAGTCACATTACTGGCATCAACTTGACCTCGTGGTGCCCGTCGCCGACTCAAGCGCTCGTAGCACCGATTCGCTTAGAGTCAAACTGTAGCACCAAACCACTCGGCCAACTGCCCGGCGTTGACGCAACCTCACAGGGTAAGGCCCTCGAACAAAGTGGGCCCCACCTTTTGACATCCATAAGGAGGTAAATACATCTGCAGACCCCGCTATGCTCATCCCTCACTAGCGATGTCCATGGCTAGGGGGCATTTATTGACATCCAAAATATGACTGGGTGATAATTATGTGCTCGAAGGGGTCAACTGAAAGTTGAAGACAGGTCCACTCAGGCCGCTGAAGCCTCAGGTCGCCTTATAAGAAGTCCCAGGGACTCTACATTTCATTATCTCGGGGCAAAAGCATCTACCACAGCTCATTAAGGCCGGATAACGGCCAGAGCCAATGAACTGGTGACAAAGCAGTCATGCCAGGCATACCTCAACACCCTGTCCAGACAGGACGAGAATGCACCAAGTGATCCCTCACCTGATAAAGGAGCCCGCGTGAGTTGAAGAAATGATGAGGACATCTCACAACAATCTCTTTGGCTCGGATCGCCTGCATCACTTTGAGGAGGTCCGACTATATGATCACATGTTATTTTCCTTTTTTTACACAAATTCTATAGGCTCTAGAGGTTTTAGAATATTCCAGAAAGATTCCTGGTTCACTATTAGCCTCAAATTTGTCAAGAGCCCTTTTTGAGTTAACATGAATGAAACGTTTTGATCCAAAAATCTTGAAATAAGCTAGTGAGGGTTTCTTACCTTTTAATATTTCACGAGGAGTCTTTTCTGTAGAAGGTCTTTCCAAAGCTCTATTGATGATATAGCAAGAGGTGTTAACAGCTTCAGCCCAAAACCTTCTAGGTAAGTTACTCTCCACCAACATGGTCCGGGCCATCTCCACCAACGTTTTATTTCTTCTTTCAACTACTCTTCTTTGTTCTAGAGTTCTTGGTGAAGAAAATTTGAGTTATCCCTTTATTTCTAGAAAAATCATCAAACTCTAAGTTTTCAAACTCACCACCATGATCTGACTGAATACAGGATATAGAATACTTACCATCTTGATTTGTTCTGTAGAAGAATTCCTAAAATTCACTAAAAGCATCATTCTTGTGAGTTATGAAAAACACCCATGTATACCTAAAGAAGTCATCTACAATGACAAAACCATATCTTCTACCAATTAAACTAGCTGATCTAGTGGGTCCAAACAAATCCATATGAATCAGCTCAAAAGGTTTAGAAGATAAGTTTTCAGTTCTAGACTTAAATGATTTTCTAGTCTGTTTTCCTTAAGTACATGCCTCACAGATTTTATTATTCTTCTTGAATGAAATTTCAAGTAATCCCTTAACCATGCCAAATTTATTCAGTGTATGCAACATTTTATAATTTGCATGGCCTAGCCTACGATGCCAAAGCTATGCTAAGTCATCTTTATTTACAGTTAAACATATATTTATTTGTGCAACATCATCTAAGTCAACCAAATACATGTTAATGACTCTTTTTCTAGTGAATTTTACAGTTTCTGAATTAGGTTCATAGACAGTGCATGCATGTGAGTCAAAAACTACTTTATGGCCCTTATCACATAGTTGACTGATGCTAAGAAGATTATATGTAAGACCTTCAACAAGTAACACATCTTCTATGCAACAAGATGAACACTTACCAATATTACCTGTCCCAATTATCTTGCCTTTCGTATTATCACCAAAAGTAACATGACCAACATCTTTCTCCACTAGCATGTAGATTTTTCCTTTGTCCCTGGTCATGTGCCTGGAGCAGCCACTATCAAGATACCACCTATTGTGGTTGGCTACTAGGCATACCTGCAAACATAATCAAGCAGAAAATTTTGAAACCCAAAACTACTTGGGCCTATAACAGTAGTTAAATCATTCAAGCAAGACAACAATTGTTTGGGAATCAACATTTGTTTATGTGATTTTGCTTGTTTAGTGGATTTTTTATTGTTCTGTTTGATATATACATTCTGAGTTTTTGTTGACTTTTTCTGTGGTGTAGCATACTGATTCTTAAAAGCATGAGAATTTTTATACCCATCATTGGTCCAATGAGCATTGGAATGAGTGGTGCACTGGAGACCCTAGGTTGAGCAAACTTGGGATGGATAAAGCCATATGAGTTCTGGTTTATAGATGTCCTGAACCTAGGCTGCACAGAGACACTCCAAGGGTAGCATCGATGCACCTGATTAAGATAGAATTTTTGCATGTTCTATTGCATCGACCTCATATAAAGGCTACCTCGACCTTTCCTACCAGAGTTATGATAAGATGAGTTTTGGAATGATGGATGACTCGAAGCACCATAGTAGTAGCATCGACCTGAGATGCCCCTGTTCTGACCTTGACTTCTAAAGGTGTGAAACCCATATGAGATATGTGTCGATATAGGTTGGTTGTTGCATTGACCTTTCTGTTGTGACTCGGTTGTTTTGGTTTTGGAGCTTCCTTGAACTTGGGTTCTAACTGGTTGACCCTTAACTTGACCTTCAAGCTTAGGTACAATGGTGTGTGTGCTGGGTTCTCTAGACATGTCCACTTTCCCTTTGTCATTGTCCTTAGCACTGACATTGTTCTGTTTATTATTTTTTATAAATTTTTATTGCTGGTTTCTTCACAATTCATTATTATCAAAGGATTCAATTTGGATGTTCCTTTCTCAGCAACGGAACGGGCCGATTTGGCCATTCCACAGTTTTACTCACTGATTTTGTGTAACAGTCCTTCCAGAGACCATCACACAGGTAATGGTCCCTCGATAGACCGTTACATCCCGTTCTTCATTTTTCATCTTTTGAGGTCGTGGAGTGTGACGGACCAGACCTGGTCTGTTACATGAGTATAACGCACTGGTCTAGGCGCGTTACACTCAGGTGGTTTCCGAGGCCTGCTACTGTTGTCAGCCCCTCGACGACCATGTTGCCTCGAAGATCGTGTCAATCAGTTCTCTGTAACGGATCACTCCCTATGCATTATGGTTAGGTAACGCAACTGTGTGGGTCTGCTACATTGGGTTTGACTGACGTTTATTTGGCTGTGGCGGTTGGTGTGATGCACTAAGCACCATGCGTCATGTGGCTGTGGCGGACTCAGCCTGGTCCGTTACATGTCTTTTGTTCGTGTTAGTGTTGGGTGTGTTGTCCCTGGCACACCTATCCTTGTCCGTTAGGCTTGTGTAATGCGCCCATGGAGGTCTGTTACATGCACTTTATTTGAGTTCTGGTCTGTTGGCCATAACGCCCCTGTCCTGATGCGTTATGCTGATGTGACCCACCTATTCTGGTGCGTTACATGGTCTGTATTAGATTTCAGGTCTGCTTGCCGTAGCGCCCCTACTCTAGTGCATTAGAGTAGGTAACGCCCCTATGCTGGTGCGTTACGGTCCTGTTGTTGGCTGTGATGGTCGTCATTCTGTCCTGTGTGTTGGTCAGTCTTAGGTTGTGTTCTAGGGCGATGTCTGTGTGTCAGTGGCTTCTGGATCGGTCAGTTTAGGGGACTGGTTATGGTCCTTTCCTTGACTACGATAGTACCCCAATGACTCAATCTAGAACTACCAGTGTCGTTGCCTCTAGTTACGTAGCGGCTATCTCTTGACTGTTGGGTTCGCCTAGCGATTGAGTGATGGTTCGCTTTGCCCAGAGTGTTGTCATTGTCTACCACTCCAGTTTCTACTTGTCTTGGCTTGATCTCATGGTTTGCCCATGACCCATGGGTGTCTGTTGACATCCTATGAGGGCAGTGACCATGATGGGACAGCCAGGAGTGCTTGTGCATGCAGTGTGTGTATATCTGTGTGTGTGTGTCATGTATGGTTCCAGTCAACCTTGTGAGACCAGGGGTTGACAGGTGACCTTGTGAGCGTCTGGACAGCTTTGTCCACTTCGAGACTGTGTTTCTGGATGCCTCGAGGTATTGTCTTACCTTGATTTACGTGTCTAGGTGTGCTGAGGATTCTCATTGTCCCCTCAGGTCTCCGTGAGTCGTTTCATCGGAGTGTCATTTTCCCTGGCTTAGGATTAGACTGATTGGCAGTTGTTCCACTGTGGGCAACGATCTTGGCCTAGAGTCTGGTGACTCGAGGATCGTTGTGCTAGTGGGTCTAGTTGGCTTGTCCTGAGTTTGTCGACCATTTTCTATACTACCATTGGTGCATTGTAGTATGTGTGACAGTGCATGATTAGCCTGTCTGTACTTCAGCACTCATGTTTTGGAGTTTGTGTTTTGTAAGCCTTCACTAGTTGTCGTCTTACGGCACGCTTCGGCGTGATGGTTCTTGTAGCGGGGCACTTTCCCGATATTCAATTTTTATGCTAGTTTCTATGGGCTCCCGATTTGGCAGTACTGTTGCCCTCAACCACAGCCTCTGCGGAGGGAGAAAACTAGCTAGAGGCCTGGCTTAGTGGTCTATGGCCGGTGTGTGCACACGTGGTTTGGGGCTTTGGACTCACATCGACGGGCGTGACCCTGACTAGTTCTTGATACGATAGTTCTGTTCCTGGTTCATTCCAGAGCATAACTGAGATTTTGCCTTCCTAGGCGTTGGCTCAGTAGACGCGTCTGGCCTTTCTTCTTCTAGTGAGGGGTTGCTTTGTCACGTGGTGCGTGACTCTTCATATTTTTTGTGCGTTGTGACTTTCCGGGTCAGCCCTCTCACGGCTACACTCGAGGTCAATGTCCTATCACATGCATGGCATTCTGGTCGTGCATAGGACAGTGTGCACGACGTTCTAGTCATGTTGGCCGTTGTCTGTCTAGACTTTGTATTATCCAGGCGAGACGAAATAGGAGCTGCATGCCTATGTCCCAGAAGGACTCGTCTCACAAGGGGTGGAAGACTCAGTAATTCTGGGTGGGTACATCTTCAGTGGATATGTCTTGAAATTTTCCAATAGTGCCCAACTTCTACCCGAACATTCCTTCGAACCCCGCTGAGGTATCCCCGGAGGTGGAGAAGAGGGCTGCGGTTCTCCTGCAGAATCGCCAACCGGCGGGTGAGCTAGTAATTCTAGCTAACATTGAACAGTGCCTTTCTGACCAGTAGCTGACGATGGGTAAGGGCCTTAGGAATCAGCTTCTCCCTCTATTTGAGAAAATACTCTTCTTTTCATGATCCTGTCTTCTTTTCTTCAGACGCGAGGTGGTCGGTTTAGGAGGAGGCGCCATCGTCTGAGTTGGAGGTGATCGATGTGGAGGACGCGCCAGCCGCCGTCGAGTCGCAGGCTCCCGAGGGTTCTTCCCGAGCCCAGGACAAAGGCAAGCGGGTAGCCCGGGAAGGGGCTTCCGAGTGGCGGGGGGCCAAGCGCAAGGATCCCGTGGAGACGATGCTACGGGATTCTATGAAGGCTCGGTCCATGGAGAAGAAGTGGGCAAAGAGGGCTGGGGCCACACGCTCGGTCGAAGATGGTGCTCCCTCGGCTCTCCCCACCGCCGAGCTAGAAGGGGCCGAGCCTATTCGGCCGGCTCTCCCTTTCGCTGAGCGAGCGGGGGCCGATGAGGTCATGGGGGTCGTAGTGGTGGCGGGTGACTCTCGGGCGGTGGTGGCCGATGCTAAGGGTTATATAAAAAAAAGAAAAGGAAATAAAATATTTCCTGAAATTCTAGAATCTCGTAAAATGTGCCAAAAATGTATTAATTTAAAAAAATATGTAAAAATAGTCGAAATGATCCTCGCGAAGAGTACATCGCTGCTGTAACATTCGCGAGTCGATGAATTGAGAAATAAACTCACCGTAGGGTTTCATAGATTATACGGGAGAAAAGTCCACATGGAAAGTAAAACTCAACTCGGGAGCTACAAAAGTGATCCGAAACTCTCCCAAAAAGGATCCGAACAACCTAATAAAGATCCGCCAAGACCCAATAAAGATCCGGCAAAGATCCAAGGTGTTACATTCCTCCCCTCCTTTAAGAAATTTCATCCTCGAAATTTAAGGACAAGTAAGGATAAGGCAGGGAAGAACAACCCAACTATTACCGACACAAAACACGAGAGGCAAAACTCAGACAAATAGTGTCAGATCATTATCACGAGGACACGCTCAGGAGTGAGCACGACACAAGTGAACACGAATCTGACACCTCCGAAACAAGGCAACGTTGCTTACGTCTCACAAGAAAAGAGACACGACTGTCAGAACAACGACACCGAGAAACGAGTCGATAGAAGCGATAGGCACACAAAGCATCAACTTACACAAGGAAATATAGTCCTTTCAGCTGACAGCCTGACAACACCATCGGTTCCGGTGCCAAAGGTGATAGAGAACACCTGCCACACAAGACACCAATGATAAATACACGGAAAGAATGACAGTAAAACAACAGCACTGGACCATGAGCAGAATCATGTCAATCCTCAGCCGGATAACATGTCTAACCGAGCTGCAAGCTAATCTTACTAGGAAAGGAGAGTACAATAATGCTAACTGACGAGACAATGGTCCACGATAAAGACACAAAACCATACAGAAACAGCATGACAACACCTATAGGATTCTGGCTTTAAATGACACACAGAACCGTGGAACACATCTGCAAGTAGGGTCACATCAAGGAATAACAGCAGCTGATCACCCAACTACAAGGAATGAGTCATGCGTCAGACTACTCACCAAGAAAGACCCAGGACACGAAAATGCGACACGACTGACAATCTCAAGGGAATGCTTCTCAAGGACCACAGTAATGCCTAGACAGCACAACACCCACGAGAAGAGAATGCAGAGTAGAGGGTACTCAATCAGCAGATGAGCTGACAAATTCCCCAACACTCACAAATGCCAATGCCAATACCAGAAAATTACGAGCAATAGCACGGCGACAGATGACATCAAGGCACTGGAAGCCAAGACGAAGTCGTAAACTCGACCAGGGGTAAGTGATCATGTCAGCTACCACCAAAATCAATGATATAAGCTCGTAGCATGTCTTCCACCACTTGATCCGTTCTCTTGGTCTGACCATCCATTTGAGGATGAAATGCTGTATTAAAGTTGAGTCTTGTTCCCAACGAATGTTGTAGACCCTTCCA
Organism: Amorphophallus titanum; assembly: GCA_024336825.1. Taxonomy (NCBI): domain Eukaryota; kingdom Viridiplantae; phylum Streptophyta; class Magnoliopsida; order Alismatales; family Araceae; genus Amorphophallus; species Amorphophallus titanum. The sequence continues at coordinate 403,112 of JANBPO010001567.1, read as the reverse complement.
GAAGTGTGAAATGAAGCGCGAGTCTCGGTCAGACACGATTGAAATAGGTACTCCATGTAGTCGAACTATTTCCTTGATATATAAGGCAGCAAGAATGTCAACTGACCATTGGCTCTTGAATGACAAGAAATGTGCTGATTTGGTCAATCGGTCTATGATGACCCATATTCTGTCATGTCCTCCTTTAGACTTAGATAGACCCATTATAAAGTCCATACTGATATCCTCCCACTTCCACTTGGGAATATCTAGAGGGTGTAGTTTACCGATAGGTTGTTAGTGTTTCGCCTTAACTTGTTGGCAGATGAGACAGCGTGATACAAAATTTGCTACCTCCCTTTTCATGTTGGGCCACCAAAAGATCCGTTTCAAATCTTGGTACATCTTGGTAGATCTTGGATGAATCGTGCACCTTGATCTGTACGCTTCTTCTAATATTTCTTCTTTAGTTCAGGATAATCTGGTACACAAGTTCTATCTCAAAATAATAACCTTCCATCGAATGCTAACTAGATATCTGGTCGTTCCTCCATCTTGCCCTTGATTTCCTCCAATATAGGGTCACTATCTTGGAGTCCTGGTATTTCAAAAAGTAGATCCGGTTGTATCTTCATGTGTGATAGATTAATACAACTACCCTCCTTGTCCATGATTATGTTAAGTTTAGAAAATTGCTCCAGCAACTTCCACTCTTGAATCATACAGTTGGCTAGTAAGTCTCTTGGCTTTCGACTGAGGGCATCAGCTACAGGATTATATTTTCCAGGATGATATTGTATAGTGAAGTCGAAGTCTTTGAGATATTCAAGCCAACACCTTTGTCTCATGTTCAGATCCTTTTGCGAAAAGAGATACTTCAAGCTCTTGTGATTGGAGTATACGGTGAATTGCTGTCCGTAGAGGTAATGTCTCCAAATCTTTAATGCAAACACTACCGCAGCCAACTCTAGGTCGTGAACCAGGTATTTCTCCTCATGCTTCTTCAACTGTCGAGAAGAGTAAGCTATGACTCTTCTTTGTTGCATTAACACACATCTGAGGCCAATGTCAGACGCATCGATATATACCTCGAATTTCTCCTCTTCAGTTGGTAATGTCAATACCGGGGCTGTGGTCAAGTGATCCTTCAGAGTTTGAAAGCTTTTTTCACAATCTTCGCTCTATTCATAACGATTCTCCTTGCGGGTCAGCCTAGTAAGAGGCACAGCGATCTTGGAGAAGTCCTTGATAAATCGCCTGTAATAGCCAGCAAGACCCAAGAAACTAGGGATCTCGGTAGCATTTGCCAGCCTTTCCCAATTCCTTATAACCTCTACTTTCAATGGATCCACTGATATTCCATCCTCAGAGATCACATGTCCTAAGAAAGATACTTCCTTGAGCCAGAACTCACATTTGGTGAACTTTACATATAGTTGATTTATCCTCAACATCTGTAAGGCAATTCTCAAATGCTCTTCATGTTCTTCCTTGGTCTTTGAATAAATCAAAATGTTATCAAGGAAAATCATAACAAATTGATCTAGGTGAGGCCTGAATATGCTGTTCATTAACTGCATAAAGGTTGCAGGGACATTTCTTAGTCTGAAAGACATAACAATAAATTTATAGTGCCCATACCTGCTCCGAAATACGGTCTTATGAATGTCCTCATCTTTGATCCTCAGTTGGTGATATCCTGACTTGAGATCAATCTTTGAAAAATATTTAGATCTAGATATCTGATCAAATAATTCATCGATCCTCGGCAGTGGATACTTGTTCTTGATAGTAAGATGGTTCAACTGTCAATAGTCAATGCAGAGTCTCACAGATCCATCTTTCTTCTTTACAAATAATATAGGTGCTCCCCACAGGGAAGTGCTTGGTCTAATAAACCCTTTCTTTAAAAGCTCCATCAATTGCTCTTTTAACTCCTTGAGGGAGATTATTTACCCTCTCTTTGTGAAGGCAAAACTCTCCAATTGAGAACTCCTCTCATTGGACCGGAATCTCCTAAACCAAGACCTCCGAAAGTCCTCGACATCAAAGGACTCCCTCTTCAATTACTGGATAGGTTGTACCATTGAAGTTCTCCAGGTTAGTTAGCCTACATGTGGTGAGAGAGAATCAACCTAGTTGGCACCGCAGTGAAATTATATTGAAACTAGGTTCTTCCCTTGCGTGAACTATATAGAACGTGTCAAAATCATTTAATTCATCAAGGTTTAAATCAAAACCGAGCGTAAACATCCATTGTTTTATATCCTTGCAACTTGTTGTGATTGAATCGTTGATTGATTTGCATGATGTTTCGCTTTGATAACAAAATCAATATGTCTAATCACAACTATAACTATGAGGATGATCAACCTAGCACATCCTATGTGTGAACGACGTCATAGAAACGGAATACGGGTATCGTATGTATGTATTGCCCCAGACAGAGAGGGGCGACGGATCGCGAGAGTTGCTCTTCGCGGGTCCTAGCGGAACAACGAAAACGAAATTCTGAAATAAAGAAATCACACGTGAGTGCGTGTGTGATGAGGTTGTGTGATCACCAAAGGCCGAAGACCCCAAAATAAAAAATTAAGTGATCGCACATACACCTTGGATGCGGGAGATCTGTGTGGGGTTCCTTCTTTCTCTTCCCTCAGCTAGCCGATGAAGAGAGTTTACTCTTGATTACTCTTGCAAGAAAATAAACAAACACTGAGTATGGATCAGAACAAAAGCAATGTAGTATCAGTCCCTTGTGATGAAAATGATGAAATCATGAACAAATACACGCCTGGTTGGTGTTGTTTAAACCTCTTTTGGATGCAAAGGGTGGGGAAGTAATATGATGAAATGAGATTTCATGCAAAGATGCACAAACGTAGACTTCTCTCAAGGAGAGAAATACGGCACTAATACAAACGAAAGATGATGCATGCGATTAATGTAGATCAAAATAAAAGGGAGAACAAGGGGAAGAAAGAGCTTATTGTGGCGCTAATGGCGGTCTTCGAGGAGGGCTTCGGCAGCGTGAGGATGTCATGCGCGCACAGTGGGGAGATGGCCTTCGTACGAGCACTCAGAAATCTGGCAGAACCTCCCCTTAAACACTCACGAGCTCGAAAATGTTTTGGGTAGTGTCTCCCCTTCCTCTCTAAGGATCTTGAAGCCTTCAATTGTGTGGGAGGGGGTCCTCTATTTATAGGAAAAACTGACAAGAACGCATCCAGGCAGGGGGGCGCATTCATCTGAATGTGTCCAACTGACCGGTCATGTTATCAATTTTAAAAACATTTCTTTTATGATGGGCGCGTCTCTCATCCTGGACGTGTTCTTTGAATGCGTCCCCACTAGAGGACACGCCCAATTTAGCACCAAACACGGAGCCGAAAAGCGTCACACACGTTGAAAATAAGTGTTGAAAGCGAGTGATTTTAGTGCCTAACCTTGACTTCAGAGACATGTCTGATCAGTAAGATATTTTTCTTTCTAAATTGTCAAATAAAATAGCGGGGTGGGCACCAAATTTTGACTAAAGAGTGTGTCTTAGGTGGCTGACACATTTAAAAAATGCTAGGGATTCAATTTTTAAACTCATTGAAGGCGTGTCTGGTTTGGCTATCATGGTTTTGAGAACACGTTTGCCTCCACCACCGTGTTTAAGGTCATCCTCGAAATTTATTTTAAAAAGATAAATTATCAAAAAAATAAACAAATAACTCAAATGTGAGAGCCACTTTAGGGCATCGTAGTGTGATATGAGATTTACTCAATATAATGTCGAAAATGACGTGTCCATAGAGACCTTGCTGGACTTGCGGTCTCTCTTCTGGATATCAGGTTTGTCGATCAGCGGTGAAGGATATGAGGAGGTAGTGCTAGATGACCTCCATCACAGCCATACTAACAAGCTGGGGGCAATACTAAGTGTCACACAACTACCCGTATCTATTGAAGACCTAGAGGGATTTGGCCCTGGCAGTTAGGGAGATGCTGGCGCAGACTCCGAGGGTGCCATTGATGACATGGGTCCATCATCAATTGTCATCAGCCACAGTGGCCAATCACATTGCTGACGCCAGGAAGTGCACAGAAGACCCTAACTTTAACAAGGAAATCTGATCGTAGTGAAACCACATGGAAGCAGAGAATGCCCACTTACATGCATTTGGTTCCAGCTTCTACGGCAACTAGAAATTACAACATTAATCAAAGACTGCCCACAAGAGATAATAGATTAATGTGAAACACAGAATGGACAGGTGATTCTATAGATGAGCTGTATCACAAAGTGTTGCTTAGTAATCTTAGATATTTACCCTACACCAACAAATGCTTTATATATAGACATCATATCAATATACTGCTAAGTGTTGTCAATAGCTCCTGAAATATGATCTAAGAAGTACAATCCACATGACACAAGAGCAAACCAATCCAGCATACTAATCATACAGTCCCAAGGCAAACTAAACTGCATATCATAACTTTTTCAAAACTTTATCAAACAGCACCTTTGGATGCAGAGTACAAATTCCATCAAGTAGACAAGTACCAATCTAACTCCCTGAACAAGTCGCAATCCAATATTGATCCTGACAACACTAATGAAACTCTTCAAGGAAGTCACATGAAGACAATATTCTTATATGTTCTGGAGATACTACGTAAATCAATATATTTTTTAGAAGATAGAAGGTTACAAGAAGAACATGTTGAACTTAGAAAAATTGATTCACAATCACAAATAGGAACAGAACCATACTCTTCAGGTACAATCAAAGAAAGAATATTGCAGTTTTTTCTCTCTTTGAGAAAAGAAAAGATATTACAGAAATATGTTCAGCCAAACTGAACACATTAGCATTTTTTTCTCCCTTAGAAGCTTTGCAGATGGCAGATTATTACAGCCTTCAAACAATGGTGGAAAAAGACCACATGACAATGCCCAACCAGTAGTCACAACTTTGATTGCCCAAAGTCCCAAACTTAGTGAAAGCAGATTTTGCCATCAGCACAAGCACATTGCTCATCCATTCTGGTCTTCATGACCATATTTTAAACATTCATTTCAATTTTCATCAACACATTTACATGGTGCCTACTTCACCTGTGCTAACATTCTTTGAGTGACCCCACAAAAAAAAGGAGATACAAAAAAATTTTGATGGATTGAACCCATCAGAACTTGGTAAAAGTATCCCCATCATAGATATCCTGACTAATGTTATTGATGTCCACACAAAATGTAATCTTCTCCAACATTCGATCTTGATGCCATCATTGAAGATCTTATTAATCATAGCTCGGCATCTAATCTTACTGCCTTCTAGCTCAACATCCTTTTCTCTTTAGTGCTAATGACTTTAATCATGGCTCTACGAAGATCAACCATCTCATAGACTTCTACAAGACTTTAAGCTTTGGAAAATCCCACCAATTTACAATTATGTAGACTTGCCATATATGGAATATTGTCAAACAAAGCTAGTAATCATACTGCCCACAAGAGATAATAGATTAATGTGAAACACAGAATGGACAGGTTCTATAGATGAGCTGTATGACAAAGTGTTGCTTTCGTAATCTTCGATATTTACCTTACACCAATAAATGCTTTATATATAGACATCATATCAATATACTATCTTGATCTTGTTCACAAGGCCACTTCTCTCACATACCTCTTTTAAGATAACAGTCATCATCAGAAATAATAGGAGCTTTCAGGGAGTTACAATCCACTGATACAGATGCCATGATGGTAATCAATGTGCACAATAATACACCGCAAGGCATAATGCTTATGAGATTTCCAAGGTACCACTCAATACACAACACTTTCTCCTCCAAGATATGGCATGCAAAAGATGGAGCATATGACAGTAGAAGGACCTAAATAGTCCACAAAATTAATCATTTATCTGATATAGAATGGAAGAAATTAGCCTATCTTTATGCTGCAATCCACCATGGGGACAATTGAAGAGATTATGCATTTTGCGTAATTGTCTTGCAGCATTTGCCATGCCATATAGCACAAGCAAGCCAAAATACCATGCATCCAAGTTTCTCAAAAAACCTTCTCAATGGAGCACCAGAAAAATGCATTTGATAATTTACAACAAATTATATGAAAAGGCATGAAGACCCATGCTAGAGTTCAACATGTGAACTCAAATTCTATATAATTGTGAGATTATGATTCAAACTAATTTCTGCCAAGGTTTGCATGAAGAATCAAAGACCATGAAGAATCCATGAAAATATCACATGAAAGCACAAACTAAGCCCAATTTTCTCAATCCAAAGTTCAATACCAATTAGCCATCCACTTAACCAAAGTGTGAAAACCATTTAACCAAGTTCCACCAAGGTTTGTATGAAGAGATTAAATAAGTTTCAAGCCGAAAAGCCCTTTGTGGAAAATGCATGGAACAAATTTAATGCATTAAGAACTCATGAATTATATGCATGAAAATCCATGCAAGACTTTGAAAAGCCAATGTATGAGGTCCATTGAACAAAGAAGGGTCAACACAATGCATGGATGTGCCGACTCTTTTGAAGAGAATCCAAATGATGTTCTGATGCAACCCTTTGACATCAAAGTATCACCCATGATTTTTCACCTTGAAAAACAAGATAACACATGTGGTTTACATGGATGACAAAATCAAAATTGTGAATGATTAAAAGGAGCTTCTTCACTAAACATGCTTCATTGAAACAATCACACCACAAGTTTAATACATGATTCACCAAGTTGATAGGAGGTCTCAATTTGAAAGCTTATTCATAAATCCACTAAAAGATCTCAAAGTTCACAAATGCACTAGAAGATCTTAACTATGAAAACTCATTCAAAACTTCACTCAATTGTGAGACCAAATGAGTTAGGCCAAAGCCTTCAAGCAAGCACACAATTTACTTCCACACACAAACACACAATGCACATAATATTTTATTATCATCAAAACTAATACCAAAATCAATGAGGGAGCACAATGAACCCAACACAATTTTTCCTATGAAGGCGATGATTGCGGATGGAGAATTTCCATGGCACATGGGAATTGCATTGAAAATGTATCCATGGGAAAGTCCACATGGAAGGTGGAGGCACTCAAATGACGCTAAGAAAGGAGACCGTAAGGCCTCGTGTTCTCCCTATAAATGGGGCTCCCGTTGGCATTTCGGGGGGTTCCTTTTTAGAGAGTTTTAGTGGAGTTGCTTTTGTTTAGTTCATTTGGGTTCTTTCGGAGTGCTGGGTTCTAGGGGCTGTGTGTAGCAACCCAGATTTCTAAAAGAAATAAAAATTTAAATAAAATAATAAATAGTGACTTTCATTAAGTCGCCAATTTGATAATTGAAGACTTCGTAATAAGTCACCAATTCAGTAATTAACAACCCTTTATAAGGTGTCAATTAATCTCGAAGGATGGTAAGAATCTTACCTAGAATAGAAGAGGTAATTAACGCCATGAATAAAGGTGCCAATTATTATAATGAAGACATTGTACAAAGGCACTAATTTACAAACTGACGCCCCTGTCCTTATCGCCAATTAAACAGTGCCCCCAGCCAAGGCGTTATTTCACTGAGAATCAAAAAATAGAAATTAGTTGCCGTGTTTGGTTCAAACAGGGAACTAGGTTGAGATGAAACACGGAACTAAATTTTATATAGGTAAGAATGATATTGGGAAAGGATTCAGATGGGGAAATCAATATTCTAATTGGATTCTTTTCCTAAAAAGCCCAACCCCAATTGAACTCTTGCCTATAGGTTCCATTACCCTATAAATACCCCGGCTGTAACCCTTGAACCTCTTGTTCGTCAAGCTCTACCAAAGCTACGGCAAGGGAGAAATTGTTATTCTTCTTCTTACTGTTTTCTCCTATTCTTATTTGTTCCCTGTGTGATACAGGAACTATAGTAAAAGACAAGGATTGAACCTCTGCTGTCTTCTTCCCGTTGTCTTCTCCTTCCTTTTGCGAGCTGCCACGGCAGGAAGAGCTACTGTTATTCCTCTTCTCCTAGCGTGGTTGTTGCATCGAGAAGCTGTCTCCTATCTTCTTCCCTTGCTGTAAAGGGGCTAGTGGTGTTGCTATAACTCTGTTTATAATAGAGTGTCGTTTCCTTCTTCCCCAGATCACTCAGTTCATCACCCAAAAGGTAGGATCTATATCTCAAGAATCTGGATCAAACTATTATTAACATCATGCCAAATATTTTTTTTGAAAGTGATTGATACCAATGTGTTAGGAAAGCTTTGAGAAAGAGCAGAAGAGACCTAAATCTATAGCTGAGTGCTAAAAAAAGGCATAGGTGGTGGTATAAAGATTGGGAAAAGGGAGGTGTCATTCCTGCAAAATAATAAACTACCGGTTGGCCTAAGACCAAAAAGCAGTGAGGGCAAGGGGAAGATAGTAGTATGTCAATGAAGATCCTAACATGGAATGTCCGGGGGTTAAAGGGGGAACGGAAAATATGGGAGGTAAAGTCATTAATCCACATGCACATGGTTGACGTATTGTGTATCTAAGAAACTCAATTGGAGAACCTCAATAGCTGGGATATCATAAAGTTGGGTAGGGCTAGGCTACAAAGTTGGGCCTTCAAACCAGGTGATGGGCAGAGAGGAGGAATAATGGTTCTATGGAATGCAACAGTCCTAGAGAGCCTCGAGGAAGTGGTCAACCAGTTCTCCATAACAATCAATTCAAACTCAAAAACAATGGGCATGACTCAGTGTAGATTTCTTAGAGATAAGATGCTGAACCTTGAAGTATACTTGTCTGGCATGACTCAGTATTGATTTCTCAGCCACTTCTATTTCCTTTTGGTTTTATTTTTGTTATTATATTCATGGCAGGGCTTAAAATGGAGAGAAATACAGATGCTATCCCTATTGACTTGTCTCTATACGTTTTATTGCTTATTACACAAGATAGATGTCCTTTTAAATGGCTTCCAGCTCATGTTCAAAGGAGGCATATGATATGATATTTCATATGAATGACTTGGATATCTAATGTTCACTATTCAACATCCAAGAAGTTCATGAGGGAAATCTTTTCACTTGTTCCATATCTGTGGTCAAAGGATGCATGCATTACAGTTTTTCAGAATTACATCTTCATCTTGTGGTCAAAGTTCCAAAAACAATCTTTTTCTTACCTTTACTTTTCCAGAGAATGTGGACAGGCTGGATTCATTTTCATCTGAGAATTTCAAACCTTCCTCTTTTAAAACATCAATTGATGGCCTCCATCTCACATGCTCCACATTGCTAATTTTCCTAATGCAGCATTCTATCTCTGGTCTGTATTTCTCAACCCAAGCAGCAGAAGATGCAATAACAGCAACATCTCTAAAAACATCCACAATCAAACCTGACAACCTGCCACACAGAGTGTATTGATCCATGAACCATGGAGTAAATTCATTAGAAGGGGAAAAAAGCAGAAAAAACACAAACTAAAGAAAGGACATTCTTCCATGCATCTGATCAAAACATGTTTATGGACCCTCTTAAAGCAAATGTAAAATTTTATCTTAGCAATGTCATTTGATCACAACCTACTTCTTCCCAAAACAACTTGGTTCCTCTTGTCATAGTAAAGTCAGAACCGCTTCATTTACCACAAAAATATCAAACTACATGCACAAAAAAGTAGAAAATTATGACAAAGAATGTCAATTTGTAAATCAAAATCTCCCACAATGTCAGGGAGAAAATAAGAAATCGCAAGATGCACTGGCTTCTGTCTGCCAACTCCGACTCTGACAGACATCTGACGAGGGACATTTGTCGCACCTGTCTATTTTCTCAAAGTAATCAAGATCAAAGGAAAGATAATTAGTCACGTGAAAGCTAGAAGATGACACAAAGCCGAGGGCCCTGAGAGAGCGGATCAAAATCGAGTCTCGAGAAATCCCATCATAATCACGACATAGGAAGACAAAGTTCACACCAAGCGAACGATCAAAGAACGCCTCTCACCACACTTACAAGAGGTCCGAGCAAGGAACGCAAGAAATTCACGAAGTTCAGAGTCTGTCTCGACGAGAAGAGACCCGAACAGTGCAAGAAATGTAGCACAAAGCGATCCCGAAGCGTCATTCCTTCTTCCAAGTGACTGAGGGAGTAGAAAAATCCAAGAAAAATTAATTGAGGGGCTCTTTGTTATAGGGTTTTTACCCTTTTCCACTGCCCGAGACCTACCTGGACTGGGCGGGACCATGATGGGGACCCACCTGGACTGGGTAGGGCCTCACCCAGTCTAGGTTGGGCTTCCACAGAGCCCACCCAGAAGCGTTATATCCAATGTACTACACGACAATCCTTTTATCCCTTCAGGAGCTTTCCTGCTCGTGGGAGGCCTCGCGGGTTCCAAGCGGTATCGGGTGTATTCGATAGTCCTATCGGGTATATCTGGTATCCGAGATCCGGATCGTCACAGGTGGTATCAGAGCGTTGTTGTGTGAAGTACATGGGAATCCGAGATATATAGTTTCTAGAGTCCTTAAGTCCTGTACAGTCATCTATTGGCATTAGGTTTCGCGATTCTCTATCGCTTTGTTTTCCGTGTGTTGTCTTGTGCATGCTGTTCTAGCACTGTACGAGATGGTCTTGCTCTCATCAGGATGTGACGAGGTGCTTCTTTTTCATCGTGGTGTCTATCTTGATCATGTTGTACTTGGCAGTATCATCGAAAGGCTCGAATCTGCGGTACTTTGTTCAAGGTTCCTCAGTAATTTGCTCAGGTTGCTATTGACTTTTAGCATTAATCTGATGGCCATTCACGTTCTTACGTTGTTTTGGTCGTCCCAACTTAAGTCTGCTCAGCTCCTGATGTGTCTCGCTTCTAATGGAGTGCTCGATTGGATTTCGTGATTGAGAAGTTGCTCGGGCGAACCTAGGATTTTTCCTTCGTGGTGAGCTTTTGTTGGTCGAGCTTGATGTTTCTCATCCCGTCTGGTGGAATCTTCTTGAGGTTAGCCTTGGATTTGCTGTCTTAGTGATGCATTTGTCCTGTGTCTGCTTAAGTGTGGATAGCTTTATTTTGAGCCTGATCTGCTTCCTTGCTTTACAGTTGCTTGGCTTTGGGCTCCGTTATGGTGTTAAGAGCTGTTGTGTACCGTGTTTATCATGCCGTGTCCAATGGCCGATGTGTTGTGAGGGCTCATTAATCATTTCAGAACGTGAAGGTAAGCTGAGATTAGCATTTTTCCTTGTGCTTTATGCTGATGCTGGTGCTCTCCTTCCTTGCACTTAGGCTATTTGTGATCGGTTGTTCGCTGGATCGGTACTTGTGGCGTGTTGCATTGCGATTCTTATGAATTGTGATGGTGCCTAGTGTGTACTAAGATGCGGATACCGAGCTGTCTTTCTGATGTCGGTGTGCTTTGTGTGAGTGCGCAGTGGAAGCGTGTGGGCTGATAACCCACTGGTCGAGATTTGCTTCTCCTTGATGGGACTTCATCTTGGCTTCCTGTGCCTTGATGTTGTCAGTTGCTATGCTGTTGCTGGTAATTTTTCTAGTATTGGCATCGACATTTGCGAGTGTTGGGGAATTGGTCAACATTCCTGTTGATTGAGTACCCTCTACTCTGCATTTCCTTCTCTCGGGTGTTGTGCTCTCGAGGCGTGCCTGTAGTCCTTGAGATGCGTCCCTTGAGATTGTGGTTCTTCCTGTCATTTCTTGTTGTTATGGGTCTTTCTTGGTGAGCTATCTGATGCATGACCGGTGCCTTGTGGTCGCGTGTTCAGCTGCTCTTGTGCCTTGATGCGACCCTGCTTGCAGTCATGTTTCGTGGTTCTGTGTGCTATACGGAGCCAAAATCCTACAGGTGTTGTCGTATTGTTGTTTCGAGTGTTGTTTCTGTATGATTTTGTGTTTCTATCTTGGACCATTATCTTGTCGGTTAGCATTGCTGTACTCCTCTTCCCGAGTAGAGTTAGCTTGCGACTCGATCAGATGTAATATCTAAGTGAGGACTGACTTGATTGTGCTTGTGGTCCAGTGTTGTCGTTGGTGTCCTCTGTGCCAGGTGTTCCCTATCGCCTTTGGCACTGGAGCCGATGATGTGGTCAAGCGATCAGCTGCGAGGACCGTGTTCCCTTGTGTAAGCTGATGCTTGTCGTGTCTATCGTTTTGTTATTCGTGACCTGTTGTCGTGGCAGTCATGTCTCTTTCCCTGTGAGACATAAGCAACGTTGCCATGTTTTGGAGGTGTCAGACTTCTATTCACTTGTGTCGTGCTCAGTCCTGAGTGTGTGCTTGTGATTATGGCATGACCGCATTCCTCTGAGCTGCGTTCCTTATGATTCGTGTTGCTTCGTAGTTGTGTTGTTGGGTTGTTCTTCTCTGCTTCTTCCTTCTTGTTAGTCCCTAAATTTTGAGAATGAATTAATTTTTGAGATTAGTACCAACGAAAATTTCAACATCCAATTTCGTCAAAAATTATTGATCAATTTGAGACGAAAAAAATTACGTCAAAAATTAGCGACCTAATGTTACCGACGTCCATATTCGGTCGGAAGTACGTCGCAAATATGTCGAAAAATAACTTTGGGACGTCTTTTCGACAGATTTGTGATGAAATATGGAAGACACAAATACAATGAAAAATATGCTTTGACGTTGAAGTATGGGTAGTTATCTCATTCAACTATTTTTTCAACACTTCAACTTCCTGTTGATATTTCTGAAGCAGCATCAGCAAAGTAGGATCATGCATGGAGGGGTTGGGAACTCAACCTCCCTCCTCAATTGGAATATCTTCAGATGGCATAGGCGGCGTCCCACTGTCATCCCCATTTGTGACCACATTCCCCGTTACGGTCGTCATAGCCACATCTGTGTCTGTTTCACCTGCGGGGGCATGTAACATTTCATTTACAGCTTTCTTCCTTCTTGTGAGAGGGCCTGGCCTCTTGGCAATTTCAGATATATCTTCATGCTTTGTGGGTAGGGCCCCATAGCGGCTAGCCACTCCAGCCATATTGCAAGCATAGGTCAGCAGACCTCTTTCATTCTTAGCCGTTCTTCTAAATGGCCTTTGGGGAAACGCCAGCCTTTCAAAGACTGAGACTCTTGTTTTCACTTCATCCCAAGGTGAGAGTATATAGTAGCAACGTTGATAACTTCCTAACTCTACACTCGGCAGAGTCCTGAATTCACGGCCTTCTTGGACAATTTCGATGGCCCGTGACAACCTCTGTTGGCCTAGAGAGGTACCCCCTAGACCATACAAATAATTTTTCACAGTGTAATTCATCCCCTCTCGCGCTTGCAAGGAGGGGAAAGTAGGCGACTGCGCCCTCCTTTGCATAGGGGACCTACGAACTGAATGCCCTAGGTGGGCTGGCTTGTCATGGCATTTATGGTGGTAAGGAATATTTTCTTTCTGGCCATGGGTAATGAATGCCAGCGGAGAGTGGACTGGGGCTATCAACTCAGCCCGCATATCTTGTCTTAGTCCTCTCTGGCGGACCTTTCTGAGCTCCCGTTGGACCACAGGGAGAGCTTGGGTCCTCTTCGGTACCTAGATTTGTTTGCATGTGGGTGGTTTTTGAACCAACCTATCTTTCGGCCCGCGGGCCATCTCAACATACTCCATTTCAATCCCGCTCAATGCCTGGTAGGAGTTGCACACAGGGACAGTTGATACGACACGATCTGAGATCATTTCTGCTCTTCTACCATTCAGGTGGACACGGATGTTCCCAATAAGAACGAACTTGCCGGTGGTAGAAACCTGGCATCTTGAAGCGGCGATGACTACATTTCTCTAGACTCTTCTCTGATGAGACGTCAATTCTTGTTGGCATAGCCGACATTGCGACATGAATGATGGACAAAGCAGTCGACTATTCTGGCTACTGAGCAATTGACAAAACCCACTGACAGTCTAGCAGTGGTGGGCTTAACTTTGACAATTCCAGCAATAGGAATGTTGGTCTTCGTAGGCCTGGGCTTCTCAGTCTCTAGTAAACCTACGAGCGCCACCCCCAAAAAGTTGGGGAAGCACACAACAAGCGAAAAGCTATCAAACCTGGTCGACACTGCCAGGTAGTCGTACCTAGCGTGGTTGCACACAATGAGGGGTCCGAAGGTAACCGCAGCCATCAGAATCGCCAGCATGTGACCTGCAATTCAAACTGATAGTTAGAGTCTCATAGGGAGGCCAAAGGACCCTTAATCCTGGGGAAGAGATGAAGGGAGGTTTCAAGCCCACCGGACGTGCCAAACTTGTGGACACACATTTTTAATTAATTTATCTGGTTTTGTTCGTTTGTCTTATTTTGGTTTATTAATGCACAGGTGTGCCAGTCACAAGGTGATGATTTACTTAGACTCCAAAGACCGAGATGGCCTAGAGTCACTAGTGCGTGCCGTCTGACTAATCAGACGATAATGGGTAACGAGTCGAGATTAGAACCCGACGTGCCATAAAGGTCACGACATTAATTACATTTTTTCGAAGGGGAGAAAACCCTTCCGAAAAGACGTCACAAATCCATTGTTTACCGGGACATCATCTTGGCCAAGAAGGATTTGGAGAAGCCTGGCTATATCTTCCTTGGAGAAGGGAAGAGACTCCAACTCTTGCTAAGGCCACCTATGCGAGGCCAGAGTGGCAGAAGTCAGTTGGCTTACGCCTTGTGTCTGGACATCTAGAGGTGTTGAAGTGACTGGAGCCTAGATGACATTGACTGAGAAATTACTCAGCTCCAGCTCCCAGTCATTGCCTTGTCTTCCACAACTCCTCCGTTGCTCGAGGACTTCATGGTTATTTGTCTGAAACTCTAGCCATTCTAGGACATGTCAGTAGGGCAACCTATGTCCATTTGCTTGAGGTGGATCAGGCTAGTCTGGTGCGTTTCGGGCGATGCTTAGTGTTTCGGCAATGGCTTCTTGAAGTCAAAGAGTCACCATGGAATTTCCCTCAGCATTGATCTTCTCCCACTAGATAAGCTCTTGGATCAAGTTTTGGACCTCTTCATAGGACTCAGATCTATAACACCCCTGATTTATAAGAATTTTTTAAATTTAAAACTGATTATTTAAGCCATAATAGGCTTAATGGGCTACTTAAGGTATATAGGTCTATTTAATAATTATTTATGGGCCCAGGTATTATGATAAGTTTAAATCTACCTAAATAGGCCCAAAGGACCCAAAACCTAACTCTTTAGGCCCAAGCCCATGGCTAGAGCCATAATTAGGGTAATTAAGTTAGATAAATAGGCTAAGTAAAGAGATAAATAAGAAAATCTAAAAATTTTGGATTAAGCACCAAATGGCAGTCTATCGCGAGACCGCCAAACACACCCTAGCAGTCCGGCTATGACCGCTAAACGACCCCAATTTCGTGAGTTAGAGAAACGTGAAAAGTTTGGATCTTTGGCAACCTAATCACCTTGGATCGAAGCTACCTGGCATGGAAGACTCTCTAGAACTCTCTAGGGATCAACCCTAACCCAAATTAGGACTCTAAGTTCGATCTAATCTCTTAAACCCTAGGTGAACCCTATAAATAGAGTTCGATTTCAACCTGCACGAACCCTTCGTTTGGCTCGCAAAGTTCAATAGTAAGGAGTTGGTATTTCAGGATGGTCCTTTAGAACCTTTTATTTACCTTAGTTTCATCTAACTCCCCTCCAATTTTCATGCTAGAAGACCCATCCGTTGGAGAGTTAGGACGTCTACAAGTCACTAGTTCACAACAGGCTACACAGGAGGTAGTACGCCGGCCTAGTGAAGATCAAGAGATTAGAAGCCCTAAACGAGGTTAGTATGAGTAGTGTCTTTAGAACTTTTTGTTACCTTTTCTATCTTCTACCTACCCTCCAAATTTCATGAATTTAGGTCAAGAGATTAAGGAGAACGAGGTGTAAGAAGTTGCTGATTTAACACAGGACGTGAAGAAACTAGGACCTTCTTCCAGTTAGAAATTTGATTCATAGGAGCACTTCTAGAGGTAGGTTACCTCGTGGATGGCTAGAATAACATGTTAGGAATAAAAGCCCTATGATTTCATTCTGTTTCATACTTTCTACTAGTAGTGTTTCATGTTTTATCATGACCATGCAATTAGGTTAAGTTGCATGCTTCCCTTTACACTTCAAGAAAAGAATTAAACTTGGGCTTAATTTATGCACTCCCATGCATCGTCATATTTTTATATAGTTGTTCCAGGCCTTAGTTACCCACTAGCATATTTTTGTATGCATCTATTTTGCCTTAGATTAAGCATGTTCTTTGGTTTTACATCTTCTGTTACAGGGGATGAAATGGTCTTCCTCAGACTGCTAGAGTTCTTTAGCGGCCCTTCGATAGACCGCTAAAGCCCACAAGCGGTCCGCGGGAGACTGCTAGGTTTTTCTGAGTTTCTATATTATTGTTAACCAAAACATAGTGCTGAATAGACTTATTTATCATATGATAAGCCTAGATAATTAGGTTTTATTCCTATTTCAAGTATTGTATTCATAAACTTGGTTATGTTAGTGGTGCATCGTAGTAGATTTCATGTGTCACATACACTTAGAAATTATTTTTAAGCTTAAGTGAGTTTTATGCCAAACACTATAGCCCCTTGGGCTGGTCCACCTAAACCCTCCCTCCCCCACTCCGTAAACAACCAAAAAAACATTTTTTTATTTTGGTTAGGTTTACACGGACCAACCTCAACCCTTCAACCTGGTCCGCCTAAACCCTTCCATGACCCTTCACCTTCCCCTATAAAAGCCCCTTAGAAGCTCAAGGGGTGGGGGGAAACAACTAATGCATGTTTGCAACCCAGGATTGCTCAAGGCTTCAGCACAAGACAACTGGTGCAGGAGCAAGGAGATTTGTGTGTGGGCGTGACTTGTGCATCGGCTTGATCACGCCGAGGGTATGTCATTCGCACTCCCCTCCTATAGCGTTTAGCCATGACACACAAGTCCATCCCAGCTATGCACGAGATGCTATGACGATGGTGAATACGCCCTCTTCTGGGATGGCCCTCGCATGCCCAGTTATGGCAGTCGTGCACATGTCATGAAGGCCCACTTCCCGCTGCCACGAGGACATACACGACCAGTCCGCTCGAGCCGTGGTCGACTCTCGCCCAGCCACCAGTCTGTGCCTTCTTCAGGCACCCAGTCTACTCCTCCCTCGACAACCCAGACGTAGTCCCCACTTCGAGGAGGGTCCATGTAAAACACATGGATATCCGCCTTATCTCGTCTTGACCCGGGGACTGACTCACATGTCAGATTTGTCCTGCGGCTTGCGCCAGTTGTACCTTGGCCACTACGGCCCACCTATAAGGACCGTGCGGCCCTCATAAATTATATTATCACTCGAGCGAGTATTTTGGCACCCACGTTTGGGCCTCAGCCTTCCCCATACCACTCAGTGTAGGTGTTAAGTACCTCCGGCCACTGCTAATACCTCCCGGTCAAGCGCGAACCCTTAGCTGTGAAGTGCCCACGCTCTCCATCCATGACTTCAGATACATATAGACTTCTCTTCAGCACGGAACGAAGGTGTTCGGATTCAATCTGATGTAAATAAATACTGATTGCTTGCAGTCGGTGGGGAAAGACGTCTAATACATGACTCCCTACAATCACCTGCGCACTCGCACCTGTGGAACCCTCTCATCTCTTCACGTGTCAGTCGTCTCCCGAGCCCATGTGCCACGTCTTGACGATGCTTCCCAATAAAACTCTTGGTTCTAGAGGTGGTTGTTGAGAAATCGACTGGGACACCCACACCCCAGCCTCGTTTCCCTATGACCAAGAAACCTCTCGTGCCACTCGATTCCCCCTTTCGACTCTCCGTAAAAGGCGAATGCACGGTGCCGCCCCGAGGCGGATACGGTCATAGGAGGGAGTGCCCGAGACTTGCTAGAGTCTGGTGCCTCCCCTATCACCTTATCCATCCCCTCAGTCTGGTCACCGTATACACACCCCCGCGTCGCACCCCGACCTCTGAGACCTGGACTTGGGTCGAGCGCCGTGCGAACAAAAGGATGGCACGCCTGGTGGGACATCTCCCGCCTTCCTTCTTTTTGCTGAAGAGAAAGCCTATGCCAGCCCTGAAGTCATGGTGCCCTTTTCCTGTCCTCTCTGGAGAGGTAGAAGAGAGCACATGTTTGCACTTCCCAGCAGTTTCCAGGTTGTGCTTCAGTTGCTGGACTTCACTTGACGACTGTCAACGACCGTTGCCTCCGCGCCATCTAGTCCACCAGCAACAATGGCAGCCGTCACCTATGGTCCCATCGTCATCGCCACCCACGCCCGGGTGGGTTATTTGGCCATGCTGATTGCATTCGACAGTTTCACCCCAGTCGTCGGATCTCCCTACTTCTTGGGTGTGGTCCCCGTGGTTGCTCCATAGCAACCCTCAGTCCTCGTGCTTGCCGGCGCAACGAATGCATCACCCTAACTCCCAGCTTCGGCAACTCGCTCGAGTGCCAGGCTTGGGCCTTCTATCACCGGCCCCTACGGGGGCCCCAGACCAATTCCTTCCATGGCAAATGCCAGCCTCCGGGCCCAGTCTCGACCAACTCCAGGCGTGGGCCTCACACCCCAAGCCTCGGTCTCTACTACAGTAGATTGCCCAGGCCTACAACCCTGAGCCTCAGCTACGTCGGCATCCCGCACGGGTTTCTACCCTAAGATGTCTGGATCCCTAGCATTCTATTCAGGCCCTCAACCTCGAGCCCCAGCTCAGCTAGTCCCCCACACGGGTCCCTTGACCCGGGGGCAGGTCTCCCCAGCACTCCATTCGGGCCTCTTGACCTGAACCCCTGAAGAGCCATCGGCCAACCTGGGCCTTCAACGCCCGGTTTGAGGTCCCCCAGTACCCAGACCGGGGGCACAACCACGAGATCCCACCAGACCTATACTCGGCATAGGTCCTCTGGGTCGGGCTTCGGGCCTCTAAGCTCCACCATGGGGTTTTACCTCCTGCTACTCAGTGATGCCGACTCTAAGTATGGATCTTCCTCGGTGGGAGCTGGCAACCCCGGTGGTGGCCAGAGGCTCTTAACTCTGCCCTTCAATCGTGCCAGCGCCTTGTATGGGCTCACAACCTCGGTCATCGGTATTTTGGCACCCCCAGCCTCATCTGTTCTCGGTGCAAGCGCGTCGTCATGAGCATTGTCAACACTTCTATCAGATCGGGCAAAAGCCTACACTCGAGTCGCCCAGCCATCAGTCTCCGCCATAGACTTCGTGTCTTGGGGGCCGATCCCAGAGTTCCCAGCTGACGGCCCTACACCACCAGCAACTAGAGGCCAGGTCTTCTCAATCTACCACCTTGGAGTGGGGTCTTCCTCGGCTCCCCATAAGAAGCGACGCCATGGCCGTAAGGGTAAGCGACTCGCCACTGCTACCAGCAACTCCGACAAGACAATCCTTCTCGGTGACTTACGGATTCGCCTCAACAGGGGCGAACCAATCATACCTCTAGAGCAGATCATCTCTATGGTCCCCACTGTGAACCGCTTCAGCCTTCTGCAACAAACGTGAGAGGACAAGGCGGAACTCAGAAAGGCAGGCGCCCCAGCAGTGGCCCGGAGGCACCCGCACCAACCCAATGCTCGAGCTCCCAAGTCTCGTCTGAGAGATAGCAGCATGGGAGACCAACAACTAGACTTAAGACGGATCTGGGTTACTCCTGAGGAAGCTCAAGTTGTTCGGTGGGCGTGCCTTAGAAACCCCCTCCGGGCACTCAGACGCGCCGCCAAGATAGACACCATTGATCCTACAACCGCGTTGCATGATGATGCCCAGCCATCCAGCGCCTCTTGTCTGCATAGGTGGAGACAGAGATAGGCTCGCTCTGGGCCTTACCAGCATCTAGCTCCAAGCTCTCCTCAGGTTGATACCACGATGGAGACTCCCCTGCAACGTACCTTGATCTTCGATAGGTTGGGGGCACCCATCCTCCCCAAGAGGCACTCTCAAAAGTAGCGGATGATCTGGCTCCTTGGTGATGCGGTCAGGGTGTTTGCATGCTATGCCACCAGGCACCAGCCTGAGGCACAGACTGATGACCTAAACCAGCCTATATCTCAGTTCAGGAGGTCGTGTCACCCGGCTCAGCCACCGGCTACGGTCGGTGATGTCGACACTTTTGCCAAGCCTCAGATGTCAGCTCGAGCGGAGGAAGTTTCCATTGGGGATCGTGCCACTCCTGTCAATGCGAAACCGATTAATAATGCTCCCCCAGCTAATGAGGTTCAAGAGGTGACACTTGAGACTCTTATGAAGGAGAACCCACATCTGAAGTCCCTCCTGCAAGACATACTCCAGGAACGCGACCTATATCCTCAACCGCCTACTAGGCCTCCGACTGAAGCACCGGTCCCGACAGGTGGGCAAATTGGTGCAAACCCTTCAACTGTGGCCATCCAAACCCCGATAGCAATCGAGTTCGGTACTCCCATGGCCGAAGCTGAACCACAGCCATCTAACACGCCGGTGCCGGAGAATCTCATGGCACAACGTCAGATGATCGAGCAGATCGTTGAGACCAAGCTCGCCCAGTTTGGGGAAGGGATTGCAACTATAGACCTCTATAGTGTCCCCTACCTACTGCATCACTAGCTTAAGAAGCTCCCTCTGGAATACGCCAAGCCTCCAAAGTTGCAAAAGTTCGATGGACAGGGGTCTCAACATGAACATTTGGCATATTACATTACGGCCATGGGCGAGCTCGTGTTGGACGAATCTTACCTCCTCCGCTACTTCGCCACTTCACTTATGGGAATGGCCTTTCAATGGTATTCCCACTTGAAGCCTAACTCAGTTATCAACTGGGTGGACCTCCAAAAGAAATTTCTCGACTACTTTCAAACTGTCGAGCAAAAAATCTCCTTAGCCAAGCTCTGCTTGCTCCGACAAAAGAAGGGCAAGGGTGCCCTCGGCTTCATGAAAAAATGGTGAGACCTCGGTATAAGGTGCGTCAATCCACCAATCCTGGAGGATGACATCACCATATGTCGCCAAGGCTTGGCGACCAAAGTCAGTGAAAGACTTCTCGGCACCAATATCAAAAGCTTCAACCAGCTCAACTCTGCAGTCGCCGAAATAGAAATGTTCTTCATCGACAACCCGAGCTACAGCTCGAAAACGGGTAAACAGGTGCGAGAACGTCAGCCCGGCAAGGAGGTGAACATTATTGAGTTCACCCCCACTATTAAAGCCAACAAGGAAGCCGAAACAAGTAGCTCTGACAAAAAGCTAGTGGATAAGCCGGCCGCTCCCTCCTTCTCGGAGCGTATGAAGACACCCTTCTCCTTCAAGAAGGAACACACGAAGATGCTCATTACTCCTGTGCTCAAAAGATCTCTGAAGGTTCATGCAAAAATTCCTAAGAATTTCATATGTTCTTCATGCTTGTTTAACCTCAATGCTAGGTGTGTATACCCTAACGGAGCAATTGAAGCTGAATAAGTGAGGCTAAGGATGGTTCAATAAAGGGTGAACATGTCATTCTGGTTAATTTCTATTAAAACTTGCATGCAGATCTTTTTAATTCAATTATCAAACTCTCATGTCATTAGCCTTGAACCATGCAAATTGAATAAGGAACCTGTCATGAGGTTTGCATAATGGTAGATTCTGAATATGAATATTCTCTGTATTATGAGATTTGTATCAGACTGTGAAGCTTCTAACTCTCTAAATTCTGCAACCTCCACTCTGGCTCTGATCATTGCTTCTTGATGTTGACAAAGGGGGAGAAGTTTTGATGAGTCATTGTCTAATTCATGATTCCATCTCTCTTGAAAAATGCTTATAATGACTCATAGAATTAAGTTTGGATGAGTCATTGTCTAATTCATGATTGCATCTCTCTTGAAAAATACTTATAAAGACTCATAGTTGCCATCATCAAAAAGGGGGAGAATGTTAGGCATATGTGCAACATGCTTAATTCTAGTGTTTTGATGATGTCAAAGAACAAGGAGCACATGCAATCTCAGGAGAGCATTCAAGGTCTCATGAGAGCATCCTTGGTGTCTGGGGAGCATGCAGTCAAGGGTTGAAGGTAATGTGATGTCAACTCTTTGGCGGAGCACAGGCAATCTCAGGAGAGCATTCAAGGCCTTAGGAGAGCATCCTTGGTGTCTGGGGAGCATGCAGTCCGAGTTCAAGATAATTTGATGTCAAAGATCAGGGAGCACATGTGATTCTGGACATTATAAGTAAAGTATAAGAAATCAAGAATGGCATAGAAATCAAGGCAACAGGTTGCACAGAAGCTCAAGTAGTAAGGTCGATGCTGCGACCACTGTTCATGTAGTCAGGTCGGTGCATAGCCATAGTTAAAGAAGATAGGTCGATGCATCAAGGAACTAAGGTCGATGCACATGCTGAAGACTTGCAACTAAGGTCGATGCACATACTGAAGATATGCAACTAAGGTCGATGCACATGCTAAAGACTTGTAACTAAGGTCAATGCACAAACTGAAGATATGCAACTAAGGTCGATGCGCATGCCGAAGACTTGCAACTAAGGTCGATGCACATACTGAAGACATGCAACTAAGGTCGATACACATACTGAAGACATGCCACTGAGGTCGGTGCACATGCTGAAGACCTGCAACAAAGGTCGATGCACATTTCAGTGTAAAGCATAGCAGGTCAATGCATATGCAGAGAGTGTATGATAATAGGTCGATGCATATGTAGACAACGTACGCCAAATGGTCAATGAATAAACTAAGGTCGATGCAACAGAAGAAATTGGTGGCCTCCAATGGAGATTAAGTCAGCTCTATGCAAGTACACCTTAATCAAGTCTGATAAAGCTAGATTAGCTCATGTTCAGTCACTCATGCCTTGATTAGTCAAAGTCAATGAGGGAAAAGGAACTGTTTGATGAAATGCCTTAGTAGCTGCACTGACCTCACTGAAGCTAGACCATTTGAAGAAAGGTCTCCCAGAAGCTTCTCAAGTTTGTTCCTTCTATCAAATCACTGCATCCTGAAGGAAGAACCAGAGAGTAATTTTATACACTGCAAATGCCCAATTACACAGAATTCGAGGTCTGGAAGATACTCCCATGGTTGACTTTTGGTTTACTCATCATTACCCTACCAAAACACTCTTATGGCGGCAACCAGGTATGTTTTCATACCTGGGACATGAATCCTGTCAGGACCATCTTTTTGCTACCATTAAATGGAATATGGTCCTAGAATAGTACAGTGACACAAAAAGTCAATTAGAACCAATAGAAATGCTGACCACAAGTTATCTCTCTCTGAGGGTCATTAAATGCTCTATTGAAAGAATGGTCTTAGTCAAGCACTTTTTTGTGGGCTATCAAAAGAGATGGAGTCTTAAACACTCTTCCTTGTCCCTACTAGACAAATTGAAGGATAGATTTTTGGAGAGAAAATCTTCTCATTTGCATGCTTTAAGTGTGGGAAGCCATGCCATAGAGCTGTAAATTGTAGGCTGGTAGGTCAAAAAAGACAAAAGTTTCATGTGAAAATTAGAAAGCCTCATGATCATGCATACAACTCTCATGTAAATTATCATATTTTCAGTGAAAATAAATCTATTCCAAATGGCAAGCACATTGTGTGCTTTAGGTGTGGAACACCAGGCCACAGGGCAATTGAATGCTGGCTGAATACTGGTAGGAGAAACACTATCTCATGCAATCACTGTGGAAAGTCTGGCCATATAGTAAAGGACTGTTGGCATGCAAAAGAAGGAAAATTGTTTCATGGTAACAACTCTAGTTACTCATAGAATTTTAGAGAACACACTTATCAGAAACCTGTGGAAAGTCTAGAAGGTTGTTATTATTGTGGTCAAATTGGACATTTTATGTTTGATTGTAAACTGCTAAAATTTAATAACTTGAATGTCCTGAATTCATGGAATGCACCCAGGAGAGGTGTCTCTCATCATGGAGGATCCAAGAATTCTTGGGTACCTCAACATGCAAAATGAGGTTATGTTTTACAGGAGTGCCTTGGAAGGAAATAAAAAGGGGTTCAATAAGCAAAGGGACCTGAGTCGGTAAAACCCCATTTCAGCATTTTTCAGGTTTGGACATTTGAGTTTTCAATAATCCTTTTAGATAATTACATATCATGTTTAATCTGGTTATCTAAACGTCATGCATACATCTGAATTTGTTCTTTGCATCTTTTGTTTCTGCATATATTAAATAAAATTATGCTCATATTAGATTGAGATTGGATTGCACATGGTTGATGCATGTAATGAATTCACTGAAAAGACCTGAATTGCATAAGTTTGACATCAGCATACACATGTGCTTGACTGACCATCATCAAAGCCCTAAGATGCATTTAGGACTATTTTTATTTTCTCTCACTATTATGCATGACCCTTTAGTATATCAAATGGTACGCTGGGAGCAGGGCAGATCTTCTTCTGTCTGGAAACCCACATCATGTGTAGAGGCTAGCCTCCGCCAAGTACCATGGGTCAAGTCTTCATATAGAAACAATCTGCATAGTCATGTGAATAATTCATTAAAGTCCCTACACATTGTCATTGCACATGTTGTATTTAGAATCCTCATATATTGCATGTATTTAGGGGGAGTTAGACTAATCATTCTGAGTCTACTGCACAAATTCTTCTCTGCATTAACTTCATTGTATTTAGAACGTAACGTTTATTGCATAAAGACAGGGAGAGTCAATTAAGGCTAGCTTGTGTCTCATGTATACATTTAGTTTAATCACCTCCCTACATGGCATTCATGTCACATCTTGATTGCCAGCTCATGTATACAGGAAGGGAGAGTTTCTTACATATTGATAGGAATACCATCTCTGTCAATTCCTGATTATTGCTTTCCTGATCAATTGAAATCCCTCATTGTTCCTGAACTGATATTTTAGTGGCATACTATCACTATACATTGCTTATGTCTTTCTCCCAGTACATTCATTCATCTCTATTCCTTGTCATCAAATTCTTGAAAAGTCATTGTACTTCTTGTGAATCTGAATTAATGATAATTTGGTTATCAGTTCATCACTTTAAGCTACAAAAATCAGATATCTTCTTTTATAAGAATCAGTAATGTACCATGAATGAACTGATGGTTTAAGCTTAATGAATTTTAGAGTCTAAAGACTAAGTTTAATGAAAAGGGTTGTTGAATCCACTTAATAACTCTCAACCAGATATTGCATGACTTGTCCAATTTAATCTTTCAGAATCTGAAAACGTATAGCTCATGATTTCTTGGTTGAGAAATTTAGAAGTGTGCATTATTTTTAAACAAAATTTTCTATAAAATCAAAGGGTAGCTAGGATAAAAACTTTGAGTCATAAAGGTATTGGCAGAGCAATGGCTGAATGCATAGAGAAACTGAGTCATCTATCAAAGAAATGGAGTGAACTTAAGTCATGAAGTGCTTTAGTTATCTCTGTTCAATCTATTAGAACTGAAGAGTTAGTTTCACTGAGTAACTAGGGGTACTGGCGTCTGATCAACGTGTACCCTTCTATCATGCATAGCTGTACCTACATTGCAAGTAAAAATGTAATTTACTTAAAGATTGTTAGAACTTGAGATGTAATTCCTACTGAGCGATTAGCTCATCTAGTTGCATTCTAACATTTTTCAGGTAACTTAGATAGCAACCACCACCCGGATGGGAATGAGAC
The DNA here is from genome assembly GCA_024336825.1 of Amorphophallus titanum. Classification (NCBI taxonomy): domain Eukaryota; kingdom Viridiplantae; phylum Streptophyta; class Magnoliopsida; order Alismatales; family Araceae; genus Amorphophallus; species Amorphophallus titanum. Next base: position 377,438 of record JANBPO010001567.1, on the reverse strand, counting down.
TGAGTGATGAGTGCTAAAATCATCGATCGTTGAACCGTCAGCTAGTCGTGTCTTTTGTATCTTAAGTCCTTACATTGTGTCCTTACATTGTATTTCCAGTTATATTGGTGGTCAGAACATGTTAAGGCTTGTAACCTTATGATTAGTATGAGTTCTTACCATTATGGTTATGTTGGAATATTAGTATTGTTGTAAAAATTTAAATTTGGTTAGTAATATTCTTATCTTTTGCGCACTCTATCTTTGTGTCGAAATTCTTATCGCTCTGATTGACATGATCGATATAACAGTCCGTCACGCTTACCGGTTCCCTTCCATGCCTGGGACGTGGCAGGGTCGATGCACAACAAGGCAAGGAAGATGAACGCGGTTCATTGGGAGCCGCATTTGGCTGGTGGCAGTCCAAGGAAGGACGCTACCAGGTCAAGTAATGCATAAGACAGAGTTCAGTCAACTAGTCAAGGTCCTCAATCGACCTGGGGCATGACTGGACTGAGACAGGGTTCAGTCTGCATAACCTCAGTCAATTAAGGTGACATAAGTTGACTTAAATAGGGCTGAGTCGACTTAGAAAAAGGTTTAGTCAACTGGGAAAAAAAAAGGCACACAGGCCAGATTAGAAGTAGGATGCAGTCAAGGTCTCACTGCTACCTCCTGGTAGCGGTCCTCGTGGGGCCGCGTTTTGGATGGGACTGGGTAGAATATTGACAATCCCGGACTGCCCAAAATGAAATTTGGTTCAGTCGGTGGGTTCAAATTTTTAGGGTACAACCTACTCAGTGTCTTAGTAGGAATCCCAGACTCGCAGAGTCTTACGGAGGCCTTGTGATAGCGATCCTAGTCTGACGGAGGGAATATCCGGTGGAGAGTCCTGACTATCACAAGATTTGAAGGTGTGAAAATTGTGAAAAATGGGAGTACACGGTAAGTCATTACCACCGGAGTGGCATGACCCTCAAACAATCTTAGTAATGTGATCAACATTCAGTCAAGCAGGTGAAAGTATTACAGAAATTGTCAAAGTTATGAACAAATTAAGTCACATTTAATCTACTTGTTTGCAGGATGCAGCAAGAAGGAATAATGATAAGCCATGATTTAAATAGAAGGAATAATGATAATCAATTAGCCATGATCTGAATTTGATTGATTTAAATGTTCATTTAGAAGCCCTAATCATTAGGTGCATTTTTAACCTAAAGATGCTATCTATTCAGAGTGAAACAAAAGGGAAAATACTGTGATCTAGCTATAGCCTGAGCGCTAACCGCGGTCAGGAGAGGACCGCTACCTGATGGTAGCAGTCGGTCAACGACCTTGATCATGCCACTTTGACCAAATTTAAAAAATTTTCACAGTTGGATGAAAGTGGTCTATCGCAAGACTGCCATCTTCAGGTAGCGGTCTCTAGTGGTCTTCTATCTGGGACCGTGTCCCGCCTTCCGGCGATCTATGATAGACCTCGAGAAAAATCAACATAGTGCTCGATATACTCCATAACAATTGGGCATTTTACTATCAATGGAAAGAGCACAAAAAAATGCATAACATGGATGCATTTAATTAGGGTTTAGCCTGCAAGAAACCTACCTTTAAACAAGAGAAAGGAAGTTGACCTCGCCAAAACCCTAGATGAATCCTCCTCCTAGACTCGATGTTCCCACCGTTGAACATGCACACCGTCAGCCGCCTCTGCGAATGAGGGTTCTGGGTAGTCTTAGGCTTCATTTTATATAGCTAGGGTTGCTCCTAGAGGTGAGATATGGATGGGGGAACCTCGTGGAGTTGGCGCACGTGATATTCGCGCTTGACCGGGTCGTAATGCCTCCTCTTTGAAATTTGGCCTCTATAGCAAGGGTTGCGCAATGGTCGGGGGGCCGGGGGCTGTTGCTGTGCTGCGCCTACTGCTGCTGTTGCTGTGCTGCCGCTGCTTCCCCTGTTTGGCAGCATAAAGTGTACGGACGAAATCTTTTTGTTCATTATAGTAGCCAATTTCTGGTCTGTCTTTATTTATTCTCTCTGCTTTCCTTCTTTTCACCTCTCATTTGAGCTGAAAGAAAACTCGGGTGCAAACCTCCCTGTAGAGTCTAGAGTGTACACCCTACGTTTGCATGACCGTGCATAATAACGAGTTTGATGGTAGTCTCGAATTACTCTCTGCAGCGTGCGTGAGATATGCGGTAAAGATGATGTGGACATCGCCTACAAACACTTCAAGGCGTTCTTCCAGTCGTTCTCCAGCATCGACAAGAAGTTGAAGGTAGACTTTTAGTTGTTGTGTTGTATCGATTTTCAATGTCCCATTGTTTTACTGAAAGTGAGAAAACACAAGGAAAGTATTTTTGTAGCTTCTATTTTTCATAACAAGATGCTGTTGATTACTACAAAGAGAAAAAGGACAGTTGGAGCTAACGAGGAGATGCTGCTATGCAAGTCGGCCCTGCTGCTACGAACTACATAGCTTTCTTCTCTACTGCCTTTGTGTTTCCCTGCCAATTACACCCCCAAAAAGAGAAGAGAAAGAAATCGCCTGCGAGAAAGAAGCATGAGCGCATAACAAAAGAGAAGCCTCCCTTTGTTGCAAGATCAGAGCTTGTCAATGCCGGTGGGAGGGCTGTTGAGGTCGGGGATCGCAGGGTTCCGACTGGAGCTGCTAGGGATGGACTTCTGGGACTGGCCCTGGCCCTGGCCCTGGTTAGCCGTGGCCAGTCGCTGCTTCAGCTCGGAAAGGAGGGCCTGGTTCTCCTGGTTGAGCAGCGCGGCCTTCTTCCTCAGCCTCTCGTTCTCCTTCATGATGCAGTAGTTCTGCAGGTACAGCTTCGAGTTGAGCCTCTCCATCTCTCCTCCCACAACGGATGAGAATTGAGGAGTATCTGAGCTGCACTAATCGTATGGAGGCATTAAAATATTATTGCGGGAGAAAATAAAACTGCATGACGAAAGGAACGTGCTGCGGAGTGGGTCGACCTAGTTGTTTCAGAAACCCGAGGTTTACAGGAAATAGAAAAGATGAAGAAGAGACCCATTTACAAACCTCTCTTTGCTTTAGAAACCAACAAAAGGAACACCCACATGAACAGCCAAACAGAGAATACTAGGTTTCCGAAACGATAGTAGCTTTTTAGAATGTCAAGTGCTCAACTCTCCAGGGTCCAGAGCAAACCGACCCGTTAATACTTATTGGGACTAAAAAGGGAAACACAACGTAAGTTGCTCAAGACGATTAAGGAGGGGAGACAGACTGTTAGGAGTCTTATCTGCCCATCTAGAACAAGAAGCAGAAGAATCAAATCAACTGGGACCCAAAGGATGGTTCCCCGGTACCCACACAAACCAAGATCCTCAGAACGACTCCACGGTTTCGAAGAGTGAAGAGCAGCAAGTAAAGGGGGAGACAACAAGTGCCACCTCTCGGAGGATGCCCTACCAGGAGCTGCTCCCACTTTAAAGAAACAAGGGAACACGAAGTGGAACAGGTCCACCCTTCGAAAGGAGAAAAAGAGAAGGCAAGTACCAAAGGCTCCCCACACCCTTCCTTTTAGCTATATCCCAAGTAAACAAGGTGGAACCTTCAACAGAAGCGGCAGGAAAAAAGAACATGCAGTGGGGGTGGGGGAGGGGTCTCTTCTCCAAAACAATTACTTACCTTTGGGGCTGACTTTTGGGAAGAAGACTGATAGGAAGCAAAAAGAAAGATGAGAGCCGAGCAGGAGGAAGTGAAGGGGAGACGGGTCTGTGAGAAGTGATGCTGGTGGGGTTGGTGGAGGGCCATATTTATAGGGGGGGAAGGCAGGGGGCGCGTAGTGATAAAAAGGTGAGGAAGAGGAAGGGTGCATGGTAGGAGACGTGCTCTCTCTCTCTCTCTCTCTCGGATATCTCACGTTCTCTCACACGCACAGACACACACTCTCTCTCTCTCTCTGATATCTCATGTGTTCTCTCACACGAACACACAACCTGCCATAACAATCATGCGCGGGCAAGCGAAAGGAGGGAGGGGGCGGCCGGAAGGCGGGGGGGAGGATTTGCCCATGGCAACCAGCCTACGAACTGTCTCTACTGGGAACTCACCCCGCCGCCACTCCCAGGTGGGCCGCCGCCCGAAGTGTCGTCAGGCTACGACTAGTGGAGGCTCACTAGACATAGAGACACAAAACAGAAACATCAAAGTACAGGCAGGCTAAACACGCACCTGTCACAGGTACCACGAAGCACAAGGCAGCACACAAAAACTACTGCCAGACTCAAGAGAGACAACTAGACCTACATATAACGATCCTTGAGTCACACAACTCGGGTCAAGATCATCGCACATCACGGCAACATGCCGTTAATCAGCCTAGTCCCTAAGCCAAATCACGAGAAAACACAAGTCCTCAGCCCCAAGGCGGCACATCGGACTCTCAATTCTGTAAACACATAAACACGGAACATGAGGGAACATCGAAGCCCTCAAACCTGGTAGGCACGTAAATTGAGATAAGATGATACCTCCAAGCATCCAAAACTAGTGCCTCAATCCTCACAGGTTAATCGAGACTCTCACGAGATCACGTGTCAACCACTGGGCCACAACCGTGTTGACCAAAAACCATAATGACTCTCGAAAGGCACAAAACACTGCTCGGTACAATGGCACTTTTAGACACCCTATAATATAGTCACAGCCCTCATAGGATGTCCAAGACATCCACAAACAATGGATTAGCCAAGGGGTCGAAGCCAAGCCAACCGAAAACCAAACTAGCGTTGAAACAACATTCTGGGCAGGTGGCGGTCTTATACATGGCCGCTAAGCCAGAATGGCGGTCATTTGCATGGCCACTACCAGCGAACCGACTTAAAAACATAACGATCTCCCTAGGACCATTTCCAAGAACTTAGCGGTCCCCCTAAGGCCGCTAAACTGATTTGTGATCGGGAGCTAGACTGCTAGCCCGAACCAACTTAAAATAGTGGAAACCCAATAACGGTCTCCCTTGGACCATTAACACGACATTGGCGGTCAACCTGGGGCCGCCAACATCGAGTTGTGGTCGGGAGCTAGACTGCTACCCCGAACTGACTTGAAAATTGTTTGAAACCATAGAACGGTCTACCATGGACTGTCAAACCAGATTAGCGGTCACCCATATGGCCACTAACACCAAATGGCCATCACTCGCATGGCCGCTACCAGCGAACCGACTTAGCCAACATAAAGCACCATGTAGCGGTTACCCATAGGGCCGCTACTACAAGGTTGTGGTCTCTAGTAAGACCGCCAAACCGTTCCAGTGATAAAACCATAGGACTACCCAAAACTTAGTCTTTCTATGCCCCAATCACGTCTAAATGAAGAGGAAACTTTCCTAGACATGATATCGACCTTCCACAAGTTGGAAGGGATCAAACCAACCATAAAACGGCAAGAAATGGGCAATTTTTACAAATCCACCCAAAACGACTCACATGGGTAACCGGCCTCCTACCAACCCCAAATCACAACCAAACGTAGTGAAACTGGCGGGAATGAAATCCCAACATGCCAGGGGTTCACATGGTTCCATTTAAACTGAAAACCATCACCTAGAATGGTGAATTTGGCCCACACCTCCAAAGCATGATTCCGCCCTTAAAGCTGAAAAACCCGCTCAAACTCACATCGTTCGGCTCCAAACCGCAAGGCAACACAGGAAAAGAGTAGGGCATCCATCCCCATACCTCCACCGAAGATCTCGCGTGCCGAAGCGGCCAATCCATGCCAAAAATCACAACACGAACAACCCACGCTGCCTTTTAATCGATGAATGGGATTGTGCCAACGCCATGCTGTGATTCTCGCACCGTCACGCCCTAGGTCAACTCCATGCTGTCACCACCTTGTCCAGCTCTGCCACGGTCGTATGCCCCGGGGGAGAGGAGAAAGAATGGAGGGGGGGAGAGTGAGAAACGTGACGATAGATAGAACAGAGGTGAGGGTTTTTAAAAAGAGGAAAATAGAAATATTTCTCAATATTTCATAAATCTGATTTTCAGCCTAAAATTCCATAAAATAAAAAAAATATGAAAAAATAGCCTCCGCTATCCTCGAAAAGAGCACAACGCACCTGCAGCGTCTTAGAGTCGCAAAACTCAATGCTGCCAAGAGGAGGATTTGAATGTTTTATTTGCTTGTTTGTTAATTCAGCAAGAGGGTTTGAGCATGTTATTCATAGGCCAATTATATGAAAGTCTTGAAATCTGGAGGTTCAATTTATGTTTGATTCCGAGGGGTTCAACCATGCACAGTTCTTGCTCTGAGAGAGCTCAATTTGTTTGTTCACCCTCGTATGTATTTGTTCTTTGTTCTTGTTGCTTACACTCCTGGTGAAAATTGGGCAGCATCTCTCCCGGACTGAGGCTTACCAGAGGAAATGGAGGATCGTCAAACGGAATGCTCCGGGACGACCCTCAAAGTTCGGAGTAGCCATACGACGATCCGATGACCCACAGGTGAGTGCAGAGACCCGAGGACTAGCCTTCAAGGGTTCCAACAACACACGGGGAGTAGCTTCGTGGGAGTTCTAATGGGATAGATATTCGCCATAGAAGGCTATAACTCTTCACCCTTCAGAAGAGTTCCTTCAAAGGTTATGCCACGGAGAGACAAACCCTTGAGAGCCCCGGGTGACTAGGAGATAGGGAGAAAGAGAAGAAGGCCCCAAACAGTAGAACACTACATATACTTGTAAACTTTTCCTTCTTATTCATCCATAGAAGGAGGGGGGAACCAAAATACAAGAAAGGGGAATTATCTCGTAATACAGGAAAGCAGAAATGAAAGGGAAGAGATACAGTGGTGCAAGGAGAGCAAAGCCCAAACCCCTTTACCCAGCTCACTTCTCTTCTCTCACACTTACTCTCTTTTCTTCACCTCTCAGGCGCAAGGGGGAATAGATCTTATTTCTCCTTTGGGTGCATCTCTTCTTGTTGCCCACTCCCGGACCCCTTTTTTTGTTGCCAACCTTAGGAGCCCTTTCTTCTTCTTTGCCTCCTTTATTCTCCGAAGAGCTTGCCTTTTTTATAGAACGGCCAGTGGGGGAGAGAATTCCCGCCACTTCTGCCACATTTGTAGCGACATCGGGAGATGACCCATCGCGCTGGCTTCTGCTTGTTCGCAGAGTACACTGGCATTCATCTGGGATGGGACGTTCACAGGTTTGCCCAGAGATCTTCTGCTGTTGTCACTGTCGATGCTTGCCTCGCCACTGTGCTGTCGAACGGAGGTGGAGACAGGGACTAGGGCATTGAATGCTTTGTTCTTTCACCTCCGTGCACGGGACAGATGTGAAAATAGGGTGTCGGGGCGCGGATGGGATGGCATTAGGTTAAATTGGCCCGACCAGGGGGCACGCCAGTTTAGGCCATATGCAATTAGCGCGTCATTTTAGTTGCACAAGAGGGCACGTCAGTTCAGCAAGGTAAGAGGGGCATGCCGGTTTAAGGCATTAGAGGCACGACTGCCGCGATTTTAGTGTCAAAGAGTTTCTTCCCAGCTTAGCGGTGATTCAGATGGACGCTTGCCCTCCCGTGTTGCTTTAGTTGTAATGCACTGCCTCCGGGGTGTTTAATTCGAAGCCTCCGAGTCCTGGCCTTGGACTTTTGTGATTTTTGGCGCGTGTCGGATCCGTGTCCAAATTCCTAGGTTTTTCCTGATTCGGCCTTTGGCACAACCAGTTGGAGAGCCATGGCCATATATTCTTCTTGGGGGGCTTCCTTATCAAGTAGCAGACCCTCGGGTATGTGCTCGTCCTGTTTGGAGGAGGTATGGGGTTTATTCGGCCTGTTCATCTTCGGCTACTCTCGAGTGTCGAGGCGCGCATGCCATATGATCATCATCTTTTTTTTTTGATGTCCACAGCACACCATCTATTCCTTGGACAGTACTAGCATTCCCTTGGCTGCCTGCTACAACTTTGCACTCAGGCACTAGGGAGCATTCTCCATCAAATGAGGATCACCTTGCTTACACACACACGTACTCTGGTCAGTCAGCATAGCATACACTCTAGCTAGTTCGGCGGGGTTTCAAGCAAACACCTTGTTCACACACACATCAGAGGTTTTCTGAGAAGCACCTTAACTTGTACCTCAACTTTTGTAGTCTTAGTACCACTGTTTACACTTAAGCCATTCCTTCTAAATCCACTGTGCTTTGTGTCTAAGTGTTTTATTTTCTTTATAGGAGTGGTCTATATGGCAGGCTGATCCCCTGCCGGTGTCAAAACTGATGTGATCTGTTCAGCTGGAATGTCTTCATTAACCATCACCTTCTGAAGGTATTGCATGAGAGCTTCTTGCTGAATCGGTGATCTTCTTATGAGTTTCAAAATAGAAATCCTTGCCGGGGTTTTGTCTAAATGCTTCAACAAATCATATTGGGTCCCCGGTATGGACTCATTCTCTTGTGCCTGCTCTTCTTGCCCCTGTGTGGGCTCTTGCTCCTAACGCTGTGACAAAACATGGTGAAAAATCTATCCACTGTGGAGCACCATGGTTTGAGAGTTCTGCACCTCTGTCAGGCTAGTGGTAGATGGAGGGTTGGTAGATGAAGAAGGAACGTCGAGATTAGCGGGTGGAAGAGGAGAAACTAGTTAGGTAACCCTAATGAGGGGCTTGGCTGGCTAAGGGTTGGTGGGAATAGGTGTGGTGCATAGTGGAGGTCCAGTGGTAGGGGGGTTGGAAGGAATAGATGGTGCTTGGGTAGTTGGTGTAGGTGTAGGCCGAATAAGGAGAGGCCTTTGGGGCGAAGAGTTAATAGTGGTAGGTGCGGGGATGTTTGGAGATGTTGGAGATGTTGGGGAAGGATGGAGCAAAAGGGGCCTGGCAGGCAAAGGGTTAGTGGTAGTGGAAGGAGAAAGGGACACTAGTGCAGGGCAAATGAGGAGTGGCCTTGATGGCAAGGGATTTGTGAGGGTAGGAGGGGTCTGCGGTGAAGGCAAAGAATGCAAAGGGCGAATGAGAAGAGGTCTTTGAGGCTAGGGGTTAGTGGTAGAAGGAGTTTGATTAACGGGGCGTATAAGGGGACTTGAAGGTTGGGGGAAAGAAGAAGGCTGGGGTGTTCTTAACAGATGGGGAAACTGACCTAGGTTTTGGTTTAAGGCGGTGATGGAGGTGCTCTGTACGTGCCACCCCTGTCTCCTCTCAACTTCTTGAAAGGTGGAGACAGGGTTCACTTGTTGATTTGGTGCGGGGTGCTCCGGTAGTGAATTTTGGACAATCCCCATGTCCGACTGCAGTGCTTAAACTTGCTATGGTGCTTGGACTTGCTGAACTGGCTGCTGAGCCTGTTGTGGTGCCTGCTGTCGAGGAGGCCTTCTTGCCTTCAAGGTTGCAATAAACCGTCTCATCTCATCCCAATCAATACCTCCTTGATCATTCATGTCATAAATATAGTCTTTAAAGTGGAAACAATGATCAATATTATGCTCGGGCTGCTAGTGATAAACACAGTACCAAGAGGTATCCACATTTTGAGGCCAGGCCAGCCTTTCTTTTGGCAATGTGAGTGCGTCGGCAGCCATTAGTGCATTGAAGATATCTGGAAGGCTCTTGAGTAATGGAGGATATTGGGCTCTCTTGGGGCCCACGGGTCTTCTCGATTGCTGGGGGCCATAGTTTGTGGGTGGTGGCACTTGGTTGTATTACTGGGGAACTGGAGGATTCTGTTAGACGGCTTGACTTTGTGGAGCGGGATGAAAGGGTTGAGGAGGATTATTTGCCTGATGGGGAACTTGATTTAGAAAGGAGGGTTGTGGTGATTGTTGTGGGGGTCTTGGATTGGAAGGGTGACAGAAAGGTGTGGGATTGCCAACCACGCCCACCTGCTCGTTGGTGATAGTACCCTCGGTTGTTCCACCACTGGTATTTGCATTATTGCTCTTCCTTACCATCCTCGGCTTTTGCTTAAATATGCCCATGATGGGCGAGTCTTTCATCTGAGTTTGTATGTATCTTGCCCTTTCATAGAGCTCCTCCATGGTGTTCAATTTATTCATGGCCAGAATATGACGAAATTGCGGAGTGGCATTTGAAACAATCATCTTAACCTGATCCGGTTATGAAAGGGTATCTCTCAACTTCTCGGCCATTGACCTCCATCTATCAGCAAATTGGATGAAGTCCTCATCGGGCTTCACTTTCTCAGCAACTAAATCAGTGACAGACAAAGAAGGACCCACACGATCTCTATATTTCTGCATAAACTTTCTCTGAACAATATCAAAATCACCAGCTTCAGCTGGCTTCAGAGAGTAGAACCATTCAAGGTCCGGGCCATTGAGGGACCTTCACCTCACCCACCTCTTCATATCCCTAGACCACCATAACTCCTCCATTCAATTCCCACCCTCTTCCAAGGTGACTCTTGGCACTCCCCATACAACTCCTCCATCTCCCAAGGTAGAACACCTCTCCCCACGCAACCCTCCACCTTCCCAAGGCACCTCTTTCCATCCCTAAGACCAGCATTAACCCCCCACCATTAATCCCAATTTCAAACTCTTATCTCCGTCCACTAGCTAATTTACTCCACCCCCACTCTCCCCTCCACTTTGGTTGCAGCTCTCCCCTCCCCTCCTGCTAGCTTCGACCCAGCGGTCCCTACACCCCCTCCCACACCCTGGGACATCCCCCCTGGCCCCTCTCTCAATGTAGAAGCATCCTAGGTCCATCTCCCACCATTTTCACCTCCTACACCCTCCATTCTTCCCCTCTACTCCCCACTACTAGTCGGGATCCTGAAGCAGCAGAATACTACAAGGTTGCAGAGTCTGCCATGTCTTCACCGAGCATCACCTGGTGGCAAGCCTTCATTGTTGGAAAGCCCTTCGAAGTATCTTTTGAGGCATGGTGGTCTCACTATCATCCGACTTCAGGGCTGCCCAGAGGAGTCAATCTCCCTAGACTGCGCCGTTCCTCTAAGGAAGATGACCAGCAACAACTTCCAGAGACTTCCACAACTAGCACCCTGGGCTTCTTGAGGCGCCATTTGGCTGAGGGTTTCTCCTGCAAGTCCTCTGCCACCTCCAAGAAGCAGAACAATTTTTGGAGCTCAGAGTCAAGAGTTCCATATTTTCTGCCTGAGGTGGGCACAGTCAGTTCCCCAGAGCCTTATCCGACACCCTTCCACTGTTGATCTCTTTGTGGTCAGCTCCGACCTCCAACAATATTTTCGTTGTTCTCCATTCGAAGAAGACTCGACCATGATCGCAGAGGTTCTGGTCCCGCATCAATCGGACCCCAGGAGTGCTCGTGGCGCCTTCATCTTCCTACAGCAGCCCTCTGGGAGCAGTTAGAGTCAGAGCAGTTCGGCCCTGATTCAGACCCTGCCCCAGCCACCGACGATGTCAATATATTCTCCAATAATTTTGATGTCCCCCTGGGCCAACCCAAGAGGTTTTGGCGCTGGTTTCGTCAACAACGGAGTTTGGGAGAGCCCGTAGCGGAGCCGACAGTGACTGGCTATCTTGCTATTCTAGAGAGCTGGCAGAATCGATGGTCTTCATCCACTTCGGATACTAGCGTAGTTTTCCCCACCACGCCTGGTCGGCTTACAGCCCCTCCCTGCGTGGAGGTAGTTTTGGGTGTAATTGAAGTTAACCCCAAGCTCGAGATCCCCTCCTACGAGAGGCGTAGTGGTGTACTATTCTAAAATTTTAGGTTAGAGCTACACCGGCGTAGCATGCGGGGTATACCCACGCTTCCCCGCTCACCTCATCTTCGGCTGGGATCGGTGTCTTCACACCGTTCAGGTGAGCTTCAGTTACCCCCTTGCTGTTTTCTTTCCATTGCTGGTTTAGTATTGTCGCTTGTGCCGTTGGAAGGTAAGTGAGTGCCCGATCCTGAATTACTATTGTGTGAGTGACTACCGCGGGCTAGTTGTTAGAGAGCCATTACATCCCACGCCCTCGGCGTGCTGGCCGCCCCCGAGAGTGGGCATCCTAGGACCCTTAGGGTTTCAATCTTAGGCTAGCCAACCCCCGGAGCGACGAGGTCCTGACCCGGACCCTCACCACCATCACCGGGTTGCCTACGGGCACTAGTGTGCGCTACACGAATGAGTTCGCTAGAGTGAGTCTGCCGCTCAAGTTGCTTGCTTGCGATTGCAGGTCCCAGGCCATCAGTCGAGTGGCTGCCACCCCCAAGGTGGTGTCACATCACGTCCAAATGAGTTCGTGGTCACCCTAACACCCGCGCCCTGTCACTTTGTTCCCGACAAAATTGAAGTAGAGTAGTTCATGAAAACGAAGCTACAGCACCGCAGCTCGGCCTCCGGATGACCCCCAACTTCCTTTGCTGACTGCTACTCCATCCCTGGTTGATTTAGCACCGGCCCGACTCCTGCAGCACCCAGAGACTTCCGTGGCACCTTGACCTCAGCTTGCAGTCTCTACAGGACAACCCGGGATAGAATCGACTTTCGCTTATTCCCCTCCCCTTCCCTGGCCAGCTGAAGGCCCCTCCTTGTGTGGAGGTTGTGTTGATTGTAATTTAAACGTCCCTACCCCTTGTTCAACCTTCCTGCGAGAGGTGTAGTGGTGTAAGTTCTCCATTTCAGGTCCAGCGACATCGATGCAACATTTGGGTGCATACCTATGCTTCCCCGCTCACCCACGTCTTCAGCCGGGATCGGTGTCTTCACACCGATCAGGTGAGCATCTGGTTTTCCCCTTGCTGGTTGAATTTTGCTTATTTAGTATCACTTCTGAATGTCTGTCAGACGATGAGATGAGCGCCCGCTCCATATTCCACTTATTGTGTGCCCACCGTGGAGTGAGAAGCAAGAGCCACCCCACACCCACATCCACGGCGTGTCGACCACCCACAAGTTGGGAATCCCAGCCCCCTAGGGGTGCAGCCCAAGCAAAGCCACGTCCCCAAGAACGTCAAGGTCCTACCCCAGACCCTCGCCACCATCCCCGGTTTGTCCGTGGGAGATAGTGTGCACTGTGTGAGTGAGCCCACCGACGTGAGTCCGATTACCCATCCATGTACACTTACGGGTCTAGGTCCTAGGTGCATCAAGTCATCTCCGCATCATCCTTGGCTGTGCTACATCAACTGGTATCAGAGCGGTTATAGGCTTGTTCCCCCAAGTCTAGTCCTTTTGCGCTTTCACAATAGGTCGCACATAGGTTCACACCCGTGCATAGCCAACTGGTTGCTTCATGAGCACACGTAGAGGGACCCATTACTAGCCCAACCCATCTTCTTCAAACCTTCCAATGGATCCCAATCCCAAAGGGAACCCCGCTGCTAACGAGCATGAGCTCCCTGACTATGTCACCTTCCTCATGGAGGACATGACCAATGTCTTAGGGTGACTTGATGACATAACGGCCCAACTCAACCACATGGAGGAAAATAGACCCGCCCCAAGGGTGGATGAAAGAAGGGCATCACCCCGACATGAGGAACCAGCCATAGGAGAGTTAAACCTCGACCATCCACCCGAGCATGGAAGGGATCCACCCCTAGGAGAAATGATAGGAACCCTCGGGACAACCCAGATGATCACCTCTTGAGACTAGTGAAATTCGATGCCCCCACCATTTATGTGTCCTACAACCCTAGTGTCTACTTAGATTGGGAGGCCTCAATGGACCAATACTTCGATTAGTATCCTATGTCCGAGGATAGGAAGGTCCGGCTCGCCAAAATACAACTCACCAAGTTGGCCCAGACCCATTGGTTGAATGTGGAAGGGTAAATGGCAGTTGGAAGATAAGCTCCCATCACCACATGGGAGGGCATGAAAGAGAAACATAGGATTAAATATGTTCCCCCCTCCTACCACCAAACCCTCCTAGAGGAGTGGTAGGCCCTAACCCAAGAACAGAAGTCCGTGATGGAGTATATCGAGAAATTTGACTATTACCTCCTCAAGTGCGGAGTCCAAGAGGACCATGTGGTCACCTTATCCCAATTTAGGAATGGGCTTCAATTCCATATAAAGAAGGAGCTCTTCATGCGTCATGTGACCACTCTAGAGCAAGCCTATCAAATAGCTTGGGATGTCGAGAAATTCTCTCGATATTCCTGCATGGTTCTCCCTCGAGTAATGGACCCCTAGTCCATGGTATCTCGGACCAACACACCACCCCCTCAATGAGGCATCCTTCCCACTTCCATGGGAACTCATCCCATCCGAGCAGCCCCTCCTAGTGGGGCCCTTCTCTCTCGGCCCACAAATGGCCCTCCCAACCCCACTCCCAATCAACCCAACCCGAGATCCACTCACCCTCCCACTAGAGCTACCCCTAACCACTATAGTGGGCACCAATGGTTTAGGTGTCTTGGGTATGGACACTTTGCCAACCAATGCCCCACCAAGGGCACATCTAGTTTGCTCATTGAGGAGACTAATCTCCTGCCCCAAGTTGAGGTTGAAGAAGAGGTTGAGGTACACAAGGCTTCACCTAATTGGGAGGAGGAGTATGAGGCCCACTACCTTGAGCACAACCAAGAGCAACCCCCCCACCATCGACTAACCCTCACCTTGAAGTTGTTAGGTGCACCCTCACTCAAGTTCAAGAGCACGATTGGAGAAGAACCACCATCTTCCACACCTACATCCGGATAGGGGACCATGCCCAGAAAGTCATCATCGATAATGGGAGTAGTGTGAACGTGGTGTCCCCCGACACCGTCAAGCTTCTTGGCCTTACCGTCTCCGCACACCCAAACCCATACCGGGTAGCTTGAATTGATGCCACATCTGTACCCGTTGGCACTCGCTGCCTTGTCCCCATCATGTTCCAATCCTACCATGGACAAATATGGTGTGACATCTTACCTATGGAGGTAGGGAGCATACTTCTAGGTGTTGAATCCCTGCTGTTTTGATGATGTCATACACTATTTGTTAACATCTTGTTTGATTTGCCATTTAATTACTATTAATTACTATGCTTAACTTCAGAGTCATTTGCCTTAAGATTCAATGTAGTGTTTATCAGTATGCATATCATCTCCATGCATTCTCTTCTCTTAAAGCACTCTTTGTGTCCATGCATACATTAAGCTGGCAAAAAAGGGAATTTAACATTTTATAACAATTAAATATAACTATAGAGTTCAGTCCACAAGTACAGTTTAAAAGAAAAGGGAACGTACACTGCCTCGTAACATACCCCACCACTGGCGAGCTGACTGTTAAAAACCTCCAACCAAGATGCACCACCTCGAGGAGGACCACTACACCTAAAAAGCAGGGAGTGAGCCTCATCTCATAGGCTTAGTAGGGGTCCCGCGGATCCCCATCATAACAAAACGGTAAGAAGTGTAACATCAATAGAAATAACAACAGTAAAGGAAAGTTGTAAACATAATAATAACAACTACAACAGTAGTGGTAGAATCACGAAATGAACCACCATGGCGAATAACCCAATACAACAGGAACACAACAGAACCACAGAGTCTCTACGCTACTCTTGCCCTCACAAGGGCACCTCTATCCCGAATCGAAACAACTGATCTCAAGAGGGTTGTGGTGCCATTGCCGAAGGGTCTATGAAGCCTCGAACGAAGGGAAAAGCCCTCACAACAAAAGCCACTACTATAATTATACTGTTGAAACTATCGATCCTAATTATTGGTAAAACCCAAACTACACTATCGGGAAATCTCGGCCTCGCAGGCGAGAAAACATGCTAAAGTCACCGGGTCTAAGTTGATTAACCCCACACCGGAGAACCATAACTCACAGTCAAAAACTAAACCCACGGTGACTAGAGCAGTCCATCACTAGCACTGGTTGGATGCATCCCAGATGCCTTATGCCATGCTCTCTCCCAAACCTAGCCACCTCACCCAGAGAGTGAGGCAAGGGACTAGGTCAGATGCATCTCTGATGCCTTACACCGCCCACTGCACCTCACTCCTACCCACCTCTCCTAGAGAGTGAGGCGGAGTCGCTATGACACAAGGACTAGCTGGAGTCATGCTCATCAGCATGCGTCCATTGCCCCCAACCACGTATGCACACACAAACCATGCCCTCAAGGTTGGGTCCTCTAACTGATTTTTTCCTCAGCTAGACTCTAGCTGCAAAGGTGAGGGGCCCTACAGTAACTAGTTTAAAATTGTCACATCGAGTATAGCTCTCGACCATGTGGTCGGAATGTGCCGACACTCAGTAAGCAATGCTCTCAGCCCAGCCTGTACGTGCTTGACACTCAGTAAGCTGAGGCTAGTGGAGTACTACTCCAGAAGAATTCCAACTCACGCACCCTGTTGGCACTCAAAATATGCTCAATGGCAGTCACGCCTAAAGAACAAGAAGGATGCGGCCCGTTAAAGCGCGAAGCTGAAGAAAATCAATACACAAGGGTCCTCTCAAACCGGTGAAGCCTCAGGTCATCCGGTACGAGCACCAGAAACTTCACCTCAAGAGGATCAGAAGAAATCTACAACAAACCGGCAGTGCCACTCTGCCTGCCCAATGAATCGGTATCGACTCGGTCGTGCCAAACAAACACCATCCGTCATCCGATCAAGGACGAGAATGAGCCTGGTGGTCCGCCACCTAATGAGAAACCCTCCTGGGGTGACAGATCATCTCTGACCCCTCAGAACAAGATGCTGAAGGCCCTATCAGCAGAAGACCCAAGTAACCCGGCACGGTTACATCTTCTCACCGATTGGGTCTGTTAGTGACCAGATGGCCGCCCAGCCGGGGTGAAAGCACTCCGGGTGGTGGCCTACTCCCCGAGAAAGCTACAAATGCAATTAAAGCCGGCCGACAGCATAAACCATAGTGTCGAAGGCCATGTCAGTGGAAAACCTGAGTATCCGAACCAAAGGTACAAACGGTTCTGGAATTAATCATTCAGCGGCTCGAAGGTTTTACCAACGCTTCTCGTAGGGGTTTTTCAAAGCCGCGGCAAGACGAAGGAACAGGACAATGCCCGGAGCCAGTCTGGAACCCCCAGTCTAACTCACACCTGAGCAAATGCGATGGGGTAAGCTAATCCGGCGTGCTCCTTCACCCGACGCCCTCTACCTCCTGGCGCCCCTTTACCCAGTGCGCAAAAATAAAAACACTCTCTCCGGCGTGCTCACCCCGCACCGGGCATAGTCATTCTAAGGGCATGATATATAGGCCAATCATCTGCAATCTAAAAAAATATACTTATCTTTTATTCTTTTTTATCTTGAGGAGAGATATGTAATCTATTTGCTAAGTGTACAGGTTGCGAGTTCAAGCTTTCCTTGCTCTATCTTTTGCTCTGCCTCCTGTTCATATCCTTTAATCTGTTCTCATCTCTTCAATCCTATCTCTAGATCTATTCTGAACCTCATGTCCTACTCAACTCTTATTCGCTTCGCTGCATCATATCTCTACAAGAGGGCATTGCCTCACGATTATGAACATGGCGGTTCCGCTTCATTTGATCTTGGGTTCGATTGAAGAGCATATTTGTCATGTTTATGTCCCACCATGTCTATGGTCCTCTGTATCTTTTGTCCCATCATGTCCTTGTCGCACGTGTCTATGTTCTCCGTGTTATCACCTGTGTCTATGTTCCTCCATGCTGTCACCCGTGTCTATGTCCCTCCGTGTTATCCCACATATGTCTTTTGTCCCTCCGTATCCTTGTCACACGTGTCTATGTTCCTCTGTGTTTTCACACGTGTTTTTTTCCCACATATCCTTGTCCCGCATGTGGTCGTCCCACATGTTGTCTCATCCCGTCGTGCATAGTGTATTGTCTCGCATGTGGTTTTGTCTTGCCATGTTATGTTATTTTGTCCCATGTGTTATGTTGTCCAACATATGTTACGTCATCCTGCAACAAACTCCTGTCTCACGCATGTTATGTTGTTTCAAATCGCATATGTACCGTCCCTCCGTGTTGTAGTATTGTCTTACCCCACTGTTGTTCTTTGATCCTGCTCACGCTTATTGTTATTTGTTCGTGTGATGTCTTGCATATGTCATTCATATGATTTCATCCTTCGTTATCATATGTTATCTTTCATCCATCTTTGTGATGTTGTGTTACGCTGTCTCGTTCATTTGGTTGTTGTGTTTTCATGCTTGAATATTTGTGTGTTATTCATGTTGTCTTGTGTCTTATATGATGAAAATCCATAAAAAATCAAAACTAAAAAAAAATGCTGTTTCGTCGGGCAGGTAAGTCAGGTATGGCTTTCTTTCCCAGCTCTTTGTTGCATTACTATATAATATCTACATTACTATAGCCTCTCAAGGACTGGCTGGTTGTCCGTGTGTTCTGGGATCTGATGTTTTCCTTTAACAAAAATGATGATGATCTAGGATCATACGGTTAATCGTTGGATAGGCCGCTCGGTTGAGTCGGGTGGGGGATGATAGACTCTGTCTCGCACGTCGTGATTGCAAGAAGACTCTTGACCCCGTCTTGGCTCGGTCTAGTAATATTATCCTTGAATACTTTTTATTTTATCCTTTCTTTGCATCCGTTTTAATGATTTCTTTACTTTAGCCCAGCATGCATCATGTCATTTTAAGCACTTACGTCTCGTGATTCATTCAAGGTTCCTCCTCAGCAATGGTTAATTGCACTTCAGTTCTCTTGGATAAGAGATCTTCATTCCACTCTGAATTTGAATGTCTTCTCTGATCTGCCCGCTTGGTCTGATTGGCCAGCATGATTCCTGTCTGGATATTTATCTCAGTTTTATCTTTTCCTTTTCCAGCTCTTCAACTGTGTTCCTTCCGATCCCCTCATTGTCCGTGGATTGTGTCCCCGATGAGATTGGTCGTGTTTCCTTTTTCCCCTTAGGTTAGTTCTCCAGACATGACTCATCCTTGTCAATCATCCGGGTGGTTAGTTTGACATTTTCGGGAGAATTCCTATCGCTTGTTGGTTGTGACGGGTGTCTTTTGCCTTGATACCCACTTATTAGTTCTCCCCGCTTCATCTCTGCTTCATCTCCATTTCATGTCACTGTCGCTTTCCCTCCATCTCCATTCCATTTCACCTTCGCGTTGCTTTCGCTCATTCTCTTGCAATGCGGACATCAAAGAGGGACATCTGTTGGCACCCGTTTTGGCCCACAAGTTGTATCGTGTCTCTTATTCATCAATTTTGATGTCCCGAATTACCCATTATTTTGGAGCCTTCCTTGGATGGATTTTGAGCCCATTTCATTGTTCCCTAAACCTTTAAGCTTTTGAGATCATGATTTCTTAGCACCTTGGGCCTATTTTATCAGCTTCCAGCCATTCATTGAAATAGTGACTTTCTACAAGGTCGCTATTTCTCAACCTAACTATTCACCTAAAGTAGTGACTCTTTATAAGGTCGTCATTTCCTCAACCCATAGTGCCATAACCCACGGTTTTAAACCCACAGCATATATATATATATACCTCTTTTTACCAACCAATTATATATATATAAAGGTAAAATAACACCTTTTAATAGTCAGCATGGCACTGAACAAGAAATGTACCCGGCATGGCTGGGAATAGGAACAGTAGGCAGGGTGAATAGCGCCCCTTACCTGGGCGCCATTCACTGAAGGGTGCCTTAACCACAGGTGACAATTCTTTTTAGGTAATTTATATATTATATAAGGCATAAAAGAAGTAACACCATCCTGCATGGGCGTTATTTCCCTAAACCAAGACTACTTAAACAGTCACCATTTCCTTGCCAGCAACCTGCCAAACCGAAAAGTAGACATAAACAACTCATGTGTGATGGCAACGGAGACTTTCTCCTGACAATAGATCTAATGGATTGAAGTATTAATTGCTTCTTTTCTTGGCCATGTGATGTGACACATCCTCCTTGGACCTAGCAAGCAAGCACGAACAGAACGGCGGACTCACTCAAGCAGGTTCACCCGCGTCGCGCATACCCAGGTCTGTAGGTGAACCGGTGATGGTGGAGAGGGTCCAAGGTTAGACCTTGAGATTTTAGGGGTTTGGCTAGCTTGGGGCTGAACCCCTAGGGATCTGGGATGCCCAATTCGACGGGCGGCCAGCACGCCGAGGGCGTGGGGTGTAGGGCCACTCTCATAATTCGCTTCGCGGTGGCACTCGATTAGGTAGATTACGGACCGGGCACTCTCTTACCGCCGACGGCACTAAGTTGCAATACTAATTTATCAAAGGAAACCAGCAAAGAGAAGTGTTATGAAGCTCACCTAGTCAGCGTGAAGATGCCGATCCTGGCCGGAGACGAAGGCGAGCGGGGAGGTGTGGGTACGTACCCGCACGCCGCGTCTTTGTAGCTTCGGATGGCGACCTGCTAATACACTCACTACACCTCACGTAGGAGGGGGATCTCGGGATGGGGATTAACTTGAATTACAACCAAAATTGCCTCCTCGCAGGGAGGGGCGCTAAGCCGGCCAGGCGGGGTAGGGGAGAGCTTAAATGAAACCAAACCGGTGAGCGATGTCAGTTCTGTCTGCCTTCAGGAATGGGGGACAGGCAGTCAGAGTTGTCGCTGCTGCGGCCGCTTCCGAATTTTTATGATGATGAGACTAGTTGGAATATCTTCGTGACTGGATCAGGATGACGTTAGAATTTTTTTGAATTTCCTGGTCACCGGTGCTGGTCGGGGACAGGCTGCAAATAGGGTCCCTGAGTTCTGGTTCGGACAGTAGAGGTACCTCAGCGGCAGGAAGAAGAGGCCGCCACGAGTGATGCCGGACTTGGATTTGAGCGAGGCTGGAGTCGTTGGAGCCGTCATCAAGTCCTCTTCAAAACGGCACTGGTGGGAATGCCGGTGGTGATCGGGGATGACCGGAGCAGCCAGAAAGGTTGGCGGCGATCTGTTCAGTCCAAGAACGGACAGAACATAGCACCTGAGGGAGAAAATTTAGAAAGTGCTCTTCCAGATGTCGATCAGGACGCTGCTTTTTGCTGATGGAGGATGACTGATGGACACAGCTCTCAGTCCAAGGGCACCACCAGAAGCTAAGGGGAACGACCAGGGAAGCTCCTGGAACTCTCCTCAGATTACTGGTTGGACTGTATCTGCGCAGTCGGGGGAGAATGGCTCTCCCGGACGGCGCCGACATCGAAATCCAACGAGACCACCTCGCCTGAGAAGCTATCTGGACGACCTTTCCAGATGTGTAGGGCTTGCCACTAGACTCCTTGAAGGGACAATGAGAGAGGGCCTGCAATTGGGACCTCTTCTGCTGCCAGCGATTAGGGAACCGTAGGTGGAAGATGATAGATGGGAAATGGGGTAGATGAGAGGGGGAATGGGGTGGATGGGTGTATGGGTGTAGGGGTGTCCCCAGGCTGTGAAGGGGTCTGGGAGGGGGTGTTCCAAGGTGTGGGAGGGCCAGAATGGGGTCTAACTATAACAGAGTCCAGTCCAACAGAAAGTATAATCTAAAGTAGTAAAAAGTACCACATGTCAAGTGAACACTCGGTCCGGTGAGCTGGTAGCTAAGGACCTCAATGCAATGCCCTCGAACCTCGAGGAAGAACCGCCGCACCTAAAAAGTAGGGATGTGTCTCCAAACAGAGACTCGGTAGGGGTCCCACGGAACCCCAACCGAGAAAAACAACGACGAAAAGGAAAGTAGCACTAGCTAAAGAACCACAGCAGGAACAGCAAACTGGTGGCCGATTAAAACTCCACACTACAGCTACTCCTACTGGCAACAGAAAGGGAAGATCCCGATCTCACAATTGGGAACCAGACCACTCTAACACCAGACCTACCGAGGAAACACACACGACAACCCTACCGCAGAAGCCTGCCTACACAGGCACGACCAACTAGGACTGCACAGTCCCACACTAGCCCAGTGAGGCCTCGGTAATCCCTACCAAGCACCACTGGCCACCACCTTGGGAAAACATGCTGGAACGGTCCAGAAGCTACATCTCGCAGATGAAAAGCGGAACCCGAAAATAGGAGAGTCACGACTCATGTGACAGGAGTACCTACCCACTAGAAGCATAGTCGAACGCATCCCCTGATGACTTACACCGCACCGCAGTGTCTCCCTACTTGCCCCAGGTGAAAACTTAGACACACACACAAGTAACACTAACATGGGTCTAGTCAGGGTCGTGCTCGTCTGAAGTCTCCGACCACGTGTGCACACACTAACTGATTGCGCTACGTTAGGCCCTCTAGCTGGTTCTTCCTCCTGGCCCGGACTCGAGCCACCACAGTAGGAGGCCCACGGCAACCAACCTAAAGTCATCTCTCTCGGGTAGTCTCGCCACCATTCCCTGGTGGGACCACACGCGTGTCGGAAGGCTACGACTAGTGGGGAGTCAATGATGTGACCACTCTCCAAGGAGAAACTTCGAGAACCACGCACGCACCCTATGCAAAAGTCATGAAGAACCAAGTGGCGCTAAGCCACTGGACTCTAGACAGTCCTCTAGACTCACTAAATCTAACGATCCTTGAGTCGCAAGACTCGAGGTCAAGACCGTTGCACCAAACGGCGCCATGCCGTCAATCTGTCCTAACCCTAGGGTCAAAAACCTCGGCACGAGGACTCACGAGGTAGTCCACAACTGTCGAGGCAATTTCCTCAAAAAGGGAACTGGGAAATCCTCCAGGCCCAGGCTGGGTAACTGGACTCGCATTCCAAGGCCTCACGCATGGCCCACTCGAAAACCAATTTCTGAATAACTCACGGCGTGCGGGGCAACCCCCATCGCACTCACACCGATACACGGTGACTCGATCAAGCAGAACACAAGAGCCTGGAACACATGGAGTCACCCAGACTCTCAAACCCACGGGCACGCTAATCAAGATAGCACGGTACCTCCGAACACCCCAAAACACTAACACAAAATCTCCGGGGTGTCCGGGACATTCACGAGACTGAAAGTCGACCACTTGGTCACAACCGGGTCGACCGGGGCTCAACACAACACTTAAACAGGCACGACAAATAGGAAAGCCAAGTGGCGATCCTCCCTAGACCATCCTAGAGCTTGGCGGTCTAGCTAGGACCGTAAAACCTAGCATAGCGGTCCAGCCAGGACCACATAGCTCCTGACGCCTCCAGAAACTAGGCGGTCACTCCCAGACCACCAAGAAGGATGGTGGTCCATTACCTGACTACTGGGTGTCACCTAGCGGTCAGTCGTATGGACGCTAGTCTTCCCAACCTCGAGCCGCTTAAAACCTGGAAAATGGTCACGCTCTGACTGCAAGAGGGATTGGCGGTCTATCGCTAGACCGTCTGATGGTATGTTGAGCCTCTCTAAATGATTTCGATGATAACAAAACCCCGAATTGAGTTTCTATCGCGTGCCGTGTCAATGCAATCAAAATACGGATTAAGTGTGCTTAAGTGTTGGTTTAAGAATATCTTGTGTAAAGCTCAATTCTTAAAATGGGTCAATATCTCCAATTAAATAAACAACATCAAAACAAATCCAAAATGCATGAAATATGTAAGGACATGAACCTCATTTTCAGCTTACAAGTATTCATTTAGTCATCATCAAAATAAATCAGATATGAAACATGAAGAGGGGGTTCAATAGATGCCATGTCAGCCAAAGGTTAAGATTGTCAAGGTCACATTACTCATTGGTCAACATATTTTCGATGCTCTCATTACCCCTTGCTCCGTTATAGTGCAAGTACCTAGCCAAGAGAAGGGGTTCTTCTTAAGTATTGTGATGACACATTTTATTACCAAGGAGATGGTGAAGTCCATGCTCAAAGGTGGGTCAAGGCATCCCTTGCTGAAAGTTTTTAATGTCGAGTCTACTCTTCTTCAACTTCCAAGCAAAGGGTCAGTTCTCATGTTACCATGTACACAAACGGGGAACATTCCAAGATTCCTAGGCAATTTGATGTCAAAATTCCAACTCCCACGTGTTGATGTTTCTCGCATTTCAAGGGAGTTACCATTGAAAAAGCTGAAGCTATCTTATACCAAGGTTCCCACGCTGCAAATGGAGCTCCTAAACTTTCACTGTGACTATTTGCCGAGAGAGTTACCGCTCACTTTGGATTACATATTTGCTAAAGCTTCATCAGATGAGAGCCTATGGGCATTAATTCCACCAATTAAGCAATCTGCCCGGGCATGTCATTGGTCATGGAGGGGTGGGCATTCTTGTGAGGGGCCCTACACCAATTCATTCACCACCTATTCCATTTCGTCTACTCTTTTATTGATCATTAATTTCTTTCTATGGGCCACCCATCGGGTGAGAAGGAGGATTTTGTCCTTGCATTCCATGCATTACTTGCATCTCAAGCATATGCACTTGCATTCATCCTTCCTCGGGTCTATACATTTTCCTCTCTCTCTAAATTTATCTAGTCCTTTCATTCCCCAGGCATCACACCCTTCCTTATTCTTCCCCTCTGGAACATCCAGATCCTTTATTTCATTCCCATATCCTTAATGGGCATCACGCCCCTTCTTATTACCTCCATCTGGAACCTCCAGATTTTCCTCTCTTGTTCCTATCAATTTTCATAGGGCATCACGCCCCTTCTCGTTTCCTTTAGTACCCCACAGAATTCTTCACTTTCCTCCAATCCATCCTTCTACTTTTAAAGGGCCTCGTGTCCTTTGTCTTTCCTTCCTCTAGAATCATCTTTATCTATCAATTTTTCTTGGACATATCGTCCCTCGCCATTTTCCTTCTCCAAAACCATCGGATTCTTCCCCGCATGATTCTCATCCTCTGCCTTTGGACCCTCAGGATCCTTCACTTTCAATATATCAATTCATTCAGTGGATTCCTCCTAATCTCAGGTCCAACCCGATTTCTCCAACATCAATTGCTCTGGGCATCTGCCCTTTCTCTCACTATTTTGAAGGCTTTAGTCCTCACTCCCCCTCTTGACATCCCTTTTCCTTGTGTAGGCCTCTAATGTGATCAAGGTTTCAACACCTTAGCGATGGAGTTCTATCCCTCACCTCTTTTCCTTTTCTCCTTATTCGTGGGAGTCTGGCCTTGGCACCACCCCTTCATGTTAAGCCACTTCAAATCTTTGCCTCCCTATCTTTTATCTGCCAAATGAGGATTGCAACTCCCATGTTGACTTAAAATTGCCTCTGGCAGTTGCTTCTACGACATGGTCGCAAGGTAATGCATTTATATAAGTATGCATTTTTATTACCTCATTCATCTCTACGAATAGTTTTAACATGAAGTGTGCGCTTCTTAACATGATTAAGGGTGGTAGTCTAGGCCTAGTTCTAAGTGTTTATTTAAGTCAATCTCAAAATAATAATAATAAAAAAGATTCTTAGGCTTGCTTCTGTAGCACCTTTGTCTATGAAAATCCCACGCTAGGAGTTCTGCATTCCCTACCCACTCATTAAGGGCAACCCTAATCATAGGTACCACACACACTTCATGACATCCTTAGTTGTCTCCCTTGGAAAACATCCTTGCTACTTGGTCCATGCTCAAGGGCACGGGGTCTTTTTCTTTTCTTCACTCGGTCGAAATATGATGGCGGAGGTAGTCTAGGCAAAAATAACCAACCTAAGCACACCCCGACAAGAGGAAGTCTCAAATAAGGGCAGTCTCTGTCTCATGTTTTAATACAATTTGACCACTTTCCAGATAGAAATTTCCATCAGAAACATTTCACTTATACTTTAGACGTAAAACAAAATGGAAAGCATGAGAACAAGAAATAGGAATTAAAACAACAAAATTCTCTTGCAGAAGTTACCTGAAATCATCATCTTCCACAAATGGACAGAAAATTCCAGAGTTTTCAAACTCATCCAGCATAGACAACCTGCTCGAGCTGCTGGAGATTGGCACCCTGGGGGAAGTGCATGACATCATTGTTCCTCCAGGGAGGATACCAGCATCAGCTTTCCCATGGGAGAGAACCTGGAAAAAAAATCATAGGCCTTCAGATGTATACATAAACTAAAATTCCTAAAAATGCTCTTCATGAGGAGAAACACAATAAACAATTAAAGATATACCTTCTGGCACTGAAATTCCCCAAACTTTGGTTCTGGCTTAGCCTGAAATTTACAATCAGGTGGAGAAGGCTGAGATGCAGAAGCAGCACATGCTTGGGCCCTAATACTGTCTGCCCGAGAAGAGCATCGGAACCTTGTTCCCTTTGGTGAAGGTGATGGGGGCAAGCCATCATTTGTCAAACAACTATTTCTCTGAGGAAGGGATATCCTCTCTGGAGCACTCTCAGTGCGCATGAGAGCATTTAAGGAATTACGACTAGGGAAATGTGGAGGTGAAGGAGAAGGTGATGGCAAAAATGGTGGTGATGGACAGTGTTCATCAAAACTTGTAGTCCTTTTATAGATTAACGGCGTATTATTCGTGATCGAGCTCTTCGGTGGTGAATTACCAATAGTTATTCGAGCAGAAAGAAGGCAGTCAGGATTCATGTTGTGATACAAAGCACGGGAATCTGAATGAGTTGGTGAAGGAGAAGGAGATATTGATGGTGTACCTTGAAGGCCATTACTCCAGCTATGGCGCCTGGTGAATGAGACATATGTGGGAACAGGTGCTGAAGAAGGTAGAGATTCAAACCTTTTAAGACGTTCAGTCAATGGACTTCCAACATAGTCTGATATTAACTGAGCAGATAATGGTGTTGAGGGCTCTGAGCTCACATCTTCCAAAGTCGGTAAATATGAGACAGACAGGCAGAGCCTACCACAAGGAGTGTCAACAGGCACAAAAGCAAATTGATTCATCTCTGCATCCTCCACTCGAGTAAAAGGCTCAACAAAAGAAGATATCTTGTGTGCAAGGCTAAATGGGCGGATTTGTCCCGTGGAACTAAGGTCCCGAAAAATCTTGTATGCAGGTAAAAGCCTAACTGTTACATACAAAGACCTCAGCAGGATGATCGATCTCTTGTACACTTTCTTCTGTGCAGCTGACATTTCAGAGGAATGAGAACTACCACTGCTACTTCTCTTACCACCCAAGCTTGGCTCCCTCCCAATGCCACCATCGCCCTTTCGATTCTCATACTGCACAACCCACCTCTCAATGATCTTCTCACTTCTTTCTGTCACCATTTCATCCTGCCCAATACTCCAATAACTAGGGTAGCAATCCTTTGCAGAGATATTCCTCACAAGGCATCCCCCAGGAGGTGGCCGCGCCTGGTCAAGTTCTGATCGTCTTCGAATAAGAATAACGTCGATAACAAGAGGCTCAAAATTGCTCTCTCCCACCCCCCATAAGTCCATGTTCTCCAGAGCAGCCGGGCAATCCCCAAGCGCAAGGTTGAACCACTTGTCCCTGGGTCGAATGCTCGAGGTGGAGGATGAGGATGAAGGTGAAGAGGTCGAGGGGTCTCCACTGTAATAGTTACGAGAGGAGACATAAGGGGACCGCGACTCAAGTATGATATGCAGGCTCTTAGCAAAGAATTCAGTAATGATCTGCTCAACCATTGGTGCTTCAGAGTGCGCATTGCAGTGGGGAGATGCCATTTTACTTTAATCAAACTAGAATCGGAAAGATGTCGCAAAAAGAATCTCCAGAAAAACAAACGAGTACGCACTATATGGCGCAACCCAAAATTTCTCCAGTGCACAATACTCACATTCAAAAAAATTTCAGCAAAAATACCTAGAAAACAGACAAAATGACACAACACATAAATTCAGATAACTTAACTTCTTCAACGAAACCCACATCAATGAGTTTGTCTACTTCTTTGCATATCTAAGTGATAAGCTCTAGTCTCATGCACCATGGCGACTGCTTTACTGACTCGGCCTCAGGATTTATAGCTAGCTCATGCTGTGAAACTGTGGGGCTAAGTCTTGGCATCTCCTTGTAAGTCCAGGTGAAGTAATCCTGATATTCTCAAAAAAAAATGGATGTACTGCTTCTGCTCTTCAGAAGATAACTGAGCACAGAGGAAGGTTAGCCTGGGGTCATCCTCATCCCCCAAGTTGACTTCTATTAGCTCATCGACCATGGCTTGGCCTCCGTCTTCTTTTTTTTTGGGGCGATGGCTGGAGATCAATGAAGTCCAGAATGTCATCTTCGAGCTCGAGCACCTTGGTCTCTTTATCCTGTTTCCCCCAGACCTTGTCAAGAGCTTCTAATTCAGCTGGTGGTGACTGTATGAATCGCTCTATCAGTAGGTCCTCTACGGCTGTGGTTTCAGTAGGTGCGCTAGCAATTTCAACCTCTGCTGGTGTGTTGGCAGCCTTGAAGGATTAACAGTTATCTCTTACTGAGCTGGAGGAGCAGCATTGCAACTTCATGGCATATGAAGACAATTCTGCCCCCTCGCCTCCTTGAATCACCCTGTCTTCAGTGGAGGTGGCCCGTTCTTTTCTAGCAGTGAGCATTTCCTGATCAGTTTTAGCAGAAACTTCCTTGATCGGTATAAGAGGTGCTGATAGCACTGCCAAGGGAGGGCTATAGGAGAAGGATAGCCCTGCTTCCTCAGTATCTTCAGCTTTGCTACTACTGGTCGTGTCAAATTTGGCTTGGAAAGTAGTTTCTTCACGGTAGACCTATTCCCAGCACCTGCAAGGAGTTATGGCTTCTGATTCTGGGTCTCTTGACAAAGCCAACCCGGTATGTTCAGCCTCAGTTGGGTATTCATCATAAGTTGCCCCCAACAAACTATCCTTTGTTGGGAACAAGGTGGAAATGGTGTCCACTTCATAGCGTCCACCGTAATAATATTCTTCAAGGGGGAAGCCCAACCCCGGATGTTGGGAAACACGTCTCAATTCTTTGTCCAGGCTGGCAGGATACCAAAGCCTTTGGAATGCTTCTTTCTCCTTGTGAGGGTAGCCAGAGAGGATGTGATATTTTCAGAACATCTTAGCTACCCGGCCTATTGTGAACGTCAGCACTTGAACGGGGACTAACAGATTCTCTATATCTTCAGGGAGATGACAGTCGGTGCCTTCCTATACAGGGTGCTCTTCGGCTGTATAAAATAAGCTGCTGGGGCCTTCAGACTGTGCTATTTCCAATGTCTTGAAAGGCTCGACAGTGATGTGATCGAGGCTGAGTATTAGCTTGGTAAGACCTTCCGGGATCTCGATATGGCCGTGGTGCTGATCGACCTCGGCTTCATCAGCTTCAGGGTAGGTGGCATGAGCTATAGCTCTACCTACATCCCCTGTGCTGGCGATATGGGAAACCATTTTCGGACTGACATGCCCTAGCAGTGGTGGTGGGAACCAGTCATCGCCGGAGGTGCTTTTTGATGCCCTGGCTGGGGTCTTAGGTATGGAGGTCTTCTGTGACTGCTCCACATACAGAGAAGCATCGAGCAGATGACACTCAAACACTTCAAATGGGTCGAGGTCAGCAAATATCATCTCCTCCTTCCCATCTTGGTTGTACTTAATACATTGATGTAGCATGGACGGCACCACAAGGTTCTCGTGTAGTCAGGGGCAGCCAAGCAGTGCTTTGTACGAGTTGCTGGAGTTGATAACATGGAACTGCACCCTCGTAGTAAAATCTGCCATGGTGAGTGTGAATTCTGCCACTCCCAATGGTACTTCAATTTTTTGGTTGAAGCTGGCAATACGCATATCTTTGACTTTGTCGAGGCACACGTTGAAGTAGTACCTCTGGTAAATTCTGTATGGCAAGATGTTGACGGCTGCTCTGGGAACTACCAGGATTCTGTTCATCTCCCAACCATTCAACTGCCCCTTCATGTATAGTAGTCTATTGTGGCTGATGGTAGGGAGCAGCATGTCTTCTTGTGTGAAGGTCACATTGGCTTCCGCATGGCAGCTGCCACACCCTTTCTATATAAAATGGGAGAACCTCACTTCTGACCTGTTATATATGCCATCCTAAGTATTAATGACTTAGGATCCATAGCACACACCTTTAAGGCCACCGGGTTTATCATATGTCATCTTTGGCATCAGATTTCATGAGGTTGAGCACACCATATTACATGTAGGCTCTTACATGGATGATTCTAGATGCTAAGCATCAAAGGCGTCAATGACTTCATAAGTTGATCTTTGTAGCCATGACTTAGCACAACTATCCAGTGGGTGTACCAACCTTTTGGGTTGTTTCCATATCTTAAAATAAATCTTGCTCATATAGGTCGTATCTCACATTATGGCATCCTTGTCATCATGAACCTAGGATCCGTGCAGGTTACACCCCTTAGGCCAAGGTTTTACATGACATAACTCATCTTTAGTTCAAAGATTAGATATCTTGAGCTATAGACAGACTCTTGTCGAATGGTTAAGTAAATATGTACTGCCACGAAATTCTTCATCCTGGGCGAAGACTAAAAACCTCTCATTCAGAAACCCTATTCCGCTAGACAGAAGTCCTAAGTCAAATAGGAATACAGTCTTTTCGTAAACAAAAAAGAACGTACAGAACATCTTTAACTACTGTCATAACCCTCACTAGAGTTATAAGTATAGTAGGCCCGGAAATGAATATAACCACTGTAAATGGCACAAGTTTGCAGGTGAAAGAATGCATGCACAACGCCCCATCCTTACAAAATGAAGCACACAATAAGATTGCCAAAGAATCTTATGACAGCAGGAAAAAGGATTAATGATAAGCTTGTAAGATATAGAATATCAACAACATTAATTAGATGCCATAAATCATAGAAAATTCAGGTTTTAAGCAGATTGTAAACATGTATACCATGGTGTCACTAATCACATCTTTAAAAGATGTCTTTCAAGCGTGACGGTAGTTAGAGATCATAGTCTTCATGGTCACAGTCCTATTAGGGCTAGATGGAAGGTGGGAACAACCAAATTAAGCACTCTAACCTTACCCTATGTGGTATTTTTAATATCTAACTCAAGGAAGTGTGGTTAATCTGAATCTGAGAAAATTTTGACAGCACCTCCCCTTGTTTGGGAGAGATTTCTCTTAACTCCCCAAGCCAAAAAACAAGGAAGCAAAAATCAAGAAGATGATGACAGACAACCCAAAGACAAACGGCATACATCCTACATCCAAACATCCCTAATAAAAGGTCTTCAAGGCTTATCCTAAGCTCTCTGAGAGTAGAGGTGACAAGAGCTTTATGTCCATGATTCAACATGATTCAACCTGTCCCTCACTTTCTTCTCACTTATCCTTTGTTTTGCTTTTAGATTGGAAAGAAACCCTATGTTCTCTCTCTCTCTCTCTCTCTCTCTCTCTCTCTCCGCTCACTTGGCTTAAGATGGTCTAAGTTGGTTGCCATCCTCTTATATATAGGAACCTTGGGATGGTGGAGAAAGGCAAATTAGCGGGCAAGAGTTGATGGTTTTCTAAGTGGTTCTGGAATATTCATGAGCTGGCAATTGTAGGCTGCCATGTCATTCCGCCAATCTATGGATGACATTTGACCAACTTGACCATGCCATGCCACTCATCGATAGGTGGGTGACAAGTCATCTTTGATGCCACATCATCATATGAGTGGTCCAAGTCTTGTCCGATGAAGTGTATGTATGCCATAAAAATAAAGTTTCATTAATTAAGTCTTGAAAATTGTGTATATACTGTCTTATGCCCTGTTCAGTTGGAGTATTAATTCTGATATGGCATTAGTTTTGATATTAATGTTAGTTTTCTATTATTCCTTTTCAGGGCTTGTTCTGTAATCCGTACTAGTTTATTCTTCTCTAGAGCTGGTCACTTTCCAGTTGGGATTGGTATCAGTAGTGGACCACACTGGTTCCAGTTCTTAAATCCCTGCCCAGTAGAATCAGCACATAGTCTTGAGGCATAATTGCATACAGATCTGTTTTTGACCAATTTTTAGTGTTGACAGTTAAATTTATCAAAAACTAAGTAACTTTTTTTGAGAAAAGTGTGGACTGTACTACCAATTTAATGTTTATTTCCTTAAATGCATGCTTTAATTGCCTTTGCATGATTGTATGTTTAGTGCGAGGTAGGGCTCCGCGTGACTCCTACCGAGTCTGGCTATGACTCACCCTTCTTCTTTCAGGTAAGCCACGACAGCCATCTCCCGAAGCTTCTCGAGTTTTTGGCGACCATCCTTAGCTGCCAGCAGTAGTCGCGTAGTCGGTCTATTGTTATCCTCTTCTTGTACTCTTGGTTGGGGTATGTCCCGTGTAGTTGTAAATTTAGACTTTTGTTAGTTATTGGACTTGTTCATTTGTGAATCTAGACTATTATATATGTTTATCAATCTGATATGTTTAAATTGCTTCCGCATTAAAGTTCTAATTCCTACTTTAATTAATACTGTGCGCGTGCAATTGCAATTCGTTATGCATCCCCTCGACAAACTCCTCCAACCCTTACAAGGCCTCATCAGCCTCTTGGGTGACTTCCTTGAGTTCCTGGTATCGGTAATCTGATGATATCGGGTTATCGGTATCCAGATCTCCTGGGTCGTTACATAGTAGCTCTCAAACAGATGGGCGAGTGGGGTCCATGCTTCCTGCCCAAGGAATCGTCCAGACCTATTCTGCAGTTTTCACGTGTCAACATCCTCAGTTTTCTTTCCGCCTCGGATCATGTGTCCTTCCTCAAGATTCACAAGCATAGCTCCTGATTCTCTGGAGTCCATCCCTGACAATACAACAAACCCTTAGTCAGCATTAGTTATGCACGAGACATTCAGACAAATACCAGATGTGCACGGACTTAACAAGGCGTCAGTCTAATGTGCACGGACTTGATAAGGCGTCAGTCAAATGTGCACGGACTTTGTGATGTGCAGATGGAACTGTGTTATGCACAGAATAGGGCATGCACAGAGTTTGAATATCATGAAATGACTGTGCAAGACTTTATGACGAAGTATACACGTACCTTATTTTGCTTGGCGAGACTCAGAGTGTGCAAACACAGGACTTTACACGGAATAATATTTTCAATAGAATGAAAACATGCACGAACTTATGTTCTCAACATGACCAACACATGGATTGACTTGTGTTTTTCAACAAAGCTAAAGCATGCACGGATTCTATTTTCTGGCCTTAGCGTGAGATATGTATGAACATTAAAATGTGCACGGAGTCAACCAGCGAGTGCACGAACATGAAATGTATGTTAGCTGTGAGATGCACGAACTCAGTATTGTGAAGTGCATGGACCTGGTCTCTCAAAGGCTGAGATATGCACAAAGATTAGTCATGCTTAAGCAGACTTTGCACAGAGTTGAGATGAGCTCAGACTTTGTATATTCTGAGACTTGAAACTTGCTCAGACTCTAAGCAATGTAAATGTGCATTCTTCGAAATGTGCATGGAGTTTATTGGTGCACGGACCTTATATGCAACGTGCACTTAGCACCGACCTTATTTGTCACAAGGTAAAAACTTGCATGGACTCTGTATGCTGGATGTCTAAATGCACGGGCCTTAGAACTTGAATGAAACATGATATGCATGGACTAATGAGGAAACTGCACTGTCCGTGAATCAAAACAAGGAGAAATGTGCACTAAGTATATGAGCATATAAACAAACATGCATGGAATCCAAAGACATACTCAGACTTTATAACGACGTGCACCAAGTTAAGTGAGCAGAATAAGCAGATGTGCACAGAGTTGAACAGTGTTTGCACGAACATAGAAATGCATACTTAACTAAAACTGCACTGAGTTTTATTGCATGAGGACTTTATTGCAGAATAAGATTAGAAGTGAAACAATGAGAAACACAGTGTATAAAAATATGTGTGATAACAAATCAAACATGTTTTGACAAATAGTGTGTGACATCATCAAAACTGTAGGGATGCAACAGTCTCCCCCTTTGTGATGATGGCAACACTATGTCAATCAACTGCAATGCAATTAAAAAAAATGATCCATCATGCATGCAACTCACACACACACTCACTCCTGCTATATACACCTCCAAAACACTCTCCCCTTCTTCCAAAAACTCTCCCCTAAAATAGTCTCAGTCAACTTCTCTCCTAATACACTCTCAGTCAACTTCTCCCGTGGTATCGGGTTTACCCGGTATCCAGGTTCTTGGTAGTCACAGATGGTATCAGAGCCGAGATATGTAGAAGTACATGGGAATTTTAGATATTACAGTGATCAGAGTCCATAAGGTCCAGTACAGTTGGTAGCTAGCATAGGTTTTTATGTTTCTTTATCACTTTGCTTCTCGCGTGAGGGATTGTGTGCGCTATGTTGGCACTGTAAGGTGGTTTTGTTTGTCACCTGAATGTTGGCATGGGACCCGAGGAATGTGATGGAGAATCATTTTTCTTGGAGATGGTGGTCCCATTTGTGCTGCACTGAGCAGAGTTTGTCAGTAGGCATGAATCTGTGGTGCGACGTTCGAGATTTCTGTTGCATAATCAAGCGGCTGATAGGAGTTATTCGATGGTGTAATGGCTATGCATGTTCTCAGGTGGAGATTAATGTCATTTTGGCCACCCCAATTTGAAGTTTAGTCAGCCCCTGAGGTGTTAAGGTTGTGGTTTGAAGTGGCAGGATGGATACCCTATTTGAGAGAGTGCTCGGGCGATCTAAAGATTTCCTTCCTGGTGAGCTGTTGTTGGCTGAGCTTGACCTTCCCATTCTATTTGGTGGCATTGTTTTGAGGTGAGCTTGGGAAGAGTTGTCTCTGTAAGTCCTTAGTTCTGTGCGTCTGCGCATGAGGGGACGGTGTTAGTTCTGAACTTGAATTGATCTCATTCAGCGGTGGCTTGGTTTGGACCTAGATTGTGAAATTGGGAGCCTTTATGCACCGTGTTCGATGTGCCATGTGTGGTGGCTATTGAGATGTGAGGGTTCAGGTTTAAATTCGGGACATGAGGATTGGCTGAGACAGGTGCTCTTTGCGGCTTGTGCTGTGGCTCTTGGCATGATGGTCTGTGCTGTAGCACTTTGTGATCGACAGATGACATGATCAATACTTGAGGCATGGTGAATTACGATTGGTGAATTGCGATGGCGCCTAGGGATGTGCTGAGATGTTGATGTCGAATTGTCTGTGCTGTCTATGTGTGTTGTGTCGAGTGCGCAACGAAAGCGTGGTGGGTGTATAACCCATAGGTCGAGGATCGTAAGGTTGGAAGATTCTGATCGGCCGAGAGGATTGCTCCTCAATGTGAGATTGTCTTGGCTGTGTGAGCCTTGATGATGTGGTTGTCGTGCCATTGTTTGAGGCTTTTTGGTTGTTGGCACTGGCTGGTTTTGAGAATTGGGGAACTATGACAGTGGATGTGCCTGTCGAGTACCTTTTTTGTGTTGTTGGGAGTTGTGCTCTCTGGGTGGAATTGTGGTCCTAGAGATGCATTTTTCGAGAGGTGTTTGTGGGTCCTTGATGGTATGCTGTGAGTGTCTTGTGCATTTAGCCATGTGGTCACCTGTGATTGTGCTTAAAAGTGACCCAGTCATGGTTGTGTCCCATGGTTCTGTGTGGAGAATGGAGCCTGGGCATTGGCTGGTATCCATTATGTGTTTGTGCGCTGGTTTGTGTTTGTGGTTCGGTGGTGTCATTGGCGTTCTGCTTGCCAAGGTTGTTAATGTTATGGCATGAAAGTCAATGGAGGTAGCAGTCTGTCAAGATGACTATCTCTATTGTGGCGAGCTGATGCTTGTGTTGTTCGCCGAGCATGAGTTTTCGTCGGTGGCTGTTTCGTGGCATGGGTCGTGTCTCCTTGATATGTGAGAAGATAGCGATGATGCCTTGATTGGAGGTGCCATACTTGTGTTCCTTTGTGTGCCATGCTCGTTCTGTGGATTGATGTGTCTTGAGATCCGGAGCATGATGATTGTGCCTGTGACAATGGTCTGGCAATGTTCTTCTGAATCATATTTTTCAAGAATCGCATTTACGTGTTTTTATGTATTGCAAGTTTTGAGGTTAGGCTGGAGCTTTGAGAGTGCTGCCAACTGGTTGGGTTGTTCTTCCCTGTTCCCTATTGGTGTCCTTAAATTTCAAGGATGAAATTTCTTGAAGGAGGGGAGGACTGTAAGACCCAGGATCCTTCGAATCGGATTTAAGAGCTTTCTAAGCGCTTTCATGGGTCCCAAATTGTGTTTTACGATCCACTTGAGTTTTCAGGCTGATTTAGCTTGATTTAACGGGTTAGACACGAAGTCATGACACTGTACAACTTGGCTTAGGCTGAAGGCTATGATGCCAAGGTAAAATATTTACCGACTTAGGCAGAAAGTCATGACGCCGGATAAGGATATTTAATGGCTTAGACACGAAGTCATGACACTGTACGACTTGACTTAGGTAGAAGGCCATGACGCCAAGATAGAATATTTACCGGCTTAGGCGGAAAGTCATGACGTCGGATAAGGATATTTAACGACTTAGATACAAAACCATGACGCCGTACAACTTGGCTTAGGCAGAAGGCCATGACGCCAAGGCAGAATATTTACCGGCTTAGGCGGAAAGCTATGATACCGGACAAGGATATTTAACGGCTTAAACATGAAGTCATGACGCCGTATAACTTGGTTTAAGTGGAAGGCCATGATACCAAGACAGAATGTTTAACGACTTAGACATAAAGTCATGACGCCATACAACTTAGCTTAGGCGTAAGGCTCGAGCCAAAGGTAAAAGAATCTTTTGTTTAATGGTCGGACGGAAGGTCCGAGTCAAAGGTGAAAGGGTCTTTTTATTGACTGACTAGACGGAAGGTCTGAGCCAGAGGTAAGAGGGTCTTTTTGTTATCCGGCTGGACGAAAGGTCTGAGCCAGAGATAGTAGGGTCTTTTTGTT
Organism: Amorphophallus titanum; assembly: GCA_024336825.1. Classification (NCBI taxonomy): domain Eukaryota; kingdom Viridiplantae; phylum Streptophyta; class Magnoliopsida; order Alismatales; family Araceae; genus Amorphophallus; species Amorphophallus titanum. Next base: position 340,779 of record JANBPO010001567.1, on the reverse strand, counting down.
GTATGGTCGGACGGAAGGTCCAGACCAAAAGTCAATGGGTCTTTTTGTTGACTGACTGGACGAAATGTCCGCGCTAGAGGTAGAAGAGTCTTTTTGTTGTATGGTCGGACGGAAGGTCCTTACCAAAAGTCAAGGGATCTTTTTGTTCTCTAGTCAGACGAGAGGTCAAAGCCAAAGGTGAAATGGCCTTTTTGTTAACTGGTCAGACGGAAGGTCCCAACCAAAGGTGAAAGATGTATGTTGACCCAACGGAATGTCGGAGCCAACAAACCTTGCTTAGACGGTATGTCCAAGACAAGGGCAGACATAAAACACTGTTGTCATCTCGACGTCATGTCGAAAAGGACAAACCTGGAAGAGACAAAGGGTCTGGGTGAGGGCAGAATATGGTTGTTGACTTGACAGACCTGACAAAGTCAACCAACTTGGGAAAGGCGTGAGGCCTAGGCCAAGGAAAGAATGTAGGATATGGATGTTGACCCGACGTCGTGTCGGAGCCAATATACTCGGTTGAGACATGAGGTCTAAGCCAAGGACATAATATAGGATAGGTGTTGACTCAATGTCATGTCGAAGCCAACGAACATGACAGAGGCATGGGGCCTAGGCCAAAGGTAGAATATGGGATAGGTGTTGACTCGACATCCTGTCGAAGCCAACAAACTTGGCAGAGGCGTGAGGGTCAAGCCAAGGGCAGAATGTAGGATAGGTGTTGACTCGACGTCCTGTCGAAGCCAATGAATTTGGCAGAGGCGTGAGGCCTAAGCCAAGGGTAGAATATAGGATAAGTGTTGACTCAACGTCCTGTCAAAGTCAACGAACTTGGCAGAGCCGTGAGACCTAAGCCAATGGTAGAATATAGAATGAGTGTTGACTCAACGTCCTGTCGAAGTCAACGAACTTGGCAGAGACGTGAGGCCCAAGTCAAGGGTAGAATATAGGATAAGTGTTGACTCGATGTCCTATCGAAGCCAACGAACTTGGCAAAGACATGAGGCCTAAGCCAAGGATAGAATATCGACTAAGTGTCGACTCGACATCATGTCGAAGCCAACGAGCCCTACCCCGATAGAAGATTTGGGGTGAGGGTAGACTAAATTATAGATGGATAAGAGGCCCAGACCCAGGGCTAAATATTGGTGTCAACCCGACGAAATGTCAGAGTCAAAGAACCTTGCTCAGACGGAAGGTCTGAAACAAGGGTAGAATGTGTAGATGAAGATGTCAACCCGACATCATGTCAAAGTTGACCAACTTGGCGAAGACGTGGGGGTCTAAGCTAGGATAGAATATGGACGTTGACCTGTAGAGATGTCGGGATCAACAAACCTTGGTCAGACAAAAGGTCTAAAACAAAGTGAAGGGATCTTTTTGATGGTTTATTTATTCAAGTTTATTAGATTTATTGAGTTAATTGTTCATTTATTTATTTCTAAAAAATCTAAAAAATCTAAAAAAATAGGAGAATGTAAGGAAAAATTGGAAAAAGGAAAAAATTAAAGAAAAATAGGGGAAACCACTCAAATAAGCTAATTTGAGGGTCAAATTTGGGCATTATAAAGTAATATGAGATGTACTCAAGATGATGTCAATTTTGACGTGTCTACACTATCCACTACGGACGACCCTGGACGAACGGTCCTTCAATTCACTAGCGCGGAAAGTCCCAACCTAGGCGCAATGATCGCCGAAAGACTCTCCGATGACCGACCGTTACTCCCCACGATGTCGGCCTCGATCTCACTAAGGGCGAGCACCGCCTACGGGCGCCATGAGACCGGCTAGGGGATCGACCGACTCCGGGATACCCATCCCTCAAAGAAAAACTCCCCCCACAATTGCGGAGAGCGTTACTCCATGATTGGCACCCTTCCCTACTAAGGGATGGGCTCCCCCCTCCAAGACAACCCCCTATAAAAAGAGCTCCAACGGATAGACGCGGACATGGTGTATTCCACCAAGAAACTCCCAGAGATGTCAAGGAGAAACAGGCTAGAGAGAACTATTCACCCTGCTACTACGAGAGAGGTCCCGACCATCCGCTTGCAGAGGAGAGAACCCCTTCCGAGCACCTTTATCGCCCAGCGAGCACTCGTTGAGTGGTCACTGGCCACGACGAGCACTCGTCCGGAAGGCCCACAGCTCCCCCAAGCCTCCACAAATAACCTCATGCTCCTACTTTCTCGCCTTCTCTTCTTCATTCTTTATACGGCTCAGTGCTGACTTAAGCATCGGAGGGTTGTCCCCTGAGATAACGCCTAGGGCTCCTTCTGACGTCATTCTTTTCTGATGTTTGTAGACTTTCACGAGTGTCAGACGGACCTCCTCTATAAATAAATAGAAAAGTGTGATACGAGAGTTAGAGACCAATTTTATATCTCTACACGGGTTAACTATCTTTTTACCCTAATTTTTTTCGTTCTAGCTATCAACGTAAAAAAGGGCTGACCCCTAGATAAAATTCGGACTAACCCAATGACTAACCCTCGATCACATTGGAGTTTGGCGCAACTAACTAATTTCCCACTTACTTCTCCACATGCGTATGGCTCGTCTTTCAGTTGCATGGGCACGTTACGGCAAGTCTATCACGGCAATAACACGCAGGAGGACGATTGCAGATTTGTGAGGGAAGACGGCCGTATGTTCCGTGCTGGGAGTTACCCGTGCCTCCTGAGCAATGCTAGACCCCAAACTTGGCGTGGTCGAAGCGACGGGTGGGCTGGGGAAGAAGAGGGTCGCCTGGCCAAGCGGACACGCCTCACGCCTGTGAGTACTCACGCGAACTCAACACTCCATTCCCTTTCAGCTAGTTTGTCCTTGGCCCTGAATCACCGGTGGTCTCCCCGGCCAAACCTTCTGTCTTCGCTAAACCTGGAAGCCACTTCTAACACTCAGCTAGTTTGTCCTTGGCCCTGAATCGCCGGCGGTCTCCCCGGCCAAACCTTCTGTCTTCGCTAAACCTGGAAGCCACCTCTAACACCCACCACCACCACCGCCGCTGTCTTTTGTCATACATGTGAAAGGTCTAATTCTAACTAAGGAAGCATGTGATTCTAAAATCTGAGAGGATGACCTGCTCCACAGACAAACGATCTCGCATCTGTCCCCGTCCCAAGAATGTCAGATGTCGCTTCGTCTTTCTCCGGGGGAGGGCGACAAATTCACCCATTAATGGTGCAAGAGTTCTCCCACCCGGGAGAGGTATGCTTGCCAAGTTTGCATCTGCTGATGACCTTTACCGACGCGGACGGTGTTATTTTTGCCTTCTTTTACAAGTATTTCTTAAAAGATCATTTGATTAGTAATGTTTTTAGTGCATGATCACACGTCATAATTTATCCTTTTTTCATAAAAAAACTGTTTAGACCATTGTTATGAATCGAACCGAATCGGTCGGTCGGACCGATCCAACAGGAAATCGATCTAGGAATCAATCTGATTAAAGTCGGTTCGATTTAATATTAAAAAATCAGACGAACCACACATATTGCAGTTCAACCGGTGAACTTGTTCGAACCGATCCGCCATTTTGGCATAAGTCTAGGAATCTCTTCTTTATGGATTCTTCAGTCTCCCATGTGACTTCTTGTTCTGAGCACTTGCTCCATTGCACCTTTACCGTGGGAATAGCTTTGTTCCTTAGTGCGTGAACCTCGTGATCAAGGATCCTTAAAGGCTTTTGTTCATATGTAAGATCTTTTTGTATCACTAGGTCGCCATGATCTATGACATGTGATGAATCGTGAACATACTTCTTCAACATAGATATGTTGAATACGTTGTGTACTTCGGACAGTTGAGAAGGTAAGGCGATACAGTAGGTAACCTCGCCAACTCTTTCTAACACTTCGAAAGGATCGATATATCTTGGTGTAAATTTGTCCTTAACACCAAATCTTCTAATTCCTCGCCCTAGAGAAACCTTAAGAAAGACGTGGTCTCCGACTTGAAATTCGAGATCTCTCCTTCTAGTATCGGCGTAAGTCTTTTGTCTAGACTGAGCCATCTTGAGTCTTTCTCTTATGAGTTGAATCTTCTCGGTGGTATCCCTTACCATTTCCGAGCCTAGTAGTTACTTTTCGCCAACTTCGTCCCAGCATAAGGGTGATCGACAACTCCTTCCGTATAATACCTTGAAAGGTGCCATTTGAATACTTACCTGGTAACTATTATTATGCAAACTCGACCAAAGACAAGTGATCATGCCAACTTCCACTGAAGTCGATAATACATGCTTGTAGCATATCTTCTACTACTTGACTCGTTCTCTCGGTCTGACCATTCATTTGAGGATGAATGGCAATACTAAAATTGAGTCTCGTCCCCAATGAATATTGTAGACCCTTCCAGAAATGAGAAGTAAACCGTGGGTCTCAGTCAGACACGATTGAAACGAAACTTCGTGTAGTCGGACAACTTCTTTGATGTACAAGGCGGCAAGAACATCAACGAACTACCGGCTCTTAATTGGCAAGAAGTGAGCTAACTTGGTCAATCGGTCTATGATGACCCAGATTCCATGATGTCCTCCTCTAGATTTAGCTAGAGCCATAATGAAGTCTATGCCGATATCCTCCCACTTTCACTTGGGAATATCTAGAGGATGTAGCTTACCAGCTGACTTTTGATGTTCAGCCTTGACCTGTTGGCAGGTGAGATAGAGATATAGAAAGTTTGCTACCTCCCTTTTCATGTTGGGCCACCAAAAGGTTCGTTTCAAGTCTTGGTACATTTTGGTAGAACCGAGATGAATTGTGTACCTTGATCTGTGAGCTTCTTCTAAAATTCTCTTCTTCAATTCCGGGCAATCCGGTACACAAGTCCTTTCCCTGAATAATAATCTTCCATCTAATGCTACCTTGAAGTCTGGTCGTTCTTCTAGCTTATCCTTGATCTCTACTAACACCGGGTCACTGTCCTGAAGTTCTTGAATTTCGGTGAGTAGATCTGGCTGTATCCTCATGTGTGATAGAGTAATACACCCTTTTCCTGCTCTGTACTTATATCAAGTTGAGAAAATTACTCCAGCAACTTCCACTCTTAGATCATACAATTGGCCAATAAGACTCTCGGCTTCTGACTGGGGGCATCAGCTATAGGATTACCCTTGTCAGGATGGTACTGTATTGTGGAGTCGAAGTCCTTGAGATACTCTAGCCAACGTCTTTGTCTCATGTTTAATTCCTTCTGAGAGACGAGATACTTGAGACTCTTGTGATTGGAGTACACGGTGAACTGTTCTCCATAGAGATAGTGTCTCCAGATCTTCAAAGTAAATACCACTGCAGCCAACTCTAAGTCGTGCACCGGGTAGTTCTCTTCATGCTTCTTTAACTGTCAGGATGAGTAAATAATAACTCTCCCTTATTGCATTAACACACATCCGAGGCCAATGCCAGACGCATCGGTATATACCTCAAATTTCTCCCCTTCCGTTGGTAATGCCAATACCGGGGCAGTTGTTAGATGATCCTTCAAGGCTTGAAAGCTCTTCTCGCATTCCTCATCCCATTTATAAGGAATCTTCTTACGGGTCAGCCTAGTAAGAGAAACAGCGATCTTGGAGAAGTCCTTGATGAATCGCCTGTAATAGCCAGCTAGACCTAAGAAACTTCGGATGGTTGACGCAGACAGAAGGACTGGGCCGAGGGTTGATTTCATCGATGCTAACGAAAATAGGGGGTAGGGTTTATTCATTGACATAGGTTGAACGTCGAAGCAAAGAAAATAGGTTTGTTCATTAACAAGGATGAAAGGTCCAGGTTAAGGAGTACTGACCGGTCTTGTCGATGGTGACAAGGGTCAGCGATGGTTTGTTCATCGACATAGGTTGAATGTCAAAGTAAAAAATAAGTTTGTGCATTAACAAGGACGAAAGGTCCAAGTTAAGGAGTACTGACCGGTCTTGTCGATGGTGACAAGGGTCAACGATGGTTTGTTCATCGACATAGGTTGAATGCCGAAGCAAAAATAAGTTTGTTCATTAACAAGGATGAAAGGTCCAAGTTAAGGAGTACTGACCGATCTTGTCGATGGTGATAAGGGTCAGTGATGGTTTGTTCATCGACATAGGTTGAATGTCGAAGCAAAGATAGGTTCGTTGCAGCATAGGCATAAGGCTCATGCCGGTGGGACGTTACTTGCCAGTCACGTGCAGGAATCCTTGTGAGACCGGAATGGTGAATGAGGTGACTGATGTCATCATGATTTCGTTCATTCATTTTTTTTATCACATTACCGACTCAAGCGTCCTTTCGGGTTTCGTCGAAGCTGACCCCCTCTTGCTTTTGCCCACGCACCCTTTCAAGTTTTCACGTGGCGGGTACCCGATTTTGCCTACAGCACCCTTTCCGATTTTCACCGTAGTTGGGTTATAGCCATTTTTTCCCTTACTAAGGAATATTAGAGTAAGTCCGACGAGGCACCTCTATTTTAAGCCTCATTTTCATTTCATTTTTTTACTTAATTCACAGGACCAAGCCAAGACAGATGAAGGCTTGTTCGTTAGGAGCGGACAGGAAGTCTGGGTTAAGGGACATTGACCGGTCTTGTCAATGGTGACAAGGGTCAATGTAGTTTTATCTTGTTAATCGACATTGGTTAAATGCCGAAGCAATGGAAGTTTATTCATTAACGAGGGCAAAAGGTCCAAGTTAAGGGAATGTTGACCGATCTCACCGATGATGACAAGAGTCAAACCTGAGTTTGTCCATCGACATAGGTTAAATGTCGAAGCAAAAAAAAAGGTTTATTCATTAACAAGGACGAAAGGTCCAAGTTAAGGAGTAATGTTGACCGATCTTGCCGATGATGGCAAGGGTCAAACGTGAGTTTGTTCATTGACATTGATTAAATGCCGAAGCAAAGGTATACTCATTAACAAGGATGAAAGGTCCAAGTTAAGGGGAAAGTCGACCGATCTTGCCGATGATGACAAGGGTCGAATGCGGGTTTGTTCATCGACATCGATTAAATGTCGAAGCAAAGGTATATTCATTAACAAGGACGAAGGTCCAAGTTAATGGGAAAGTCGACTGGTCTTACCGATGATGACAAGGGTTGAACGCGAGTTTGTTCCTCGACATCGATTAAATGCCGAAGCAAAGGTATATTCATTAACAAGGACGAAAGGTCCAAGTTAAGGGGAAAGTCGACCGATCTTGCCGATGATGATAAGGGTCAATGTAGGTTTGTTCATCGACATTGATTAAATGCCAAAGCAAAGGTATATTCATTAACAAGGACGAAAGGTCCAAGTTAAGGGGAAAGTCGACCGGTCTTGTCGATGATGACAAGGATCAAACGTGAGTTTATTCATCGACATCGATTAAATGCCAAAGCAATGGTATATTCATTAACAAGGATGAAAGGTCCAAGTTAAGGGTAAAATCGACCAGTCTTGCCGATGATGACAAGGGTCAAATGCGGGTTTGTTCATCGACATCGATTAAACGCCGAAGCAAAGGTATATTCATTAATAAGGATGAAAGGTCCAAGTTAAGGGGAAAGTTGACCGGTCTTGTCAATGATGACAAGGGTCGAACATGAGTTTGTTCATCGACATCGATTAAATGCCGAAGCAAAGATATATTCATTAACAAGGATGAAAGGTCCAAGTTAAGGGGAAAGCTGACCGATCTTGTCAATGATGACAAGGGTCGAATGCGGGTTTGTTCATCGACATCGATTAAATGCCGAAGCAAAGGTATATTCAAAACAAATATGCAAAAATAGCCAAAATGATCCTCTCAAAGAGCACATTGCAACTGTAGTGTCCTCGAGTCGATGAACTGAGGAATAAACTCTCCACTGGGTTCCATAACTTGTACGAGAGAAAAATCCACGTTGATCGTAAAACTCAACTTAGGACCTACAAAAGTGATCCAAAACACTCCAATAAGGATCCGAAAGATCCGATACAAATGTAGGGTATTACAACCTCCCCTCCTTCAAGAAATTTTACCCTCTAAATTTAAGGAGCTAACAGGAAGAAGCAGGGAAGAACAAACCCCAACACACTAACATGAAACAACATAAATCTCGAAAAACACCGTTCAGAGGAACTCTGTCAGACCATAATCACAGGCACACGCTCTGGATCTCAAGGCAAACAGATCTGTAGAGCGAGCATGGTACACAAGTGAACACAAGTCTAACACCTTCGAAACAAGACAACGCCATTTACGTCTCACAAGGAAGGAGACACGACCATGTCACGACAAAAGATATCGGGAAAACAAAATGACAGACACAACAAGCATCAGCTTAAACAAGGAAACACAGTCCTCCCCGCTAACAGCTCGACATCATCGGCTCCAGTGCCAATGGCAACAGGGAACACCTGGCACACAGGATGCCAATGACAACAGCACTAGACCACAAGCATAATCAAGTCAGTCCTCACTCAGATATTGTATTTGACAGAGTCGTATGCTAACTCTACCAGGAAAGAAGAGTACAGCAAAGCTAACCGACAAGATCTCGGTCTACACAGTGCCAAGATAGACGCACAAGGAGACAACGACAAAAAGACAATAACAGTAGCACTTGCAGGATCCCAGCTCCGTACAAAACACAGAATCACAAAACACAACTACAAGTCGGGTCACATCAAGGCACAATGACAATTGAACACACAACTACAAGGGACTAGTTACGCATCCAACAACTTACCAAGAAAGACCCACGACAACAACAACAACAGCAATCTTGGGGAAACGCATCTCAAGGACCACGATCAAGTCCCGAGAACACAACACCCAAGAAAGAATTACAGACTAGAGGGTACTCAATCAGTAGAAATGTCGATAGATTCCCCAATACTCATAATGTCGATGTCAACACCAGAATGACTCCAGCACGACATGGCTAAAGACCACATCAAGGCACAGGAAGCTAAGATGAAGTCACATCGAGAAGAACGATTCTCTCAACCAGCCAAAATCTTACAACCAACGATCCTCGACCCGTGGGTGACCAACCCACACACTTTCGCTGCGCACTGTGACAACGTGCACAGGCATCAGAAATACCTCAGCATCGGCATCTCAGAACACACCCAGCGCCATCGCAATTCATGAAACTGTAATATAACACGCCCCGAGCACTGATCCTGCGAGCAACCGATCACAAGTCGCCTAAGTGCAAACCAAGGAGAGCACTAGCTTCAGCACAAAGAAAAATGCTAATCTCAGCTTACCCTTATGTCCTGACACAATTATCAAGCATTCATAATGCATCAGCCATCAGACACGGCACGACGAACACGCGGCTCTCAACACAAAAATTAGGTTCAAAGCCAAGCAACCGTAAGACAAGGAATAGATCAGGCTCAGAATAAATAATGTCCATACTTAAGTAGACACAGGATAAAGGCATCACTAAGACAGCATTTCTAAGGCTTACCTCGAAAAGACGCCACCAACAAGATAAGAAGAATGAAGCTCACTAACAGTAGCTCACCAGGAAAGTAAAATCCTAGGTTCGCCTGAGCATCTTCTCAATCGAGGCAACAAAATGACCACTTCAATCAGAAGCGAAACACATCAGGAGCTGAACAGGCTCAAGCTGGGATGACCAAAACAACGTAAGAACATGTACGGCCATCACACCAACGCTGAATGTCACCAGCTGGTGAGGACACGAGAGCCAATCGCCGTTATCAGACCCGCAGCATGACTCGAGCGACTCCGGCCTCTTTATGGTTGGGAGACAGCATGGACTCCCTGCCCAAGCCTTGAGATTTATGTGTGGAACATTAGTATTTTATTTTTGCCTTTATGTCCTTTGGTTTGTATTTATGTCCTTGTTCCATATAATTTGATTTGCCTTCTTGTCAAGGTTGACCTCTACCTACCGGCCAGCTGGTATGTGGGTAGGTAGGGAATAATATCTGCCACGTTTTCAGCAAAGTAGAGGATGTTTGCCCGAGACATTTATTCCCCTGACAAGGGAGTCCTTCTGGCGGCCCTTTTAAGTGAAAGCGGATCCTTCAAGCCGGGTTACGGATCTTGGAGAGCTGGTGCTTCCAGTTCCAGATCCATTTTGGGTGATCATGAATGTGTCGACACTTTACTGACAGGGTGTCAACACATCGCATGAACTAGCATCGACCTCAACAAGCTAGCATCGACCTTATGCACGTACTGGCACCGACCTTAGTCTTGCATTGAAAGTAGGACATGCACCGACCTAGTCTTGTGCTAGCTTTGGATGTGTACCGACCTTGCTAGCACTAGCTTTGAATGCGCATCGACCCTACTCGTAGATGTGCATCGACCTTGGTGTGAAGCATATGCATACTGGCGTCAACCTTAGTTGAATGTGGCTTGGACTAGCATCGACCTTACTAGCACGGCAATAGTAACTTGCATCGACCTTGCTTGGTTCTTGAGAAGGATTGCACCGATCTTAGCAGCACTGCAACAGCCGTTAGCGTGCAGCTTGTGCCGAGGTATCGAGACTTGAGCTCGATGTGTCGGGACGTACGCTCCAGAAGAAGGTAATGCTTGATTATTGGAAACGAGGTGTTGACATTTTTCACACAGGGTGTCGACACCTTGTGGATCTAGAGCCCAGACGGAGACAGCTTCGGTTAGGATTTCTTCTTGGGGTGTCGACACATTGTGAGGAGGTGTTGACACTCTTTGAGTGTTTATTCTGTGATTGGTTAAGCCAAACTTGTTAGATATTTGTCAATAGTCTAATAATGATTTATGGTTTATTATAATCAAAACTAGGGGACACAACATTAATGCCTTTGGTTCCCTCTTAAGTGTGCATAGCTCTTTGAGAAATTTTACATAAGCCGATACATGCTTAATTGCATCCAAAAGTGGAATATTGATATTCACTTGTTTGAACAATTCCATCAATTCTTCCTATTGAACCGACTGCTTCTTGTGAGCTTTTGATTTTAAAGCATCAGGGAACGGGGCCTTTGGTGTGTATTCTTGGGGTACTTCAACTGCTTTTCCTTTTTCAAGGTCCTTCCTTTGCCCCTCACCCTCTGGCTTCTTCTTTTTAACAATTATAGTCTCATCTTTCTCATTATCACTCTCATCTTGGGCCTCTTGGGCTGAACTGCTACCAAATCCCCTAGCCTTATACAGATCATCAAGAACCTTCCCATATCTATGAGAAGAGATAGCCTTAGCCTTCTCAAATTAGGGACCTACAGGAGGGAGCGACTGAGGTTGGTTTGGTTAAGGAAGAATAGGAACTTTTTGCAGAAAACTCGGAGGTTGGTTCCCTGGATTAGCCACAGGTTGGCTAGGAAGTTGACATACCTCTCTCCTTACATTACTCACAGCTAATTGCCCTATTTGACCTTCCAACTTAGCAATGGATTATTACTGAGAGAGAATGAGTTGTTGAAGTTGGTCAAATTTTTCATCAAAATTGGGCTGAGGGGGTTGAGGAGGAGGAGGTTGGAAAGGAACTTGAGCTTGAAAACAATTTGGGGGATAATGATGATACTAGCCCTGAAAATGCTCAGAAGGAGGTTGATGATATTGGTGTTGAACTTGTTGAAAAGGAGATGAATAGGAAAAGTTTTGGTGAGACTGAGCTAGAGCTTGAAAGGATTGCCTTTGAATGGGTTGAGTTGAGGGATTGGATTGCATGGATGGTCCTTGCTAATTTTTCCAAGAGAAATTTAGGTGATTTCTCCAACCTGGGTTGTAGGTGCTGGAATAGGGATCATAAGAAGGCTTGGAGATGCCCTGAGTAGCGAAAATTTATTCTTGGATGAATGGGGGAAGCTAGGCTACCGTGAGGCAATCAGTGACAGCATGACTTGGGCTTGAACAAAGAACACAGATTTCTTGATGGGTAGAATCTGAGAATGGTTAAGATTGATGGGCAGAAGAGAAAGAAGGTTCCTGCCTATTCATGGATAGCAACATCCATGCGGGTGCTGTCACCGGAGGAACTAGTCATGGTGTGATGCCATGAACATGTACCCCCACCCTTGGGCAAGGTATGGTTTTCTTCTTGATCTTTGCAGGGACTTGCTACCATCCCTGTTGTTCTTTTATTGGTGTCAGAAAGCAGGCCTTATAAGTATGCGGAGTGCTGGCTTCTACAACTTCTTCGGGCAATGCCTGATATAAAGAAATCATATTGACTGCAGCTCTCCTCAGAGGCACTTCATGAGGTTGCGGAGGGTCAACCTTGTACTCTCCCAACTCTATTTCTTCCTTCTTCACCATGCCTTTGATGATATCTTTGAATACATAGCAGTCCTCGATTGGGTGCCCCAGCATCTGATGATAAGGGTGGAATCTCGAGTTGCCTCTTCTCTTTAGGTCCTCCGGCCTCTTTGGCTCAAGCAGGGTGACCTTATTACATTGGGTAACCTAGTCAAATAGAACCTTAGTCTTTTCTTTCAGGAAAGAATAAGCTTTCTTCATTTTCTCCCTCAGTGAGGGACCCTCCTTCTTCTCTTCTGTCTTGGCAGGCTGAGGTGCAGCTGCCTTCTTGCCCTTGTCCCTTTGCTATTCAAACACCCTGATATCAACGGTGTTTGCTTCTTTTGGCACTGGGCATCGCTCTACGGCCTTTGCTTTCTGTGTGGTGGCAATGGTTGATGTAGGGGCAGGTCTCGCCAGGAAGGCTTCCACTTCGGCCACTACTTTATTCAAACGGTCGAACGACCGGATTTCCATACCAATCATCTTTTCTAGTACCTCCCTCCTAAGGTTTTACTTGTAGATTTGTACGGCGTCCTCCTAATGCGGGGCCGCTTGCACCTCATTCCGAGGTTCATCCATCTCTTGATGTATTCAAGGGCTATTTCATCTGCCCTTTGCCTTGTTAAGTAAAGCTCAGCCACCGTGACCTCCCTTTAAGTGACGTGAAATCTTTCTCTGAACTTCTTCTACATACCTGGCTAGTCGTTGATCGACTCAGCCAAGAGGCTGGAGTACCATTCAAATGTGAGCCCCATTAGTGAGGACCCGAAAAACTTTAGCAGATATGACTTGTCTATGGCTAGGTCACCCATCGCGGTCATGTAATATGCGGCGTGTTCCTTCAGGGATCCCTTCTCGCTGAACTTGTCGAACTTAGGCGGCTTGCTGATCCCCAGAGGGAGTCGCTTTGCTGCATGATGGGGCGGATATGGCACCCGATAAGCATCAAATCTGACATAGTCGCCATCACTTCACTCAGCAAGCTTCAACTCAATCATCCTTTCCACCATCTGCTTGTTCACGATGGTTGGATCGACTGGTTTTGGGTAGAAGTATGCTGGCTGCAGGTAATGGGTGACCAGGGTGGTTTCCTGTGGAGGGGGACGTAGTAATGAAGGCGCTTGGTGCACCTGTGGCAGCATCGATGGCATCAGCGGCTATGGTGGGCACTGCTGGGTGGCCACCAGGTTGGGCTCTTCCCGCTGGGGTAGGGTATACAGTAGTGGGAAGTCGCCCGGGTTAATGCCTCCCCGTGACGATTCGTCTTGCATCTTGGGCTGCTTGGAGGCCGAGGCTTGCTTTGTCTTCTCCATCAGCTGCTTCTTCAAAAGTTCTATCTCCTGCTGATATTTCTGGAGTAGCATCAGTGCTAATGGGTCCATGGTTGCTATGCTGGGGATGGCTCCTATTGTCTCCCTTGAAGCTCCTTCAGGCGAGGTACTCAACTATACCTCCTCCTCTTCAACTGTCACCACGTTTGTAGTTAGGGTGGTGACTTCATCACATAAAACTTGTTTTCCTCTTGCCACTTTCAACATTTCCCTTGCGCCTTCCGCTCTTCTGGTGTTTGGCCCCGGCCTTTCGGCTAATCGAGCCAATTCTTGGGGTTGCTCGGGCAGACCCTCATATTTGCCAGCCAACCCGGCCATATTACAGGTAAAAACCTGCATACATTTTCTTTGTCTGTGGACCTTCCTTCTTGCATGACCAGGGAAGGTCAGTCTCTCAAACACGGAGACTCTTCTTCTCTCTTTCTACTAGGGGGGCTTCATCGACTTCAAGCTCCAAGCCGTCTTCATACCCATCTCCCGGTTTAAAAAAAAAACAAAATGGGGAGTGATTCGGCGCGCACGCGTGCACAGGGATGCCCGAGATGTTTGGGATTCGATGATATCAGTTCAAGATGAATCCAATGGAATGTGCCTTTGGCGTCTCTAGTGGCAAGTTCTTTGGCTTCATCGTCAGATATCGAGGTATAGAAATCGACCTTGACAAAATCAAGGTTATAAGAGGACTGCCTCCGTCTAGAAATTTGACAGAGCTCTGATCTCTGCAAGGAATACTGACCTATATTAGGCGGTTCATTTTTAACCTCTTAGGAAGATGTCTGCCTTTCGGTAAATTGATGAAGAAATGAGCACCCTTGATATGGGACGAGGACTGTCAGAGAGCTTTCGAGTAAATTAAGGAGTATCTACTGCCTCCTCCAGTACTAGGGTCCCCTGTTAAAGGAAAGCTCCTCATCCTTTACATTGCCGCCATGGATGCCTCCTTGGGGGCGCTGTTAGCCCAGATCAATGAAGAGGGCAAAGAGCAGCCGCAGTACTACCTTAATCGAAAGTTGATCGGGCCTGAGCATCGGTACACTCTTATGGAAAAGGTGTGCTTATCTCTGGTATTTGCTGTCAAGAAGCTAAGGCACTACCTTCTAGCTCACCGGGTGGAGCTCATCTCCAAATGCGATCCACTCAAGTTCCTGCTCAGTCAGCCCGTCCTCTCCGGGAGGCTTGGCAAGTAGGCGCTTATCCTTATGGAGTTCGACGTCACCTTCGTTCCGTGCAAGGCGATCAAGGGACAAGGAATGACTGAGTTCTTAGCCGCACAACTTGTGCTAGAAGATTCGCCATTCAACTTCGAGTTACCCGATGAAGAGGTGTGGTGCCTTCACAAGAAACCAGGGAGCATCCTGAAAACGTCCCACCATAAACGGAGCCGGACGTCCTCACTCTCGACTTCCCACATTGGGAGTCGTATTTTGATGGCACTTCCTGAATAATCAACAGGGCTAGCGGCCTCACAGACTTTGTCTCGAGCGCGGGGATAGTTTTTGTATCTCCGCAAGGCGGCATTGTTCATAATTCTTGTGCCCTCATGAAGTCATTGACCCTCATGAGTTCATTGACTAATAATGAGGCAGAATATGAAGCGCTAATTATTGGGCTTCAGTTGACGCTGGAGATGGACATCAAGTGCATTAAAGTATATGGGGACTCTTAGCTCGTCATTCGACAGGTCTTGGGCGACTATGATGTTCGGAAGAAGGAGCTCATTCCTTACCATGCAACTGTCATGAGGTTGAAGGAAAAATTTTACCTATTTGAAATAGGCCACGTCTCAAGGGGCAATAACTTCCAAGCCGACTCTTTGGCAAAGTTGGCAGTAGCTTTAAAACTCCCACCTGTAGTAGAGTTGAATATCACTGTCAAACACTAAAGGCTCATGCCAAGTGTGCTCGACGAAGAATCCGGCCTCACTATCTGCGAGGTCAATAACATTCAAGAGGAGAATGCTCCCGAAGAGCCGATTATAAAGATAAAGAGCAGGTGGCTTCCTCCCGATCGGACTCAGAGAGTGCAACTGTTACGCAGGACAACATCTTACTAGTTGATTGACGACTTACTTTTCAGGCTCGTCCATGAAAAAGATCGATCGGTCCTCCTACGTTACCTTTCATATAAGGAAGCGAAGACCGTGATGCACGAGATCCACCATGTACGAAGATTGTGTGGGGCTTATCAAGTAGGAGCCAAAATGAAGAATGACATTAAGCGCAAAGGGTTTTATTGGCCCACCATGTACGAAGATTGCAACCAGTATGCTCGTACCTATCACCAATGCCAAGTATTTGGGCCAGTGTCTCGAAGGTCGCCTAATCCGCTCCATCCAACTGCGCCTACTTGGCCGTTTGCGGAGTGGGGTATGGACATTGTGGGACCATTCCCGCCATCATCTCAAGGCCACAAATTCATATTGGTCGTCACTGATTACTTCTCTAGATGAGCAGAAGATTTCGCGGTGAGAAGTTACAGGGGAAATAGTCGCTCGGTTCGTGAGGCATTACATCATATATAGATTCGCTTAAAAAAATATTATATATAGATTCAACACTCCCAGTCTGATCTAATTAACCATACGACTCTAGACTTAGGTAAATGACCCATAAACCTAGGTACAAGACTCAAATAAAAGCCAAATTATATAATTATGACTCAAGAAAATATAAAAATTACATGCGACGTCTCAGAAAAATGTGGTGAGCATCTTAGAACATAGCTGACGAGCATCGAGTCCTTCAGAAAATGAGGAGTGGTAGTAGATGTCCCCATCAAGTGCCCTTATTTCCTTCGACGTGAGAGGTTTTTATACCTCCGACCATGTTGACATCCATTCACGATGGGAGTTAAATAGAGGTTGACCCCCCAGTCTTATCTCCTGACAGGGAGTATTTGCGTCCTTGAACTGGGTGTTGACACCGCGGCAAGATCCCAGCTGGTTTGACATGAATCCACTATGCGCCAAGGGTTGCACATAATGACCATTGTGTTTGCTGCCGGTTAGCACAGGTCCAAGGGCTGGGACGTGTCACCAGGTGGAGAGGCTCAGCAGGCGTGCCATTGGCGGAGCTCTAAGGGTGTGCTGCTGGAGGGCATGAACTAGTGTGCCGTCGAGGGGCATGTTGAGTGTGTCGTTGAGGGGGACACAAGAGTGTGCCGCTGGAGGGGATTCTTAGGGCCTACCGCTGGAGGGGATCCTAAGGGCGTACCGCTGGAGGGGCCACTTAGTGTGCTGTTGGAGAGGCATCAACTAGTGTGCCGTTGAAAGAGGCCATGGGTCTGTCGTTGGATGGCACAAGTTGGTGTGCTGTGGAAGAGGCCATGGGTGTGCCGTTGGGAGGGCATTTGAGCTTTTTCTTTAGGAACTCAACAGCTGTGAGCTCCCTGGGACATTCTTCACCGCCAAGGACCCGAAGGTGGGTTCATGGTAGTGTGTAAATTCGGGAGGGTATCCTGCATTTTCTTTGTTGTTTTAATGCGCCCATACAAATACGAGCACTTGCCGGACGGTAGTATTCCGTGGGGTCTTGGACAGCCAATTTCTCGGGTCTTCTTTCTTCAGTCCCGACTTAGAGGCCGGGCCGGGAGAGATGTATAGACGTACGAATTTACACGTCCACAAGTCTTCTCATTTGTTTCAGTAGGGATTCCCAACTTCCTGGATTCATTTTCCACTTATTCATCATTTTCTTCTTTTCTTTTTTTTAGAGGGGGCAGGTAGCTTTTTCCTCACGATTACCTTCCACGTGAGTGCAGAAATTTAAGCATCCATAGAGTGATAGGAAGAAGGCCCGCAATCCCTATGGTTGAAGACCATTGAACACATTATGTGCAAAAGAGTGGGAGTATTGTTTCGGGTGTATCTTGTGAGTTACGCTAACGACTTACCTGTGACTCTTCCCTTTGACGTCCACACCCATCATAATTGGGTTTCCCCCTTTAGCATATGCCATGACGCACATGCTCCCAAAAGTAGGGCAACATTATTTAGCAAGGAAGCACGGTCCTAGAAAGTTCAAAGAAAGTGTATTATTCTATATTATAGACAAGCAGGCAAATAAAACAATCAGGCATTCAAAACAAGGAGCACGCAAGAGAGATTTTTTTGTTTTCTTTCTTTTCTTCTTCTTTTGCATACGCATGTATCATCGTTACGTATGTATATTATATATGTATAAAATCAATGTTGAAGCAAGGGAGGAAGGATTTTATGTGATGAGGTAAGCCTCAGCAGGGCCAAGGGATTGGCGATTAACCAAAAGAGGTTTGGGCTAAAGACAAGGTAGCGGGCTTTGATAGGATGCCTTAGCTGGAAACAGAATAGCGGGGTTTTAATAGAGAGCCTAAGTAGAAAGGATGAAAGTGGGCTTCGATGGGAGGTCTATGCCTAAATTAGGGGAAGTGGGCCTTTAGGCTGAAATTAGGGAAAGTGGGCTATATAAGCCAACATCAGGGAAGCAGATTGGGTAGGCCAAAGGGCAGTAGGAAAGCAGGCTGTATAAGCCAACAAATATTGGGAAGCAGGTTATAAAAGCCAAGGATATCGAAAATCTGGCTGTAAAAGTCAAAAGATATTAAGAAATTGGCTATAAAAGCAAAAGGGTATTTGAGAAGCATGCTACAAAAGCCGGCGGATAACAGGAAAGTAGGCTACAAAAACCGGGCAGATGCCAGCCATAAAGGGGAAGGAAAAGAAGAATACAAGGGCTAAAATAAAATATGTTGCTCTCTCCTGCAATATGCTGTCAGCACCGTCTAGTGTGGCTGAAGCTACTGATAAGGAAGATGAAGAAATCTGCTTTGTGCCAAAAGAAACAAATTAGGCTAAAGCTTCTGCCTCCCACCGTGTTGCCGAATCCGGGAGAATATCAAGACACCCGCCAGCCAACAAGGGGAGGCAATACCACGTTCCTCATCGGCCCGGAGACATAAAACCTAGGGAGTTCACCTCAAAGAAACTGGATGCGTCTAGCAACAATGACGGGATGCCACTCACCCCAATCAAACTGGAGGCGAAAGGTAGCACTCTCGGCCCCTCCTGGCAAGGCCCCACTTTGATGGCACTGCTATACCAGAAGCAATAGGAGATCAAAATGCTGCAAAGGCGGCTAAATGAAATGAATCTAAGTCCACCTATGTCGTAATCGGTAGGACATCTACATGAGATGACACAAGGTAATGCTAGCTCACCCGGAGCTTCAACACGGCCAGCCATGCCCCGAATAGTACATGATCATACAAAGGATATCCTCCCTCAACCACTCCAACACACAGTCCCCCGGACATGTCAGGGGGCAACTAAAGCATCTCCGAAGATGGTGCCAATGAGACCGCACATGTAGTCAGACGAGCTAATGGCGGAACAAATAATGAATACGAAGATGGCCGAAGAAGAAGTCACTGAGGCTGAATTACAAGCAGCCAAACAAAAGGATGATGAGTCCGTCATGGACTACATAAGAAGGTGGAGGAATCTCCGTGAAAAGTGTCGACATCCGCCAATCTACAAGGACTCTATTCAAATCTGCAAAGAAAATTTGAGAATAAAAATTCTACAATGTGTCATTGACATTGAAGTCATGACCTTTGAATACCTAAGTGATATCGCAGCCACTGCCGAAGTAGTTCTTGCAAGGATTTGCCCAGCTTCTATAGCCTCGAGCCAAAAGAATAAGCCAACCGGCAAACACCTAGCCCAAGAAGAAATTTGTGCCTCAAATTTTGAAGCCTTCGAGCAACAGAAGAAGAAAATAGAAGAGGCATCTTCCGCCAAGCTGACAAAACAAGGGCCCTCATTAAGTGACAAAATGATGAAACCATACTCCTTCCCGAAGGACAAGATTAGAGCTCTTTTTGAGTGGTCTCGTGAATACGACAAGGTGGTGCTTCCGGAGCCAAAGAAACCAGGTAATGTCGAAAGAAAAGAGGATCCACGCTTCTATCCTTATCACCAAATGTTGGGGCATCCCATTGAGGATTGCTACGTGTTCAAGGACGTTATTGAAGACCTGATCAAAAAAGGTGAACTGCGGATGGGCGAGTACAAGGTAGACCCACCGCGCCCTCACCAAATGCTCGTTTGGAAGAGAGCTGGCCCGCGCGGCGTCACCGCCTCAACTGCTCCTCACAAATCTGGCTGAAGCCAATGTCTAGCAGGCTTGCGTAGCTCGAATGCGGATGCTTGCCAATAAAAATAAGAATGGCAAATGATGCGAAATATGCAAAAAAAAAGAAGAAGAAAAGAAAAAAAAGAGAGAAGGAAAGGAAAGGGCCTGTTCTGGGGGCAGGCACCAAACAAAAATGAGCAAAAAAGAGGGCGAATGAAATTTACATATATAGACATGAGGCTCCGCCTACTGAACTTGAGATGTCATCTCTTAGAAGGCTGGGTCCTTCCAAAAAAAGTGAAAAAATATTAAATAAAATGAAGGAGGTCATGATGGCTATATCTGCCAAGGGAGATATCACTCCCCTCATGTCTTGATCCGTACCAAATAAAAAAAACTACCATTGTAGGATTGGTATGGTGGAGCGAATCACTCATCCCCCCTCTGGGGGGGGTGAGCGCTCTCCAGTGCACTCGCTTTGGTCTGTTTAAGAACAAATGGACAAAGAGTAACAGCACTGCACTGCACTGTCAGCGCCATTCGGGCTGCCCATTCAAAAAAAAGAGACAAAAAAATGAATGCGAAAGAAAAGAAGCAAGGAAATTTATGAGGTCAACATGGCCTCCCCATCCACCCTCATAGGCAGAAGTCTTCCAAGTCATAAACTTACTCTTGGAACTCGGGGCAATCCTCAACCAAATGCCCCTACTGGCAATGAAATTCACAGAACTGAAGCATATTCCCGCCCGCGAGTTAGCAAGGCACAACCATAGGAAGTGGCAACGCGTGAGTGTCCATCAAAGCCCCGAAGATATCTGTAAAAGACACCGGCAACGGCGGAGAAGGAGCCCACTTCGGGCAAGGCAAATGACGAGGGGTATGGGGTGGAGATGGTTGTGACAGTTGCGTAGGCAAGGGTGCATGGCTAGTGGAGGGACTAGGCAATGGTATAGGAGCAGGAATGTAGTCGACGACATCTACCTGCTCGGGGTGTGGTATTCCCTTGACCGGAGGTGGAGGCAGATGCGGGTGCCTGGAGACGGAAGGCTGACTCATGGAGGGTTGATATGTGGAGGTTTGATTCATGAAGGGTTGATATGTGGAGGTTTGATTCATGACTCATGGAGGGTGCAATGTAAGTGGAAGGTTGACTCGTGGAGGGTGAAGGTTGATATGTGGAGGCAAATGTAGATGGCGGGGTGTATGGAGATGTAGGAGGCAGAGAAGTCTCGGGGTCAAGGGGATCGTGGAGTTGTTGGCGAATGAAGTAGGCTCGGCTATAAAGCTGTTACCAAGAAGTGATGTCATTGAGGGCTAAGATGAACTGGTACTCGGGCGTTGCATTAGAAATTAACATCTTGATTTG
Source organism: Amorphophallus titanum (assembly GCA_024336825.1). NCBI lineage: Eukaryota > Viridiplantae > Streptophyta > Magnoliopsida > Alismatales > Araceae > Amorphophallus > Amorphophallus titanum. The sequence goes on along the minus strand of JANBPO010001567.1, from coordinate 319,775 downwards.
CTCCTGCTCCAGAATGTGCCCCTACACTTGTGCGGCCAAGCGGCGCTAGCGGTCGGCAAAGGTGCAGAAAACCTTATCTACCTTCATCTTCTCATGGGCCAGATCCACCATAAAATATCTGGGCCCAACCTGGTCTTGAAACTATTAAATGAACTTATCTTGGATGGCTTGGAAATTCACAACTTGCTCTTGCGGAAGAGAGAAGAACTAATCCCGAGCCGGACCTTCCAAAGATAGACCAAATAGATAAGCCATCAAGCATTGGTCATGTCGAAACTAGGCTGACTCATAAATGAACTCCTTCAAGTGCACATATGGGTCACCGACTCCACCATAACGGCGATATGCGGGAATTTGCGAAGGTGGCGGGAGCCAAAGATTTTGGAAAATGAATGGAACACTTAAGGAGGATTTGGGATCAATTCGACGTTGCAATTCATCCAGTTGGCATTGGGTCTGAGCAATCATCTCTTGGGTAGGGAGAGATCGAGAGAAATGTGGGCCAACTTAAGTAAGATGTTATGAATTTAGACCAGAATGATGATAATGGGCCAGATGAGAGGATCCAGACTGAGGCGAATATGGGCCCATTTCGAGAGTGGAAGGGTACATGGGCCTAGAAGAGATATTAACATGAGCATGAGGACCAACTGGGCCAGGAGCAACATGGATAGAAGGAGGCGGCCGATTAATAGAATGAGGCCTATTAGAAGAATAAGGCCCAGTAGAAAGATAGGGCCTATTGAGAGGGGAGGGCCCATTAAGGGGAGATGGCCCATTAGTATCAGAAGACGGCCCATTAGTATGAGAAGAAGACCCATTAGTATGAGAAGAAGGCCCATGAAGATGATTTGCAATAAGGCGTTAGGCCTAGGCCGGGTCCATTTGGTGAACAAGGCATGATAGATGGGCCAAGAGATTAACTTGTTCCTCAGATGGATCAGAGAGACCACGGGAAGATGGGCCCACGTGGGAAGAGGATTCCATACGGGAATAGGAAGAAGATTGGGAAGAAGAATGATACAAGGAGTTGGAATAATGCTCTATGAGTGCAGAAGGAAACTTAATACAATGAGGGAAGCAATGGCTTAATGGGCTTGAGAGGGCTGACGCACTAATGCAAAGACCAAGGAAAAAATAGACCTACGACAATGGACTAGACAATAGACACACAAAATGGGCTAATTTAGATGGGCCTACCGACAACAAAACATGTGGATGCATGTAATGACCTAGAGATCCAGATATTGGTAAACTGATACCACGAACTCAGAGACGCCACCCATAAGGCTGATGAGGCCCCGTAAGGGTTGGGAGGATTGGTTGAGGAGATGCATAATGAATTGGAATTACAAGAGTAATATACAGAAAAATAAAGATAAAAGAAGAAGAGTACACCAAGATGCCTCACTAGCTAGTCCATGTGATGGGGCGGACCCGTCGAGTCGCCGAGCCACACCCTACCCTTCTCCAGGAGGGAGAGATGTGCCGAGCCAGAGGGAACTGTAGGTGATGTCCCCAACACCTGTGCTGTGTCCATCTGTCTTAGGTTTGTGTCCTAGGGTGGTGTCTATGTGTCGATGGTGCGCTGGATTTTTTGGTTAAAGGTTGACTGAGTGTGGTCTGTTCTCAGACTGTCACAGTTTTCCTAATGATTCAGTCTAGGACTACCATTATGCGAAACGTCGTTTCCCGACGTCTTGGTTTCCGTTCATCTTTGCTTGACCTTGTGGTTTGCCTGTTGTCCCGAGGATGTCTCCCGATGTGCTATGATGGCTAAAACCATGATGTGAGGTAGCCAACAGTGTTCATGCGGTGAGTAGTATTCCGTACTGCTTTTATTGTCATTGTCTGGTTCTGGTCAACCCGATGTGACCCAGTGGTTGACAGGTGACCTTATGTGTGTCTTGATGGTTTTGTCCAGTTCGAGACAGTGTTTTAGATGCCGTGAGGTATCATCTTACCTCGATGTGCATGTCCAGCTGTGCTGAGGGTTCTCAGTGTTCCCTCAGGTCTCCGTGTGTCATTTCCTTCGATCGTGTCGTTTCTTCTCGCTTAGGATTAGACCGATTGGCGGCTTGTTCCGCTTTGTGCGATGATCTTGACTCTGAGTTGTGAGACTCAAGGATCATTGTAGTTTTAGGTCTAGTTACCTTGTCCTGAGTCTGTCGGTAGTTTCCTGTGCTGCCATTGGTGCTTCGTAGTATGCATGATAGTGTTTCTTTACCTGTCTGTAATCCAGCACTCGTGTTTTAGAGTTTGTGTCTCGTGATCCTCCACTAGTCATAACCTTACGACACATTATGACGTGTCGGCTCTTGTAGCGGGGCACTTCTTGGTTTATAGTTCTTAGGCTAGTTCTGTGGGCCCCCGGCTCTGTACTGCAGCGTCTGCAGGGGGGGAATACTAGCTAGAGGCCTGGCTCTAGGCACAAGCTGGTGTGTGCACACGTGGTAAGGGGCTTGGACTGATGCCGACGGGCATTACCCTCTCTAGTCACTCGCGACTGTAGTTCTGTACTGATTCTGATAGTGTCTTGGTCTCGGTTGTGCTTCTGGATGAGAGGCAGACGAGATACTTACAGGCGCAACATAAGACGTCAGGGGATGCAGCTTGCTGTTCTTCTAGTGGTGGGTACTCCAGTCACGTGACTAATTACTCTTCCGTGACTCTCGTGTTTCTCGAGTGTCGTGACCTTACTGGGTTTGCCTACTCGTGGCCTTACCCGAGGTCAGTGTAATGGTGCGTCCTGTGCACGATGTTCTAGTCGTGCATGTGGTCGTGTCTAGATGGGCGGGCGTGGCTTTCGAGTCATGTGTGCTTAGCGTCCTTCTGGTCTGTCTAGACTTTTTCTAGGGCTTTTGTCTTTTCCCTTTTTCCTTGCAGCCCTTCGCTTGCTTGGCGTCTCGTCAACGGATCGACAACTTCTGACTTCGTCAGTTCAGAGTTCACCCTTATGTTGCTATTAGGAGTAGCTTGGGAGCCGAGGTTAGTTCGGCAGCCGCGCTCGGTTGGTATGGCTTTTCCCTTTTCTTTTAGCTCCCTCTTTCTTGCCTGTTCCCTACTCCTACTTCCTCTTCTTAGCAGCTTTGTAGTTTAGTTTTCCTACTTTACTACCTGCTATTTTCTGTTCCATGTTACTGTGTGTTTTTCGATGGGGATCTATTTGACCCCTACTGTGCTAGTGACACGAGACTTACCCTTGCTTTCCAAGTGGGTGGCATCATTCTACTTTTGCGATTCCTGGTGTGGCATGTCCGTAGCTGCCAGTGGTACCTGTGTCGGGCTTCCCTCGACCTCAGTGTACGTCTTTCTTTTCTGTCGACTATACTTGGATCACATTGGTCATCTTTCCTTTGGACTGGACTCTGGTATAATTGTGAAATTGAAACTGTTAATTAAAAAGTAATTTTATTTCTCCTACTTTAGCAAACCGATCTAATGAAATTTAATTACTTACTATTTTATCTCTGAGACTTAGATTTAATTTAAATTGGCATATAGTTAGCTGTTATAAACTATTTAGATAAGTTTATAGCTTTACTATAATTGTGTTTAAATTATGTCAATGTATGTTTTCCTGTTTAGTTGCGAGGTAGGGATCCGCGTGACCCTTACCGAGTCTAGCTGTGACTCACTCTTCCTTCTTTTAGGTGAGCAGCCTCAGCCGACTACCCGTGGTTCTCGAGTTTTCAGCGACCGTCCTTAGCTTGCCAGTGATAGTTGGTTTGTCCTTTTAGTGTACTTTTAGCCAGGGTATGTCCCGTGTAGTTGTACATTGGACTCTTGTGTAGTGTTGTACTTTCTCCCTTGTGGCTCTAGACTATTAAATATGCTTACCGCTTAGATATTTTTAAATTACTTTCGCATTAAAGTCTAAATTTAATACTTAATTAATATTACACGCGCATATTTCCAATTCGTTATGCATCCCCTCGACAAACTTCTCCAACCCTTACGGGACCTCATCAGCCTCTTGGGTGACTTCCCCAAGCTCCTGATATCGGTAGTCTGATGATATCAGGTTATTGGTGTCCGGATCTCCTGGGTCGTTACAGTTGGTATCAGAGCGATGTTGAGGACTTGTACAAGGAATTGGAATTCGTGCTGGTCCAGAGCAAGTCCGTTTGAGTCATCTACTGTTGGTTTTAGGATGTCTTCCGTGATCATTGATGTGTTTTTCCGTGGTTTTGTGTTTTCTAGATCAAGATGCCGCCTCACAAAAGAGCCCGTGCTCCTCCTAAAGAAAGTGGCACTTCTCCTCCTCCGGTTGTACCAGCCCCAACTCAAGTTGCTCTTCCCATTCCTCAAGCGGATGGTGGTCACGGCAGAGCTCTGAAAGAATTCTTCCTATTCCACCCGCCGACTTATGGAGGTCAGTCAGATCCGGATGCAGTCAGGATGTGGCTGGAAGTGACTAAATGCATGTTCCGTTCAATGGAATGAGTGGAGGACGAGAAGGTTATGCTTGCTACTTTTCAACTTCAGGGTGCAGCACTTATGTGGTGGACTTCGGAGTGGGAGGTTGCATTCCATTCCCGACCGCTTTGTCAGATCACCTGGACAGAGTTCGTGGCTACTTTCGAGCGCACTTACAGTCCGGCCTGTCTCCGGATGGATAAAATGCTCCAATTTTTGGAATTGGCTCAAGGTGAAATGACCGTGCTGCAGTATCAGAACAAATTTATAGAATTGGGTCAGTATGTGCCCCATGTTATTGCTGATGAAGCCTTGAAGACTGAGCAATTTCTGCGTGGATTGAAGGCTGAGTTACAGTTACCGTTGCTTGCCACTCGAGTAAAAGAGATGGATGAAATGTACCAGGCAATAGTTACAATAGAGCTTGACTTGGCAAGATCTCGAGGGATTACTCAGGTTGGCTTTGTTCAGCCGATTGTGCAACTTCAGTAGACTTATCAACCGATTGTGACAGGAGTCCCGTCTGCTGCGCCTACTGCAAGTGGCACGTCGAAATCCAAGTTCAGGTGGATGTTCAGAAGGTCTAAGAAGCGGTATGACCGACAAGCATCTTCCGGTACTGTGCAATAGCAATCGGCACCTTCTTCTCTCCAGCAGTGTCAAGGTTTAACTACTAGTCAGCCAAAACCGTGTTTGAGGTGTGGTGGTAGCCACCCAGGGAAGCCATGTTCATTGCCAGTGGTTTGTTTTCATTGTGATCATCCCAGTCATGTAGTTCGAGATTGCCCGATGAAGTCGGTACCAGCACAGTTTTCTCAGTTTACCCAGCCACAGCATTCTCAATTCAGACCTCCTCCACCACCTCAACCTCAGTAGTTCTATCCTCAAGCTTCAGCGTCTTCCCAACAATCTTCAGCACCCAGCCGAAAGCAAAAAGGGGAGGTTACTCATATAACTCGTGCTGAGGCATTAGCATCCAACCTTGTGGAAGGTACGGTTATGATTTTTGATCATGTAGCTTGAGTTCTTTTTGATTCTGGTGCTTCTCACTCTTTTATTTCTGAGGACTTTATTGCATGCATTGAGGAGCCGACATCTCAAATAACTTGTGAGTTGCTTGTGGAAATGCCTTCTGGGGATTTTATGTTTAAATGAGTATGTCATCGAAGTACACGACAACAAACACTCCAATAAGAGGTCGAAGGACCTGAGTCATCAACCGCATGCATGTGCTAGGGGCGTTCATCAAGCCAAATGGCATAACTAACCACTCATATAAACCATTCTTGGTCTTGAAGGTAAATTTTCATTCATCTCCAGTCCTAATCCTCACTTGGTGATAGCCACTCTTAAGATCGATCTTGGAGAAAATAGTGGCTCCCGACATCATATGCATGTCGTCAAGTCGGGGAATGAAAAATCTGTACTTTACAGTGATCTTGTTGATAGCACAACTATCAATACACATCCTCCACGTGCCATCCTTCTTTGGGACGAGTAATGCTGGTACAGCACAGGGACTCATGCTATCCCGAATAGATCCCTTTTGCAATAATTCATTGACCTGTTGCTGCAGCTCAGCGTGATCAACGGGGCTCATGCAGTAATGGGGAAGATTGGGGAATGAGGACCCCGGAGTCAGGTCGATAGCATGCTGGGCATCCCGCATAGGTGGGAGTCCCTCTGGAAGCTCCTTCGGGAATACATCAGTGAATTCCTGTAGGATTGGGATAGCATCAGGTGGGAGTGCACTTTCGGAGCCTCGCCCGACCTCACGGATTGCGATAGCAAACACATGACTACCCCTACTGACCTCCTGCTCCATCTCACGGGGACTAATCAACATCAGTTAGCTCGTCGGGGCTTGGCCCATGGCAGAAGAAACAGTCGCAGCACAGACTATGGATGGGGTACTGGCCCCAGGAGTAGAAAGGCCCGAGGTGATCGGGCTGGTCGGGCCCCTAACCGACGGACTCTTTGGTGGAGAGGGGTGAAGAGTGATCCACTGGCCACCATGGTCAAATGTACAGGTGTTTGACTGACCATAAAGGGTGGCATCCCAGTCAAATCACCATGGTCTGCCAAGGATAATGCTGCCCACCTCCATGGGTAGGATGTCACACCAGATGTCATCTCAGTAGGCGTGAAACTGTAGTGGGACTAGGCATCGCAGCCTAACCGGGATGGAGGTAGAGTCAACCCATGATACTTGATATGGGAGGGCATGGTCTACAAGGGTAAGACCAAGGCGCGAAACAGTGCCTGTAGAGATGGCATTAATACAGCTCCCACTATCAATAATCACATTGCACGACTTTCCATTCAGTCGACAGTATGTGTGAAAGATGGTAGTCCGGTGCCAGTTATCACTGTCCTGTGGCTGAGTCAAGGTGCACCTGACAACCCCCAGCTGGACAGTATCCTGATATGGAGCATTGACAGGCTCACCCTGCACGTCCCCAGTCTCTTCAAAGAACTCATCTACGAGCTCCTGCTCCGCCGCATAGCTAACATGCATAACCTCAGAAGGCGAAGCCTTGCTAGCCGACGCGTCTCCAATAACTAGGGATGAGCGGGTGGGACACCGATTTGCATAGTGCCCATACCCCTTGCAGTTAAAACACTGCTGTCGGGCTCCACTAGACTCCCCGATCAATGGGCCCTTACCCTTGTCCTCCCGAGGGGGTGGGGGTGTAGGCAAAAGGGGACGAGTAGATGGTGCGGGGGTTGGCAGTCGGGTGATGGCAGGGGGAGGCTGGGGTCGAGACGGGAGATCCCTCGGCTGAGGAGGACGTGGCCTCAGGGCAAATGGGTCCTGACGTGCAGGCTCCAAGGGACGAGCCACGAGAGTCCTCTGGTATGGGCCAAGAGAACTACAAGGCTCGAATCCGCGCTGATGTGTGGGCCCCTGCCACTGGGAAAACTCAAACTCAGACTCGAACTGCTCGAGCTCGAGGGCGACCTGGTAAGCACTTTCCAAAGTGGTTATGTTGCAGCGAATAAGCTCATATTGGTATGGCATCCGCAACCCTCTTCAGAAACGTGAAACGGTCATAGTGTTCTCCTTCGTGACTCCACACCGCAAGTAATATTCATCAAACTGGGCGATGTATTCAGACACAGGTCGGTTGCCCTGGGTAAGATTCTGCCAACTGTCAATAAGACGTGGACGATACGTGGCAGGAAGGTACTTTTCCCTCAACTTGTCCTTCATCCTATCCTAGGTCTCGACTCGAGGCTGATGTTGCTGCATCAATAGGCTCTCTAGATTCATCCAATAAGTCTGAGCCTTCCCTAGCAGCTTCATCTTTGCGAAACGGACCTTCAGGTCGTTTGCCATCTCAAACCATTCAAAATACCGGTCCATACCGGCCTCCTAATCTAAGTAATTCTTCGGGTTCAAAGACCCGTCAAAAGTGGGAGGGTCCGCATGCACGCTCTGTAGAATGCGGTCGTCCTCATCAAGATCACGATGCCATCGTTGGGCATGACGGTCACGACCATAACCCCCATTATCTGACTCCTCATCAAAATCGGGGACCCTTGGCCTCCTCATATCAACCCCTTGAGCCCTAGGAACCGCGGGCAGTGGAACAACCTCTGGTTGTCCCAATGCCGGTGTAGGGTGCGCCCCGAGGGGAACTCGCTCTAGGGAGGCCATCCTCCCAATCAGACCTTGAATGGATTGGTCAGATGCTTCGGCCCTGTCCTCTAGAGCCTTCATCCTACTCTCTAGACGCGTGCCTAGATCATCCATTCGTTCCATGAGGGTCATGACCAACTCGGCCACTGAGGGCTCTCCGGGTGCAAGGGCCTGGGGGTCCGCCATAGGTTGGGGGGGTGGTGAGTATTGGGTTCCCCTACGAGTGGGCATGTAAGGGGACCTAAAGGGAGCTAATTGGTGACTCACTAGACCTATCATGATGGACCGATGCACTCAAACCAGTATCTGATACTTGGCAAAGGTAGAAACCTTACGCAAGGGGCTACCTTCCAAATAGGCATAACCTATCCTTCCAGTAACATCTTTTGATATGCCGGGGTACTAGGATGAAATGCAAGCCTTGGACAAGATGACTAGACTCAAAACTCTCTTTTTTTAGGAAAGGACTACCCTAGACTCAACCCCGCTCTGATACCAATTTGATGCAGGACGGGTATGACTCGGACGGACAATGCAACCTCAAACTCACTGTAATGACTCGACTCACCTGGGACAGACATAACCAGCAAGACACGTACACGGGAACACCTTGGTGCGACTCCAAGGAGTCCCAGAAGAGGAGAATGTCCTCAATAAGAAACACAACTCACAACTCGTCCCTAGAGGTTGAAGAGCGTGGATCCGCACGGTTGAGTAATCGGCGCGAGTCGAGGGTGGTCTACACTCCCCCATGCCCGGATTGGGTCACAGGAACGCTCTCTCACAGCGGTGATTGAATTTGCAGCAAGCTAAGAACCCTATCTCATGCAAGAATAGAATTCAAGCGCATACTAAATGAGCAAAGTGACAAAGGAAGGAGCGAAAATGTACCTCCATACTCGGGGCGTGGGGAACACTTCCCGACCAAGAACCGCCACTCCCAGTACAACAAGTAAAATAATTACAGCATGAAAATTATGGCCCACTCTATGCAGGGAGGTAAAAGGCAACAAAAATGGTCTGGGAGCGTCGATCCTGGGATTGACGGGTAGCGAGCAGCGGGTTCCGGGGCGATGGCGGCCTGCAATTCTAGACGTGAAATCTGTTGACCGACCGGATAGTGGTCATAGGCATCCAAAGGGACGTCGATCTCCGGGGACCTTATGAACGTGGCCGTTCACCGGGACGCTGGCAGAGGGCCCCTGGTCGACTTTCGGGAGCGGCGGCTGCTGGTTCTTCTCTGGCATATTTGCCAAGGAATTTCTCCAGTGACCTTCTTCGTTGGCCCATCTCAGACCAGAATGCGCGCCTCCACGAGAACGGCCGTCACACCTAGATCTGATGTTGAGTTGAGACGCAGTTGGCGCCGTTGGAAAGAGAACTCAAAAATATATGACATATGTCGATTTCAGATCCATCCAGTAAATGGATTGGAAATGAAAACTACTATGGCACAGATACTTTTCTATGCCCAAAATCTAGATCTAGCAGGACAGGGGGAAGGCTGCCTAAAGATGATTTTTGACTGAGGGGCTGCTGGTAGATTTAGGGCTTGTGGATTTTATGGGTGGAAGAGGAACATGTGGGGGATGTACAAAAATATTTTCAGATTTTTTTGAGATGTTTGGAGGGGCGAAAAAAATTAGGGAATCAGGAGCTATCCCGCAGATCTGCAACCAGGCAGATTGCAAGGGGTGGTAAAAATGACCTGGGAGGATGGGCAAACGGGATCGGAATGGAACGAAATTAAAACTGGTGGAAAGCTAACTCAAAGGGGAACGATCCCTCAAAATTTCAGTCCAACCTTAGCTGTGTAATAGGAGCACCAGCCAGATCTTCATGTTGCTATTCTAGATTTTGTGGTTCAGGACAACAGCTCGCAGATGCTGTTGTGGTGACTTGACGGTAGCACGAATGGCGGCGGCGGCGGCAGTGGTCGATGGCGGAAACCAGAGGAAGAGAAGGAGAGGAAGAACACTCAGAAATTTTAGGGTTTAAGCCCTGGATCTGCTGCAGCAAGAAGGAAGAAGAATAAGGGAGAGGAGAGGAGAGAGTAGGAGGATGCCCCTCTTGGGCTTCTCAAGGGAAATTCTTCAATTTTCATAAAAATTCTGTCAAAAATTATTACATGAGAGACTTTATACTAAACCCTAGACCTAGGATAAATGACCCTAGATACCCTTGGCCAAGGGTAGGTGGAAGGGTATAATGGGGAGGGGAGACAATATGATTAGTTTAATTCACTCTCACATCTAACTCTCTCCCTCTCTCCTTTCTCTCCCTTCTCTCCCACCCATCTCCAGCGACCGATGGATGGCGACAGTGGGCGGAGCCGGGCAATGATGTAGCGGGCGAGCAGCGGAGGCGTGCATGACGGGCCAGAGGAGGTGGCACGGTGCATGGCTCGTGGGAACACGGTTGAACCACGTGATCGAGGTGGTTTTCAGTTGTTTTCACGATGAATTCTTCGTGAGAGGTAGGGGGATGGACCCACACTTCTCTCTCACACTTTTCCCCCCACATGCATCAAGTTTTGAGTGAGAGAGCGGGGTTTACAATTTTTTTGGGAATTTACATGTTCACGGGTGTGTGATTTTCATGCTGCCCAATGCAATCGGGGATGATTCCCTATGCATCTCTGGAGTTTTCGTGCCCAATGGGACCTTATAAGTAGGGAAAGAGCCTCCAGAGGTGGTCCCCATTGGGGACTCGATTTAGGGTTCTGCCCTATTGGGTGGCTAGTCTCCTGGCCACCTAGGGGAGTGGGCGGCCAAGGTGATGGTCATCCAGGCCCCAAGCCCACCTGGGCGGCCCAAGACCTGACAGCACAGGGGTCTGTGTGGCCAGAGTGGTGGCCGGCCAGGCCAGGGACCTGGGCAGCCACTGGGTTGGCCGCCTAGGCCTGTGGGTTGCCGCAGGGTTAGCTACCCAGGCCAGTCATCCTACAGTTGGGCGGCCAGCCTCTTGGCTGCCCAGGCTTGTGGGCGGCCAGGGAGGTGGCCGCATAGGCCATAGGGGTGGCGGCCATAGAAGTGGCCACCCAATGCCATGGGAGGTTAGGAGTCTGGCCACCCAACCCCCTGTCAGCCATGGTTTGGGTTTTCAGCGTTTAGTGTGTGCTGGTTTCGCTGGTTGTCTATAGAATTGTCACCCGGCTAGAGGTTCTAGGGTATAGTGTTCTATCCATAGCCGCCCCATGTTATGTTACACGCGTACAATGAGTTACGTACGGACCGAGAGTGTTCCGGTGGCTTTTCGCTTCTTAGCGAGTTCTCACCTTTTGTTGACTTTCCCACTAGTCATAACTTTCATGGGCACACATGTGCTGACCCACTTGGGAGTGGTGGAGAGCTTGTCCCGGTGTGACAATTTTTAGGCTGGTTACCATAGGGCCCCTCGGCTTAGCAGCTTGAGTCTGGGCTGAGAGGAAAACTAGCTAGAGGATATGACCTAAAGCACATGCTCTGTGTGTGAACAAGTGGTTTAGGGCATTGGACACGTGCTGACGAGTACGACCCAAGTTAGTCCTTGTTCTGAGGTTCCGTGTTAGTGTGTCTTAGTTTCCACTTGGGGCTTGTAGGGAGACACCAAGGGTGCGAACTAAGACATCAGTGGATGCATCCGGCCTTGTGTCTAGTGGGTAGAGCTCCTATCACCTAAGGGGTTTCTGCTCAGGTTTACTTCTACCGAGGTTTAGTATTTTGGCGGCTTGGTGTCTTGGTTACTCATGATCGAGGTGTGGTTCCTCACTATCTATGTGAGTCCTATCCAGCTACATAGCCGTGTTTCTTGGTTGACCGATCGAGGGTCTACCTAGTAGCCTAGATCTTAGCGTGTATGTCCTAGGAAGGGTGTTCAAAGACAGGCCATCGTGGCCCAGTGGCAGTAGCCTTGGTTTGAGAATCTGCTTCGACGTGAGTTTTGTGTTTGATTTTCGAGGTGTCCCGACAGTGCGCAGGTTTGTAGTAGTTAGCGATTTAGATGGTTTTCCTCATGTGCTGTGTTGTCCTTACTACTTTACTTGATTTCCTTTTAGCACTTTAATTCTTGCATTTATTTTATATTTCTGTACTCTCCCGTGACACCTTTTAACCCCTCTAAGCCCCCTGTTCGTGGGTGGCGGCGTAGGATCCTAGTGATATCGGCTTTGACCTAGTATCTGGATCTTGGGTAGTGACTTTCAGACTCCTTTGGGACACCAGTGATGGGGTCGGGACCCTTAGTGGACTCACCCCACGATCCCACTGGAGGGGGTCCAGACTCCATTGTGGCAATGACAGAATGATCAGAACCCTTGGGGGACTCATTCCCTGTAACACCCTAGATTTTTTGAACATGGGCGGTCAGCCAGGATTCAAATGGTATCAGGTCATTCCCGGTATCAGGATCTTGGGTCGCTACAGTTGGCATCAGAGTTGTGGTTGTGGAAGTACATGAGAATTTGAGATATTGTAGTGATTAGAGTCTGTAAGGTCCAATACAGTCGGCAGCTAGCATAGGGTTTTGTGTTTATTTTCTATTTGTTTTCTCGCGTAAGAGCTTGTGTGTGCTGAGTTGTCACTGTGAAGGTGGTTGCCATTGTCGTTGGAGTGCCGGCGTGGGGTCTGAGGATCGACGTCGAGAGCTTTCTCCCTCATCGATGGTGGCCCCGATTATGCTGCGTTGGGTAGAGTTGTCGACAGGAGCATTGCTGCAGTGCTACATTCGAGGAATCTGCTGCGAGGTCAGGTGGCTAGTGTGGATTACTTGTGGGAGAGTGGCCGTGTGTATGCTCTAAGGGAGTTATTATCATTTTTGGCCATTCTTGTTCAAGATTTATCCAGCCCCTGAGGCATTAAGATCGTGGTTAGAGGTGGCAGAGCGGGTGCTCTCGTCGAGATGTGCTCGGATTAGTGGAGGATCTTTTTGGAATGGGCTATGGTCGCCTTGGTTTTGTTTCGAGATCGTATGGCAATGGTGAGTTCGGGGCTCGAGGATGAGCGTTGGCGGGTGCCGATTATGGTTCATGTTGTGACTTTTGGCATGGTGGTCCATGCGGTGGTAGCTCGAGGATGGGTTGGTGTTAGCATGGACACATTTGAGAGAATGATGTCCGGTGACTGGAGGTATTACAGCCGTCAAGCCTGGCATTTTGGTGGATTCTCATCGCTCCTTGGTAAGCATTTGGCGTGTTATTAGTTTTGAGTTTAGAGGCAGGCGTAAGAGAGGAGCATGTGGCAGCGGCTAGCTCGACCGTTGTGGCAAGTGTGTGGCTATTTGTGAGAAGCGTTGCCCACCCCTGATGTGTAAGGGTGTTGGCACTGCTCCGGAAGGGTGAGTGCCAATTGGGCAGTGTTCGTGAGAGGTTGTGGCTAGTATTGTGTTTTCTGAGGTGTTACGAATCGGAACTTGTGGAGTTGCAGAGGATGTGTAGAGCACGGAGGATTGGTTCCTCGGTATGTGAATGTCTTGGCTGCGTGAGCCATGTCCATCGCTGTGCCATTGCTGGAGGCATTATGGATTGTGTCACTGGCTGGATGGAGAGTTGGGATAATATGTGGGTAATTGTGCCGCATGAGTACTCTATCTCTATGTTGGAACTTGTGTCCCCGGATGAGATCGAGTTTTAGAGAAGTGATATCTGAGAGATTATGGGTCCCGATTGGTGGCCGTGAGCGACTAGTGAGGTTGACCGAGCGATCGACCACGGTAAGATGTGTATTGCCTGGGGACCCGTGTGCTTTGGTCGTGGCACTATCAACCAACTTGCTGTAGTAACAGGCATCATTTGTCGGTTCTAGAGATGTGTGTCGTGAATTGTAAGTGATTGTGTCCTGTGGCTATATGGCAACTGCTAAGCCGAGGATTGACTAGCGTCTGTTTGGAATGGCTGAGATAAGTTGTAATTGGATAGCAATCGGACGGTGCCCGTGTATGGAGGTCCTTGATGGGACGTAGGCGTTGGATGGTGATCCTTGGTCTGTGAGGAGCAAGGGAGGATTTCCATATACGCTTGAGTCAAGTGATGTGAGGATCGAGGAGAATGGAATCCTATCATCTGATTTCATCAGGCTCCGCTGAGAGGGTAGAGTTAGCGTGAGGCTTGAGATCTGTTGTGGTGTCCGAGCGAGGTTTGGCTAGAGGTGTGATAATGCTCCGTGGATGGTGAGCGGATGGCCTATCGCAATTCAGATCGTGTCTGTTAGGCCAGTGGAGGTTTCCCATTGGCGAGTATGTCACACCCCGAACAAGGCAGAAATATCAAGGCGTGAACAGTTATACAAGCGGGTTGATCAAGAGACTTAGATAATGAGTACGAACAACAAATGGACAAAATCAAATCTTTATTTCATAATCTAACATTTTCAACAAATATCCTTCAAGGACTTACAATACTATTCAAACTCGATACATTCATTTATAAGTAGACAGACGGGAGAAAAATTCATTAATTAAATATGCGACAAAGCAGATGGTTGGAGTATCTCAAGGACTTCGACTTTACTATCCAATATCATCCAGGGAAAGTAAATGCTGTAGCAGACAATCTTAGTAGGAGACCAGTGGCGACTCTAGCAAGCCTCATGAAAGGTATAACTTGTCTTATTGAAGATTTCTCTCATTTAAATCTTGATATTGACAGGGAAGGAGAAGAAAGTATGACTGCCAATATAAGGTCTCAACCGACATTGATCAAGGATATAGTTAAATTGCAAGAAAATGACCCCGTATTGATGGAGATCAGGGATAATATTGATCAAAGACTAGAATTTTCTATCTCAAAAGATGGAAGACTATTATTTAAGGATCAAATTTGTGTACCGAATCATCTCGATACTAAGAAATTGATCATGGAGAAAGCTCATAAGATAAGGTATGCTATTCATCCTGGTGCTACCAAGATGTACTAAGACTTAAAAAGGAACTTCTGGTGACCCAACATGAAAAGGGAGATAGCAGATTTTGTATCTCGCTGCCTCACTTGTCAGCAAGTAAAGGCAGAGCATTTAAGGCCCGTGGGTAAACTACATCCCTTGGATATTCCCAAGTGAAAATGGGAAAGTATAGGGATGGATTTCATCATGGGTTTACCCAAGACAAAAGGTGGACACGATGGTATATGGGTGATCATAGACCGATTGACTAAATCCGCACATTTTCTACCAATTAAAAGTCGATGGTCTGTGGATGTATGTTCACGCGCGGCGAGTTTGCCGACGCGCGACGTGTGCGGTGACCGGAGTGAGGGGAAGGATATAACTACATGAGAGATGCCGAAATATAGTGTGCTTCAGACATCCCCTCTCATGGCCATATCTTTCTCAAAGTGGCACTATGCACTCACCTTTTATGGAAAGTTGAGGGGAGACCGAGTGGCACACGAGGTTTTCAGATTTTAAGAGAAACGTAGTTGGGATGTGGGTGTGCCAGTCGATTTCTCGACAATCACTCGTGGAACCGAAAGTTGACCTGGGAAGTGCCGTCAAGGCGCGGCACGTGGACTCGAGAGGTGAGGGACATGTGGAGGGAAGGTCGGTTCCATAGGTGTAAGTGCACAGGCGATTATGGGGAGTCGTGTACAGGACATCTTTCCCCACTGACCGCAAGTAGTCAGTGTTTATTTACATCGGATTGACTCCAAACACCTTCGTTCTGTGCTGAAGAGAGGTCTGTACAGGCCTGGAGTCCTAGGTGGAGAGCAGGGAGCACTTCATGGCTGTGGGTTTGCATTAGACAGGACGATGTTGACTGGGGTCAGAGGGGCTGTGAATTCATGCTAGGTGACATGGAAAGAGGTTGTGGGCCCGAACGTGGATGCGAGTGCATTCGTTCAAATGGCAATGTAATTTCTGAGAGCCATATGGCTTTACAGGTAGGCCATGGTGGCCGAGGTACAATAGGCGCAAGCCGTGGGACAATTTCGACATGGTAGTCGCTCCCCGGGTCAATGCGTGACAAAGCAGATATCTGCATGTTTTACAGAGGGTTCCTCTCGTGACGTGGGCCATGTTTGCTCTGCCGAACGAGGGGCTTACAACTAGATGACTGGTGAAAGCATCAGACTGGTGCCTGGGTGAGGGTCAATCACGGCTCAGGTCGAGCGGTTAGACATGGCCCAGTGACTACAGGGAAGCATGACGTCACGTGTGTGCATGGTTGCACCCTTGTCATAACGTCTCACGCATGGTGGGCATAGACTTGTGTGTCATGGTGAAAGACCACGCGAGGGAAGTACAAGTGACATACCCTCGGCCTCCTTAGCTGATGACCAAGTCACCCACACATAATTCTCCTTACTGGTTGCCTTGCTATTGCTTGAAGCTCGCAAGTCCTTGATGCTTGTGTATATCTATGTATGTCTGTATGTATCTCACCCCTTGAGCTCCTAAGGGGCTTTTATAGAGAATTTGAAGGGTCAGGGAAGGGTTTAGGTGGGCTAGGTTGAATGGTTCAAGCCAACCCGGGTAAACCTATTGGAATAGTGTTGAACGGACTGAGTAGGGGAGAAAGGGTTTAGGCAGACCAGCCCTTGGGGCTAGGCTGGGGCATGGACACCCAGTGACGAAGACCAACAAGCGCGTACTGACCAGCCTAATGTGTATGTCACGGTGAATGATCCATAAGAAGCACAGTTTCGTGAGGCAGTACGTCAAAACAGGGAAGAGGCAAGACATCTCGAGGAGACGAGAGTGCGAAATCACGAGGCGACAAGGACGAGAGCATCAGGGAGTGGTGGTTCTACGACTCGACAGCTACGGGACATAAGGAGTTTCTTGACTGGTGACTCGAGTTCACAAAGAAAAAGGACGCAATCGATCAACATTGAAGATGTGGAGCCCGGTGCACTATCCCGAGAGCATGACAAGCAAACGAGGATGGATGATACATATGGCCAGAAGGGGCCTAAATGGAAACTTGGTTAGGTAGTTGCAAGATGGTGGCACCACGCGGGTCTTCCTTTCAATGCTGCAAATAGTCCTTACTACAAGCCAATGTTTCAGGAAGCACAAGTTCTTGGGTTACACGTACAACCACCTACAGCAAGAGAGTTGGCCGACATATATCTTGATGAACAAGTTGCTGAGATCAAGAGTTATATCGACTCATTCAAATAAAAATGGACAAAGTATGGAGTCACATTGATGTGTGATGGATGGTCAGGCACCACAAAAAGTAGCATGATGTGACGACCCAGGATCTGAGTATCGAAAAGGAACCGACGCGACTCAAATCTCGGCCCGCCTCCCATGAGCCCGAAGACTCAGAAGGGATAAAGGATAGTGTGAGGGTACATAAGAAGCTAAAATAACTACAGAAATAGCACAATAATAAACTAAATAATGTAGAAATTAAATAAATAATTAAACTACTACAAAGTCCAGTACATCTCATGTCCAAATATAAGTATAGTCAACTGAAAGAAAGGTACAAGTACACGGGACATACCCCGGCTCTGGCAACTAGCGGCTAACCTCAGCTACTAGAACCATGCTGAACCACTACCGCGTCCCGCGATGACCTTGCCTCACCTGAAAATATAGGGGTGAGCCTCATTTCATAGGCTTATTAGGGATCCCGCGGACCCCTACCTCGCACGAAAGGAATAAGGCAGAAAACGCAAGTAGTACAAAAGTGACGCTACCTAACAGGAGTACGGTAGAACTGACAAGCTGTAATAAATAAACAGAAAAGCTGTCTAAACTAACCGTACCGGGCAACGAAACCTCGATCTGTCAAAACTCGAGTTTGTACCTGCCAGCAGACAGGAGCACTATCCACTAGAAGAATGACCGGATGCATCCCCTGACATCTTACACCAGGTCACAAGTGTCTAGCTACGACGCCCCAGGCGGAGATAGAGACACACCAAGTAACCAGTACCACAAATAAGGACTAGCTGAGGTCACGCTCGTCAGCACGGGCCAGAAGCCCTCAGCCCCGTGTGCACACTCAGACCTTACCCCCTAGGCCTATCCTCTAGCTGGTTATTCCCCCGAAGCCCGGACTCGGCTACGCGTGGGGGCCCTACGGTAACCAGCGTAACAACTATCTCTCTCAGGTAAGCCGCACCACCACTCCCAGGTGGGCCATCACACGCGTGCCGTGGAAGCTATGACTAGTGGACGTGTCACTGGAGGGATAGACTCTCTAATCGGTGGAAAATAGGCCTTAACCAATCAAGTATGAGGACTGCTTCCTCGTACCGACACCGACTCACGGTGACACAAGACGAGAACACAACCTCCCGGGACCCCACATGTCACGTCCCGAGCGCGGAAGGAACCCGGAGTGCGTGACGAGTTTATATCGATCATGTTAATTAAAGCGTTAGTGTATTCGACACAAAGACAGAGTGCGCAAAAATAAAGATAACCCAAACCTTTATTCAATTATAACCTCAAAGTGCTTCTATTACAATTCATTTAAAATGCTAAGACTCAAAAAGGAAAAATACAATAAGTGACTCAAGAAAATGGAAAGACAGGACTAGTTGACGCTTGGATAGACGAATGTAGCTCTAATCTCTTCACTCTTGACCTTTCCCATCCGATTGAGTCTCGTCATCGGACTTACCTGAAAAATAGGAGAAAATACTGGATGAGTGAACGCTCAGTAGAATTTATATCTCAAGTGCTAGCTACTGTCCCTTTCATGCACGAATCTGCCATGCGATCGAGTCTTGTGAGGAAGTCCAGTACCTCATCCAAGAACAGATCTAGTCGGAGCAAATTGATGCTGAAGGGAATTCAATGGCACTTGTTCGACTGTGGCAAGCCGTCGAAGGAACTCTGAGCACTACCAGAAATATGCCAGAGCAGCCTGATCCTCCCCAGGTAAATGGGCAAGGGCTGCCTCACCAGCACACTCCACAATGGCTCGAGTTCTGAACCGGCAATCGGGAAGCTCTCAAGTGACTGCGGAGATGTCGGGAGCAAGATGCCAGCCAAGAGGCGGGACCGAATACCTTCTCGGCCAACATCATTCACTCCCCTGCTCCTCCTATCTCTCCCGATTCCTCGACACTACAGGCTGGACAACCAGCCCCTGCCACTCCAGCCGCGCAGTGGCAACCCTAGCAGGAGCTAGAGTCTCTCCCCTTTTCCAGAGAAGATACTACTAGACTCCTCCGAGTCCTTCTTGGCCGAGAGGATGTCCTGGTGAGCGAGACTAGGATGGACACTTCAAGCTCCTCTCACCCTCTCCCTACCCTACCTCTGTCTCCGATGTTGGAGGATAGGAAGGGAAAATAGAAGCTGGGTGAGGTTTCAGCACGACTGGGCCAGGCCCTCCCAATAGCTCGCAAGTTGGGTCCGCCATCACAAAGGCCACCCGGCGCGCGAGATCAAGATAGCCACCAGGGGCAGCAAGGCCCCAAGATGTCGTCAGGTGTCACCCGACCCGATCCTCAGCCAGACTACAGGGGTCATGCTAGGGAGAAAGATGCTGGTCATGCTCCCCGGACCACTCCTCAGCAGAACTCTTCCCAACCACCACAGCTAAGGCATCAAACTACGCACATGTCTCCGGATACCAGCAATAGTACATCAGCTCAACAGCAAAAGCCTTCCTCGCCACTGCGGCTAAGGCATCAAACCACGCACATGTCTTCGGACACCAGTGCAAGTCAATCGATTCCTGGTAAACTCTCGCAGCCATGGCAGTTAAGGCATCAAGCCGCGTCCATGTCTTCAGATGCCAGTCCCAGCACCCCTGCTTACCAGGAACTACCACCCGAGGTTATCGAATAGGTGATCAATGCTACCTTCCATCTACAACAATCGAAAGGTGCTTGGATCGAGATCTGGGCAAAGAGGAGTCATCGACCTCGCCCCGCAAACCAATCGACTCAACGGCATCCCCGTGTGGACCTGTCGGCTCCAGTTCCAGTGCCTCCTCCTCCTACTCCCCTGGAGACGGCCATCACCAAGAAATCGGAGAGGAATAGAAGGAAGAATCTCAAGAGGCAGCTCAAGAAACAAGCCAAACAAGTGGCTGCCTTGCAATCCCCAGCAGAGCTAACGCCTCTCCAGAGGCTACAGCAACTCATCGACAACTTGGAGGAATACATTCCTCTCCGCCCTACCAGGCCTATCCCACTCGATAGCTATATCCCGTGGGAAAACATGGAGAAGCATGCTCACCTCAGAGACTGGGTCTGAGAAATGATCCAAAAAGTCAAGGAAGGCAAAACCCTTCGCATTCCAGAAGAGCTCTCCTTGTTCTACAAGGACAAAGAGATCACGGTGGAACAGCTGGAATAGATGCTTCGCGGCTGCACCTGCAACATGGTGGCTATTCTACCTCCAGATAACATCAACACCTCCGGGCAAGGTGAGCTAGTGGCATCTAGAACCAGACAAAGGGCTACGGCTCCACTCAGACTACAACCTACTCCAGAACATGCCGGTCGTGGCCGAGGTCGCGATCGTAGACGTGGTAGAGGACGTGGAAGAGTCCCCGAGCCGCCTCTTCGCCCGTTCCCTTCGATCCCAAACGGGTCATCCTCTTCCAGGGGGAACAATATTGTGTCTCTATGGTTTTGATGATGTCAATATTATGAAGTCACTCTTTGCTCTATAATCCTAATGATTTCATGAGGCTGCTATGACTATGACCTTTATTGTGTTGAGAACAAAAGTCAATGCAGGACAGTCAATGAAGGTCAAGATGGACAAAGAACAACTGATCACATTGGTTGAGTCATCACCTGCACTTGAAAGGTCTGTGCACACTTAAAATGAGAAGGTAACCTAAGGGTTCCCTAAAGGCGAGCACCGCTCCCCTTAAAAATGAGAAGGTAACCTAAGGGTTCCCTAAAGGCGAGCACCACTCCCCTTAAAAATGAGAAGGTAACCCAAGGGTTCCCTAAAGGCAAGCACCACTCCCCTTAAAAAAGATGGCAGCAAGTAAATGAAGGACGCAGATACTGCGAAGCATATACGCGGAAAAGCTACCCAGAGACATGCAGGAGCCATCTGATGAAAGGTACACAATGAACATCAACTCAAGTTAAAGAATCTTATTTCTTTAGTCACAATACAAGCTGCCAAAAAACTGGCAAGTTAGTCGCATGCGAGCAACATACAAGTATACATGAAAGAGAAGAATATGCCTGAACGCGGCAATATGCAGCCTTGGCCTCTTGTCACTTGGGCACCATCATCATTCGAAGATCTGCCAGCAGATGACCAGACACCTAGAATCCATGTTGGTCTGAGGAAGCGGACCAACAGTAGGGGCCACCTATTCCAGAAAAGAGGAGATTCACTCAAAGTTAGAGGGAAGCAATACCGAGAGATTCCTCGTCCCCTTAGGGACAGAACCTGTCAGGCTCAAGGAGCGGGACCCCCCTACCGACGTATAAGTGGTTGATCTTATCCAAGGCCTCCCGCCAACCATCCAAATATCCAAGCTGATATTGCTCAGAGACGGGGCCACCTTGTCCCGGCTCCGACCACGGCTGCCACCGCACCGACATAGGGTCCCTCCGAAGGATCAAAGGCTGACGACGAGCCTGCAGAGATTCATCGTCCGACAAAGTACTAGACTCATTTGATGACATCCTATAAGAAAGCTCCCCTCAAAGCTCACCAGTTCCAAGATGGCCGTAAGGGTATCACGAAGGCCACTATTTATAAGGGAAGTGAAGTCTCCAGAAGTATGACAACTCCTACCACCTCAAGCAAATCCCTAGAAATCAAAGCAACAGATCCCCAAAAGTCGTGCCCTTTCAGAGTCCCCCTCGTAGGTGCCGCTTCGTATCCCCAGAGGATCTCACAGTCGTTTAAAAAGGGGGAAAGTATACAGAAGAGGTTTTGAGATTTACAAAACAAAGGAAAGCTTTCTATTACAAAATAAAAGAGCTTACAAAAGGAGGCTGCCACCTAGGCAGAAGTAGAAGGAAACCTAAAGATAGGCATGTAAGGGCACCCTTCTAAGGGTTCACCCCGGGTACATCATCACGTGCCTCGGGCTTATGTGTGGCAATGACTCCAGCAGGAAGCGAGTCCTTGTCCAAGTCCACTACTTGGCCCCCTACCACCAAGACATCCACAGGTGCTCACTCGTCTGTGCTCAGCCCCAGCACCGACTCCTCGGCACCAGCCCCCTCGACGCTAGGCTCCCCCTCGCCATTGTCGGCCTCTGGGCCATAAGGTGTTGGGGGAGGAAGGAGAGGTGGAACCAAGGAACCGAGCTCCTCTGCCATGGCTTTAATAGCGGCGCTCTAGCCCTCTCAGAAGCCATGATCATGCGTCAACCCGTAAAACTCCAAGGCCATCATGGTCAGCTCATCTCGGTAGGCCGAAGAGGAGTGGAAGCGCTCCACCACTTCCTCGCCCACAGTCGACATCGACGAGCATAGCACGGCTAGCTCCACCTCAGCCTCCTGGGCACGCGTCTCCATGGCTTAGACCTCTGCCCCCAGCTTGGCCACCCGCTCCTCGACCGCGTCACCCTGCTCCGGGAAAGAGTCCTGGTCACGTTCCATTCCGGCGAGGACTAGCCCTTGCTGGACCAGATGTCTGTGGAGCTCAATGTTGGCAGCCTCAGACCCCTTTAGGCACTCCTCGAGCTCTGCCTGAAGGGCCTGGCTAGCTTCCAGCATCCGAGCAAGACCTTGGAAATGATGCCTCCATAAGCCAAAAGCACTGATGACTAGACATACACTCCTCGAGGCTACCGTCGTCAGCTCCTTCTCACCGCCAGGACCGAACTCGCTAGTATGCTCATACCACTGCACGCTCCTCCCCATGAGATCAATGATCATTGCGATCCCAGCCAGCCCAGATGGCAAGTCCTCAGGGGGTGAGGATTGACCATGCTGAGGGGGAGAGGATATTTGCTGACCTCCACCCATTTGAAGTGTTCGAGTGTCATCTACTTGACGCTTCTCTATATGCGGAGCAGTCACATGAGACCTCCAAAGCCAAGACCCCCACCAGGGCATCAAGAAGCACCTCCGGCAATGACTAGTTCCCACCACCACCGCCAGGGTATGTCAATCCCAAGACAGTCTCACATATTGCAAGCACAGGGGACGTAGGCAGAGCAGCACCTCCCGCCACCTACCCTGAAGTCGATGAAGCCAAGGTCGATCAGTATCATGGCCATATTAAAATCCTAGAAGGTCTCACTAGGATAATATTCGGCCTCGATCATATCACTATTGAGCCTTTCAAAACATGGGAGGTAGCACAGTCTGAAGGCCCTAGTACCTCGTTCTGCACGGCTGAAGAACACCCTACACAGGAAGACATCGATTGTCATCTCCCTGAAGATATAAAGAACCCATTAGTCCCCGTGTAGGGGATGACGTTCACAATAAACTGGATGGCTAAGATGTTCCAAAAGCAGCACATCCCCTTCGGCCAGCCTCGTAAGGAGAATGAAGCATTCCAAAGGCTCTGGTATCCTGCCAGCCTAGACAAAAAGTTGAGATGTGTTTCCCAACATCTAGGGTTGGGCTTCACCCTCAAAGAGTATTATTACAGTGGGCGCTATGATGTGGACACCATCTTCACTTTCTTCCCAACAATGGAAAGCTCGCTACGGGCAACTTTTGATGAATACCCGGTGGAGGCTGAACATACTGGTCCGGCTCAGTCAAGAGACTCGGAATTAGAAGCCATAACCCCTTGCAGGTGCTGGGAGTAGGTCTACCCTGAAGAAATGGCTCTCCACGCCAACTTTGACATGGCCAATAGTAGTGAACCTGAAGATATTGAGGAAGCATGGCTATCCCTATCCTTTTCTTATAGCTCTCCCCAAGCAGAAATATCACCACCTCTTATACTGATCAAGGAAGTTTTTGCTGAAATTGATCAGGAAATGCCCATTGCTGGAAAAGAACAGGCCATCTCCACTAAAGGCAGGGTGATTCAAGGAGGCAACAGGACAGAGTTATCTTCATATGCCACAAAATTGCAATGCTGTTCCTCTAGCTCAGTAAGAAATAACTATCAATTCTTTAAGGTTGCCAACACATCAATAGAGGTCGAAGCTGCTAGCTCAACCGGTAAAATCATAGCTGCAGAGGACTTGCTGACAGAACAATTCATACAACTGCCACTAGCTGAATGAAGAGCTCCTGGCGAGATCTGGGGAAAACAAGAGGGAGAGACCGAGGTGCTCGAGCTCGAAGATGACATTTTGGACTTTGTTGACATCCACCCAGTGCCCTCGAAAATAGAAGATGGAGGCCAAGCCACAGTCGATGAGTTGATAGAAGTCAACTTAGGAACTGAAGATGATCCTAGGCTGACTTTCCTCAGTGCTTAACTTTCATTTGAAGAACAGAAGCTCTATATCCAGCTGCTACAAGAATACCGAGATTACTTCACAGGGACTTACAGGGAGATGTTGGGGCTCATCCCTACAGTTTCACTGCATGACCTGGCTATAAATGCTGAGACAGAGTTGGTAAAGCAGTCACCACAACGCATGAGGCCAGAACTCATCACTTAGATATGCAAAGAAGTGGACAAACTCATTGATGTGGGTTTTGTCGAAGAAAACCAATATACCACGTGGCTAGCTAACATTGTGCCCGTGAAAAAGAAGAATGGGTAGATACGGATATGTGTAGACTTTCGAGATCTGAATAAAGCATGCCCCAAAGATGACTTTTCAGTGCCAATAACAGAAGTCATGGTTGATGCCACAATTGGCCACGATGCTCTGTCATTTATGGATGGATCGTCTGGCTATAATCAGATATGGATCGCAGAGCATGACCGGGTCTACACGGCCTTCCAAACCCCCAAAGACATTTATCACTACAAAAGGATGCCGTTCAGATTGAAGAATGCCGACACAACTTACCAGCGTGCAATGACTAGAATATTTGATGAGCTACTCTACCACAAGGTCGAGTGCTACATAGATGACCTGGTGGTCAAGACCAAGAAAAAAGAAGACCATCTGAGTCCCATTATGGCCGCTACCTTAGCAGATAGTCTCTCTCTTTTTCTCTCTCTCTCTCTCTCTTTTTAAATGCATGACTATATGAAATGGATGACTGACATAAAATGTTTAATGCATGCAAGGAAAACGTCAGACGAGGATTTCATGGCTTCGGGTCTGGGCGGTGTACTTGGCACTATCGGACTTCCAGCGTGAGAGGTTAGCTGCCATGGGATTTGCCGAATTCCAAGGCATGGAGGTGATGAAGATGGACACGACTCTCCTCTATGCTCTTCATGACCAGAGGGACCCAATGAGTCGGGTGTTTGTGTTCCCATGGGGGCACATGATCCTGATGCTAGAGGATGTGGCGAGGATCACTGGGCTACAAGTGCACGGGGTGCCAGTGAGCGGGAGGACTCACACGAACTATCGGGAGCTGGCCCAGAGGTTGCTGGGACTCGAGTTGCAGAGGCTAGAGCGACACTCTTCAGTGTTACCAAGAGCGGGCCTTCAGGAGAGCCTAGTTATACGAGGAGCTGCGATCACCATTGGAGAGCTGCCAGAGCAGCACTTGGAGTGCTTGACGGATAGTGCGAGATAGCGGGTAGCGGTGGGACCGAGAGCTGAGGTGGACGTAGTCCTTTGGCGGTTCCTGATGCTCTTATTCAGGAAGCTGTTGTTCTCGACCCGAGCTGATGGAGTGAGCTGCAGACTCCTACCCTTGCTCGAGGAGGTGGACAGAGTGGGCGAGTACACATGGGGTGTGGCTGTGCTTGCCTTCTTGTTCGACACACTCAACGTGACGAGCCAGCGGACGATGATTAGTGGATTTTCCCCATTGTTTCAGGTAAGACTTGATCTCAAAATGCTGTGCAATTGCTTATGAATGCTATATGTTGACACTTTGATGCATGAAATGCAGGTATGAGCCTATATGTACCTACCTAGACTGCGGAGAGGGACAGAGGTGCACCCTAACCGAGTGCCCATCCCAAGGTGATGGATGGCGGTGCGGGAGATAGGCTCACTGCGGCGCCAGGTGCGGACGATCCAAGATGACCCCAGTGCGCTACCCTATGCATCAGTAAGACCTAAACTTGAACTTTGTAAAAAGGCAACTATATGCTTGGACACTAATGCTTGACATGCTAACTACCTTGCAGGTCCAGGGGACTCCGTACCAGGGCAACAGACATGAGGGCCATCCATTGGTGGTGGCAGTGCTGGGCTACACGGGACGTAACATCTGGCTGTACTACATGAACGTTGTCGAGCCGCTGCACTACCGGTTGATCATGAGGACCGTGGGTGTCCACCAGCTAGAGGTGGAGTTCTTGACATGTGAGGGACCGGAGGAACGTGTGGGACAACACTCACGCGGGCTCGTAGTGGAGATTGACTAGATCACTCTAGCGGTAGGGCAGATTGGAGACTGGACCAGGTGAGGGCGAGTGGTGCGAGCCCGGGCCGCCAGTGACAAGGCCTATTTGACTACTTACGCTTGACGTTGTGAAGACCAAATCTTCCATGGCACATGACAACCGGTACAACTCTTAAACTCATGCTTTATAAGATGCTTATGATCACTGACGATTGACTTTCCATGCAGCTTGATCCCCAGGGATGGATCATAGAGCTCCAGGGGCTACTCCACTCTACAGTCTAGCAGCGGGATGAGCTCCAGCGCTCCTTGGACCTCCTGGTAAGCCTTACTTAACCTCATACCTAAAATGCCATGCTATGCTTATGACACTGACGCGCCCCTGTTTGCAGCGTGTCGTGGGAGTGTAGCGCCAGGGACCCGACGCACCACCCTCTTCTTCCCAGCCACTAGCAGATCGGGCCAAGCGAGATGTGGACTTCGCGCGGACAGTGGCACGAGCTGAGGAGGCTGAGGCCACTCTCGCTGAGAGGGTAAGCAAACCATTGTACTTGCCCTTTGAATTATGATTATGAATGGCTGATCATGATGAGTGTATGTGCAGACGAGAGAGCTATCAATAGTGCTGAATGAGGCCACTCAGTAGAGGGAGGAGGCAGAGCGGTCTCAGGCGGAGGGAAAGCACTCTCATTTAGAGGCAGAGCGTTGCTGTGCAGAGGCAGCAGTGGTGGACCAATATCGGGCTGAGGTGGAGCGCGCTTGCATAGAGGCGGTGGAGCTGAGAGGAGAGGTGTATGCCTTGAAGGAGTCCGTACGACTACTGAGCAGGAGGCCAGAGCGTAGCGATAGCCAGAGTGTTACGCACAGTAGTGCGTATAGAGGCTATTTCACCAGCTCCTCTAGCCATCGGAGGAATGAGGACGAGGAGCGACACCGACGGTAGTGCAAGGAGGGGAGCTCAGCCATGGATCCACCAGTGAAGAGACATGAGGGTACCGGTGACAGCGGGGGTCCAGGAGAGGGACCATCTTGATGTGCTATATGACACACATGCTTTTGACATAATTAATGCAATGACTTGACTCTTTTTTTTGACTTAGAAAAACATGAATGTGTGGATGCTTGATACTGACTAACCTATCCTAACAACGACTCCTATGGCTGACACGGGAAAGCGATAGAGAGAAAGAGACTTAAGTAGAAAGTGACTTGAGAAAACACTAGCATGAAGGGCAGTAGAGAGAAAAGTGATCACGGACAAGGCCGCTACCAACCCTTGGCGGTCTCACGATAGACCGCTAAAGGACAACCGTCAGATAACTGAGAGAAGGACAGAGACGGTCCACATTTAACCACACAATCAAATTAGACGGTCCACTGTGGACCGTTTATATTGTGGGATGGCCTCACCGAGACTGTTAAACTCGTGGGAGAAACGAAGTGTGTAGAAGAAGGCATAAACGACCCTGTGATGACTGCCAACAAGTATTGCGGTCGCCTGATAGGCCGCCACTATAGAAACCCTATTAACTCCAACCAGGACTCTATTGAAGAGTCCCAATCCATGAGTAAGGAGTCCTAATCCATGCTTAGACTTATCTTAACCTGATTTAGGGCTATCCTACCTCAATTCTGGTGGGAGAGGACTAGGAATCTAGGCTCTATAAGTAGGGGGCATTCTAAACTCGTAACTCTCACAACACCCTCCTTTTAGGCCTTGAAAACCTTAGGAACATCACCCAAATCATCATGAAGAGAGCTCTTGAAGTAAGCACAATGGGTGAGGGTGCCTACAATGGGCCAAAGTCGGCTAGAAAGGAGCACGGGGTGCTGCAAAGGCTGACCACAATTCCTAGGCACCTGAGCTCTAGCTCTTCAAGAGAGGTAAGCCATATGCAATTACTTTTGTGTTCATTAAATTTCCTTCAAGTCCTTACATTTCTCCCTCCCCCCTTCTCTTCTTTTTGTTTTCCTTTTTCTTCCCGTACCTCAGCTTCTCCCTGGCCTGAGATGCTATTCAACATTGAAGTGGATGTCTCCCATGATTCGTGAACTCCCCATAGCCGTAATATCCATCCTAAAGGCTTGGCATCTACACCCTCTCTTAGTCTTGGCCAAAAATTACCCCAAGCTCTCATTAGATTGGCATAGCATCACAACCTTGGTGGAGTTATGGCATCCTCAGACACATACCTTCATATTTCCTTCCTTTGAAGCCACCATCCTATTAGAAGAGGTAGAGGCCTATCTATCCCTTCCTAGATCCAAAATTGGTGAGGAAGAATTAGTTTGCCATACGGTTGTGCCTATAGATCCTACCCTTATCCTAGGGGAGTTTCTTCCTAGTGCCCAGGATATCAGCACCGTAGTTGGTCCACACCACATCCATCTGCTACATTTGAGCCAGTGGATCATATCACATTGCAAAAATAAATGTGGGTGGGATGAGACAATAGCCAAGGCTATTTCCATCTGTCTTTGCGGGGTCATACTCTTCCCTACCGCCAACCACGTTCTAGATATATCCAACCTTAGCATCATTAGTGCACTGTGATGGGGTCTATCCATTTCACAGGCCATCCTTTCCTATCTGTACAAGGGACTCAGCCCAGCTGTCTTAAGAGGCCCACTATTTGGATCTATGATTCTACTTGAGTGTTGGATGGGGGTTAGACTGAAGTTCATACCCAAGGAGGATATCTCTTCTGCTAGCCGCATCTTTGAGAGCCATCCACTCTTCTTTATTGTCAGCGCCTTCAGCTTCCCTCAACAGGTTGAGTGCCAGACAATAGACAAGAAGACTAAGGACGAGTGGCACCTCTACATCAACACTCTGCCACTGGATCGATTCACGATGCGCCTATCTTTCCTCCACGGCTCCACCCTCAGGCTTCCTAGGAGACTTGGGCTCGACTTGAGGCTTGTGGGGAGCACCACCTTGGCGATGTACAGCCCCCACAGGTGCTTTCTACAGGTTGGACTTCCATGTACCATGGTTCCAGTGCTACCCCATCTACCTACACCACAGGTGAGGAGACTCGGGACAGAGGAGGATGAGCAGGTAGTCGGGAGTGCCTTGATCATGTGGGAGGTCAGCAGAGTGCGTACTTTGCCAGCAGAGGTGATAGAGACCCAAGAGGAGTACCAGGCCTACTTGAGAGAGTTGCGTGAGATTCGGCCTCGTGGGAATGCCCGATTGAGGATTGAGTGATATTTCATGATGTATAGAGATTCATATCCTGAACTTGATGTGCTTAATATTGAATAAATGAACGAAAGGCTTTGATTGAATAAGATATAGATTTGGCTTTCTTCTTTATGCACTCGTGTGGATTGAGGTGGCTCTCAGGAATAGAGGCAACCTATGAAAAGAGTTCTGCGGGGTTTGTCGAAACCCGAGCCGAAAAATGAAAAAACACGCTGAAAAGTCGCGGAACGTCTCCAGGCCTCCGAAACAACTCCGGATCACGCCGATCCGATCACGAAGATGTCTGGAACGTAATTTCAGACACAACGGAGTCAGACACTCTGAGAAAATAGATCCGAGACCTGAAAATAAGGATTCAAAAAGACCCAATACGGATCCGGGGCATCACAGCCCTCCCCCCTTAAAATAATTTCATCCTCGAAATTCAGGACAAGCACCAAGCGATAGGGGAGAACGTCATAACCAACTGACAACGTCGCCAGGGCCCCACCCAAACCTCGATATTTGTAAAAATCACGATCCTGAGGGACGCAGCCAGACAATAATCACGGATAAGGCCTCGCTCATAACCCAAAACTCATCGAGTAGCAGAACAGGCACATGTAAGAAGTACAAGTCTGCCGTTACCTCAACCGACGGAAAATCAACCACGATCGCAGAGAAAACACACTCCTCACCACGAAAACCAACACCACCAGTCAACGCCCACACTCAGCGCACCAACCAAACGCCAGCTTCACAACTCGCTAACCGATCTCACACCCTGCACCAAGGGCAACCAATGTGAGCTTCCACCAGCTCACACCCGACAAGCCGGACGCTGACAACAACACCGGACCAACCCTGCCAGGAGACAACTTCTAACAAACCCCAGCTCCAATCCGGGAAGAGCACACCTCATAATCGGCCACCCATGGCCTCGCTGGTGCATGGCTCACGCCACCCTCGAGCCCCAACAACCAACATCTTCTGTCTGTGAAAGGCCATTCACTAGTCACCAGATACGCATCAACGGGAAACCTCCACCGGCCCAACAGGCACGCTCCAAATCACGACAGGGCATCCGCTGACTCTTCCACAGACCAACACCACAACCGATCCAAAGCTCACTCAGACACCGCAACTGATCTCGAACTTCGTGCCAACTCTACCCTCTCAGGGGAGTGCGGCGAGCTCAAATGATAGGATCCCACCTCGCTACGCACGTCACTTAACACAACACAGCTAGAATCCTCCCCTGCTGGACACATACCAGGGATCACCACATCCAACGCCAACGTCTCATCAGAGACCTCCGCACATCGGCATCGTCCTTCGCCTTGTCTCATCAAATCTTTTGCCTCAAACGATCCAAAAGGACGTCTGCCAATCCCGGTTCTGCTCTTACCACAGAGTCTCGGGACACAATCTCTCACAACCCACGACACACTTCTCAAAAATCAACAAGTGCCGCCTACTACCATAGTAACCAGGTCGAAAATGTCACGACCAACGCATACGGGTCCCCAGATAATACACCTCTTACTATGGTCAGTCACTTGGCCAACCTCCCCAGCCGCTCACGGCAACCAACCGGGACCCATAATCTTGCCAAAGATTACTCCTCTAAAACACGATCTCGCCCAAGAACACAACCTCGAACACAAAAACGGGGTACTCATGCGGCAACCTCGCCGGCACGTTTTCTCAATTCTCAATCCAGCCAGTGCCACAACCCACAATGCCTCAAGCAACAGCACGGCAACAACACGTCTCTCACAACCGAGACAATGTCACACCAAGGAACCAATCCCCCAACGCTCTACACATCCTCGAAAATCCACCTGTAGCATCCAACGCTATGATCCACCACTGCGCACTCATATCCACGTGCACAGTCACCACAACGACTACTCAGGATCCTCCATCTCGACAATCCTCTGCAACTCCGCAGGCTCCGATCCTCAACACCTCAAAAAATAAAACACCAATCGTAAATTCTCGCAAACACCGCCCAACTTGCACTCATCCTTCCGGAGCAGCGCCAACACCCTTACACATCAAGTAATGGGCAACGCTTCTCACTGGCAACCACCTTGCCAACACAAGACGTGTCTCGCACAGACTTCATGGCACACGAAGGCCAACCAATCCGAACACATGATGCAAGACGACGAACCTAAACCCAACACGAACTCCTCCAACCAATGGGAAAACTCAATACTCCCCTGACCAACGAAAGGTCCCCATGCTCGACCTGACCTCGAATCTAGCACACGATCCTGAACCTTTCGGATCCTTACTTTCGGGTCCCGGATCTATTTTCTGGGAGTGTCCAACTCTGTCGTGTCTGAAATTTCGTTTCGGACATGTTTCGTGTTCGGATCGGCGCGATCCGGGGTCGTTTCGGAGGCCCAGAGACTTTCCGCGACTTTTCCCGCGTGTTTTTTCGATTCCCGACTTGGTTTCCAGCAAATCCTGCAAAATCCCGCTGCGGGTGGACACGGTCGTTCACCCAGGCTAGAGTGGTACCGTTGCGATCGGTGAGTTTCGAGGATCGCAGAAACGTAATTTTCTATTTTTGATATTTTTTTAAATTTTTAGATTTTCAATATATAGGGGGGTTTATTTCAATCCACCCCCACTCTCTTCTTCTTCTTTCTTCTTCCTCTCCCAACGTGAGCGCCCCCTTCTCTCTCCCTTCGACCGGCGACGACTGCGGTGAGCTCCCACCAACTGCAGACGGCACGGGGCGACGGCGCGGCGGCGGCAGGGACGGTGTGGCGATCGAGGTGATGTAAAGCTCATGGGATTTCATGGAAGAATGAGGGTTTTTTAAAGCTTCCATTGTGATTTCGGCATCAATTTGGCGGAGCATTCGCTCCATTGAGGTAGGGTGACGTTCCCTAGCTCTCCGCGCTCCATTTTCGTGGTTTCTAGCCCGTCGTGAGGCTGAGAGGGGCACGTTTGAGCGGGTTAGAGTAAAACTATGATTTGGGGAGTGATCGCCCGATCTAGTGATTCACCACGTTTTTGGCTAATCCGAGGCCGTAGAATCATGTCTAGGGCTATTGGGGAGCTTCCCCCTTGATTTTCCCCTCTCCCGTGGAGGTATGGGGGCGTGGCCGGCATTTTTGTGGCTAATTCGCCGTTTCGCCGCCGGGACGACATAGCGGTCATTCCAGTGGCCGTTATGTGCATAACACGCCCAGGGAGGGGCGTTATGCTCCGTGGGTTTTGAGTCTGACTTTCGTGGGTTTAACGGCCCCACGACTGACCGTTATGTTCCACATAACGCCCCTGCATTGGTGCATTATGATTTTCGACCGTTGGTTTTTGGACCGTTGGGGGTCCTGGTCACATAACGCGCCTAGGGAGGTCCGTTATGTTCTATGACGCCCCAGGGAAGGTGCGTTATGCTTAACGCCCTTACCTTCCATTTAACGCACCCGAGGTGGTCCGTTAAGGTCTATAACGCACCTAGAGGAGTGCGTTATAGTCTATTTTCACTCCGTGACATAACGCACCATGACTGGTCCGTTATGTACATAACGCCCCTAGAGGAGTGCGTTATGCTCCCTTCCATGACTTGGGGCTTAACGCACCTGTGTTGGTCCGTTAAGCACTATAACGCCCCTGGGTAGGCGCGTTATAGTCTGATTTTCACTGGGAGTGATGGACGGCTAAGTTGGGCCATCTATTCTCCCCCGCGCGACTGTGAGTTAGCTGTGCATCCTTGAGTGGCCAATGATGGACCTTTCATCGTCTGAGGCCTAGCCGGTGATTTCTTCCGTGCCGATTCGAGTCCCGGGTGAGCGGACCTCGATCCACGAGCTGACCCGTGATTTGACTGATGCTGGGCATCATGTGGAGACTAGGTGTGGGGGGCCGTGAGGGGTCCCGGGATGTGGCGTGTTCGGCTTACGTCACCATGGATCGGTGTTGTAGGAGGAGCGATCCTTATACTCGTTTACTTTCAGAGTCAGTTTCCGTGACTTGAGGGTCTGTACTTCCAGTGACCCTTTCACTAGTCGTAGCTTCCACAACACACGTGTGTCGGCCCACTAGGAGCACTGGTGTGGTGCACCCGAGAGAGACGGTGAGTAAGCTGGTTACCATAGGGCCCCTGCGTACCGCCGAGTCTAGGCTGGTGGGGGAATTACCAGCTAAAGGACAGACCTAGGGCGTATGGTCTGAGTGTGCACACGAGGCTGAGGGCTCAGACCTGCGCTGACGAGCACGACCTCAGCTAGTCCTTGTTTGTGGTACTTTGGTTACTGTGCATGTCTAAGTCTCACGCCCGGGACGCTGTAGCTAGACACTTGTGACGCGGTGTAAGACGTCAGGGGACGCATCCGGTCGTTCTTCTAGTGGAGTCAGGGTCACGCCCGTCAGCACAAGTCCTAACACCCCTGACCATGGGTGCACACACTGGCTCCCTCCTAAGCTAGGCCTCTAGCTAGTATTCCCCTCCGTAGGACGCTACGGTTGGACCGGGGTGCACGAAACTAGCTTAAAAATCTTATCTCAGGAACTGCCACGCCACCACTCCCAGGTGGGCTGACACGTTGTAACGTGTCGTCAGGCGACGACTAGTGGAGGTTCACAAGACAGACTCCAAAGCACAAGTGCTGGAGTACAGACAGGCTAAACACGCACTGTCACATGTACTACAAAGCACCAAGGCAGTACAACAACTGCCAACAGAGTCAGGATAGGGCAATGAGACTTACTCACGTAATGATCCTTGAGTCTCACGACTGGGCGTCAAGGTCGTCATATAAGGCGGCAACACTCTGCCAATCGGTCTAATCCTAAGTCAAGGAAATGACACGACCGTTGGAAATGACTCACGGAGACTTGAGGGAACATCAAGACCCTCAACACACTTGGACACGTAGATCGAGGTAAGCTGATACCTCAAGGCATCCAGAACCATCGTCTCGAGCTGAACAGAGAAGTCGAGACAAACACAAGGTTATTTGTCAACCATTGGGCCACACCGGGTTGACTAGAACCTGACAATGACTCAGAAGCAGTACAAAAACCTATTCAATAACAAGGTATGCTTGGCTGCCTTATAACGTGGTCATAGCCCTCAAAGGACATTAAGAAATATCCATGGGATGATGGGCAAACCACAAGGTCGAGCCAAGGCAATCGGAAACCAAAGCCACAGAAAGCAACGCCCAGGGGACATGGTGGTCCACCACTAATCCGCTACACAGAGGAAGCCGTCAAAGAAAGGGCCGCTACACCCTAAAGGGAACAGGACTCTGGCGGTCTTAGACTGGGCCGCTAGGGGACTATAGTGGTCAAGGCCGCTAAACTCAGTCAACCCTGAACCGACCTATCTAGATGCGCTACATGGACTTGGAGGTCTAAGAGTGAACCGCCACACCAACCGCCCTAAAACATTGACCTATGACAAATGGACAGTAGCGACCTAAGAAGGGCGTGCTACAACAAAGAAACGCATGGGGGTTGGGCCGCCAAGGCCAACCGACTTAAAATCTTGACTCGGTCAAACAACTATGTAGTAGCCTAGGGAAGGTGCGCTACAACACTCTGGCGGTCAGATCTAGAACTGCCAGCTTCGAACCGACTGACACTAAAATTGATAAGCAACGAACCTTGGCGCACCACCATAGGGTCGCCAGACTTAAGAAGCAGTCTAAGGTTGGGTCGCCAACCTAAACCAGCCTCGAACTAAACAACACACTGAAGGATGTGGCGGTCTATCGTGGGGCCACCACAGACCATTAGCGGTCACTGGAATGGCCGCCAACATGTTACGGTGGGAAAACTGTGGAAATGGCTGATCTCGGCCGTTCCACGCCCCATTCGCATCTAAACACAGGGGAAACAACCCTAGATGACGAAAAATACCTTCCAGAGTCTGGAAGGGTCACATGCAATAGCTAAATCGCAAGAAATGGGCGATTCCAACGAATATCCCCTAATTGGGTCACCGGGGTTCCCGGACTCCTACCGGCCCCGAACGACAACCAATCGTGACGAAACTTGTGGGAACGAGATCCAGACATCCTGAGGGTTCGATTGATACCAATTTTATCAAAAATTGTCACCATTTTTTTGCGAACCCTATGAACTCTCAAAACTACAGTTTTACCTAAATGAGCCCAAACTCGCCCGTTCTAGCACCGAACAATGCAAACAAGAGAAGTAGGTGATCCATCTCGCTACCTCCACCGAAGAATCCATGCCCCGAAGTGACTAAACTATGCCAAAAATGCCAAAACATGAACTACGCTGGCTTTGAATCCACTGAGGGATCGCGCCACGCCACGCTCAATCCATCGCCCCATCGTGCGTCCCAATCACTCCATCGCGTCCTCATCTCGGCCAGCTCCGCAACAGTGTGCACCCAGTGTCGAGAGACTCAGAGAGGAGGGAGAATGAGAGAGAGAAAGAGATGGTGAGAATGAGGGAGGAGAGAGGGTGTATAAAAGGTCACTGTAGAGAGTAATGTTGTTGGTTCGTACAGTCAGTTTTAAGCAGCTAAATGGAGAGATGATGATGCGAAACGTGCAAGCATGCTTATTTAAATGCAGGTTGTTTATTTATTTTGTGACGTTAATCCTCAGCTATTTGAATTTTCAAACCTAACAAATTCAGCTTTGATTGTGCAGGAATCTAAAACAAGAGAGCAACCATGTAGTCAAGCATGGAACGATCCAAAACTAAGCAAGGAGGAGGACCGGCAGATGGATAGCACCACCAACTAGGGTCTTCTTCAACAGTCAAAATAAAGACAGCAATGCACAGGGAGGGGAATGCTCAAGTGGGAAGGCTATTTCAGTGTGATGTAACTATGGCTGTAACAATTTAATATGGAGGATATGGTCATGGCAGTATTTCTGGTGGGTTCCCGGTAGCACAAACACACAAAAATTGAACACCAACATAGATAGTAACGTACCACTTAAGATGGGCGGCGCTTCGCATTGTTGGTAGGTGAGAGGGAGAGGGCTGCGAATTTGACAAGCAGCTAGTCCTTGTGGGGCCTACG
The DNA here is from genome assembly GCA_024336825.1 of Amorphophallus titanum. Taxonomy (NCBI): domain Eukaryota; kingdom Viridiplantae; phylum Streptophyta; class Magnoliopsida; order Alismatales; family Araceae; genus Amorphophallus; species Amorphophallus titanum. Next base: position 283,225 of record JANBPO010001567.1, on the reverse strand, counting down.
CAGCAGAGACACCTCAGGACAGTGCAGATGTTGACGTGATAGTGTTCGCGAGCATCGAGCGAACTCATGTGGGTACAGCAGCAGATACAAGTAGACGCGTGTCGGACCATCAAGTTCATCGGGAAAGCTTTAACACATAGGGGACTGGGACCGGTTGGCTGTTCGGTCACTCTGCAGATTGGTGGTGGCCGACGTCGGCGGGGTGGCCCACGCAGGTAGAGCTGGTTCTATGTACGGAAGGGAAGCAAGATGAGGAGACAAAGGTGAGAGCTGGGAGACAGAGGGGAGCAGCAGCGCGAGGGAGGCGAGAGGCCGGCCGGCATCGGGTCCAGCCTGAGGGTGAGAGGCGCAGGAGGAACGGGAGAAATGGGCGGCTGGATGCCGGAGGGAAAGGCGACGATGGCTTGCGACTGATGCAGAACGAGGAAGATGGCGGCAGCAACAGCGGCTGTGGCATTGAAAAGGTGGAACGAGGGCGGGGAGGTGGCTCACGGTAGCGCTAGAAGGAGGTCGCGAGTGTGGGGAAAGACGGAACGACGGCGGCCTGCGGCTGATGCAGGGTGGGGGAGATGGCGGCGACGGTTGTAGCATTGGGAAGGTGGAATGAGGGCAGGGAGGGGGCTCACGGCGGTGCTAGAAGGAGGTGGCAGTTGTAGGGGAAGGCGGAACGATGGCAGTGGCGGCAATGTGTGTAGAGGGACAGAGGGAGTAGCGACGGGGCAAGAGGTGGTGGGGCTTAGGGCATTGGCACTGCGGCGCAGGGAGGAGGAGGAAGCAGCGGTGCAGCGGCAGTGAGGAGGTAGCTGGTCGCCTCTTACGACCGAGGGACATGTTGCCTCGCACAACATCAGGACACAAATTAAGGTTTAAATAACAAATCCATCATTAGCTTCTCATTAACCATCACAGGCCCTTATACAGGGCTATAACATAACATCAATGGTCCAGATCAAACAAAACAAGAACCGACCTCCTACTACTGCAACATACTAGCGTAGTAATAGGTCCAAAACAACACGAGATAACACAAACACAACATAACTGACCCACTAACGTCTAAGCCCACAAACACAACATAAAGACTAAATAACAAAACATAGCATAGGATAACTCTGTCACAGCTACAAAGACGCGACCACCGAACTGAAGCGCCGGCGGCAACGTTGGTAAACCCGAAGGCCTACTACGGTGTCCCCACCATCTTTTCCCAGGTGGGAAGAACTCGACTCCGTCGAGTGAGGGTCACGTCGACTCTGGTACCACTATAGCAAGTCTGGGTCAAGTCATTGTAGCTGCTCCCGTGTGATCCAAGTGTCGTCAATCTCTGACTATCCCGCCCACCGAACCAAGTAGCACTAAACTCCGCCATCCCTAGTAGATAAAATTTGCTCATCCACAATATGGTCAATTCGCTCCTTTGTGTGCTTGTGCCAGCTGGGGTGGTAAGGGTGGTGGAGGTGGTGAGGGTGATATGCCGAACTAAAGGCTAGATCCGTGCCCAATGCTTTCTGAAAGCTGCGCCAGAAGCCAGCTTCTTGTCCATATGAGAACCTTAGGGATAATAATCTAGTATCAGAGCGGGTCTCTGATTTTAGGACAACCCCACGGTTGCAGAGAAAAGATCTCTTGGTATGGCCAACAAGGGAATGGTCCCCGAGGGACAATCAATTCATAGATCGCCCTTCTTTGATGGGACTAACTATCTCTACTGGAAAAATCAGATGACTATGTTCATGCGAGCACAGGATTATGACACCTGGAGGGTCATTAACAAAGGTCCCTATGTGATACCTCCAAATGAGGATGAATGGGAAGAGGAACACATTAAGAAGTCTTGTGTTAATTTTAAGGCCATGAATATAATTCAGTGCGTAATACATCCTAATAAGTACTATGCCGGAAATGTGGAACAAGCTCAAGGTCATCTATGAAGGCACTTCAGAAGTTTGAGAAACAAAAGCGAATCTGTTGGTGTGAGAGTATGAGTTGTTTGCTATGAAGCCCGAAGAGAATATAACGGATATGTACACAAGGCTGAGTGAGATAACGAATAATTTAAAGGCCTTGGGAAAGGAGTACTCAAATCAAGATTTGGTGAGAAAGGTGTTGCGGTCCCTCACACCTCCATGGCACACCAAGACGACCGTCATCGAAGACTCTAAGGATCTCACCACACTCACGATGGATCAACTCATTGGATCACTGATGACGTATGAAATTAACATTATGAAGCTAGCTGAGGAGGAAAGTAAAAAGAAGAACACGATAGCTTTGAAGGCATATCCAGCATCGTCGGACGACAGTGATGGAAAATCAAGCATCGACTGTGAGGAAGAGGAATTGATGGCTCTTGACACAAGGAGAGCCAGGAAATTTTTTAGAAAGGCAAGACGGGAAGAAAATTTCCCGAGGAGATTCCTGAGAAGAAATACCATCAAGAAAGGAGAGCTGAGTAAGAAAGAGGAGATTATTTACTATGAGTGTAAGAAGCCCGGTCACATGAGGGGTCAATGTCCCGAGCTCCAGAAGAAGCTAAAGAAGGACAAGGCAAAGAAAGGAAAAGCCATGAAAGCTACTTGGAGCGATGAAGACTCGGATAGCTCAACATCCGAAGGGAACATGGACGGACTAGACGAGTTAGTCCAGAACCTTTGCTTGATGGCGGATAAGGAGCACTCCGAGGTAAATTCTGATTCCAAAAATCTTACTCCTGATCAATGGCAATTTGCTTATGCTGATTTGTACCAAAAGTACAAGAAGTCAAAAACTATTGTTAAGAACTTGAAAATGAAATTTCATGATTTGATTAGCTCAACAAATCCATGTGCTAGGTGTAATTTTTATGAAATACAAATTGAAAAGTTCAAAGAAGATAAAGAAGATTTTCAATCCAAAATGACACTGTATGAAGATGAATTGGCATGTTTGGAAATTGAAAAACAGAATGCCTATGAAAATGTGGACAACCTGAAGAATGAAAATGAGAAATTGGTTAAGGAGTTGGATCAACTCAAATTGAGATTGAGTGAATGTGAAAAATCTAAGGCAGAACTACAAACCAACTTCAATACCATGCATGCTGAATTGACAAAATTAAAAGATGTTATTCAAAAAGAATTGAAAGGAAAAGAGAAAATAGTTGAACATGGTGAGACTAGCAATGAAAATGCTAGGAATGAGAGAATTGATGTGGGACGCTCACCCACAAAGCAAGTTCATTTGTGAAAAATAAAGTTGAAAAATCATTTGATTCATATGGCTCTAATCATGTTGACTCATGCATGAACTCTTTTGTGGATAGATCTTACATGCATAGGAGTCGGTTTAGAAAGTCAAATGTCACATGCTTCTATTGTGGAATCTTCGGCCACTCAATGTATGTTTGTGATCTGATGAGGGCCGATGATGAATATTTTGAAAGAAAAAATAGAATGTATTTCTCTCATGGTAGGACTAACACTTCAGGACCTAAACTTGCTTGGGTACCTAACTCAACTTGAGAATTGTTTTCATTGTGCAGGTCTGTTTAAGAGCCAAGTGGAACAAATGGTATCTGGACAATGGATACTTCAGACATATGACAGGTAATAAGGAACTCTTCTCAGACTTGAAGGAAAAGGAAGGCGTATTTATATTTTTTTAATTTATATGTTATTGTATATTTTTTGTGAAGAGGAGTGGGCTGGAGAGGGGCTAAAGGGGCGTATCGGCGAGCTGGGGCTAGCGTGCCGACGAAGGCGCCAAAAGGGTGTACCGAGGAAGGCGTGGGAGGCATACCGGCGGAAGGCGCTGGAGGGTGCACCGGCCAAGGCTGGGGGGGGAGGGCTGTGCCCGCGAAGGAGGCGGACAGCGTGCGTCAGCCAAGCTAAGAGATGAAGTGCACCAGGCGGTGGAGCGAGCGTGCCGGCGAGGGACGCTAGAAAGTGTACCGGGCAAGGTGAGGAAGGCGTGGCGGTGAAGGGGCTGGGGTGCCCACCGGTGAAGGAGTGTGCTGGGCTAGGAGTGCACTGGCAAATGAGTGTGCCAGGTTAAGGGTACGTGCAGGGTAAAGTCTGTGCATATGCATGGGGTCAAGGGCAAGGTCCGTGCATGTTCTGGGGTAAGTCCTTGCATATGCACGGGGTCAAGGGCAAGGTCCGTGCAGATTTGGGGTTAAGTCCATGCAATGCTGGACAAAGTCCATGCATATTAGGGGTTAAGTCCATGCAATGCGGGGCGAAGTCCATGCATGTTTGGGGTTAAGTCCATGCAATGCTGGGCGAAGTACATGCATGTTTGGGGTTAAGTCCATGTAATGCTGGGCAAAGTCCATGCATGTTCGGGGTTAAGTCCATGCAATGCTGGGTGAAGTCTATGCATATTCGGGGTTAAGTCCATGCAATGCTGGGCGAAGTCCATGCATGTTTGGGGTTAAGTCCATGCAATCTGGGCAAAGTCCATGCATGTTAGGGGCAAGGTCAGTGCGAGGTCCGTGCAGGACTTGTGCAAGGTCTGTGGACGTACGAGCAGGGTCCATGCAGGGGACAAAAGCCAAGTCGGTGCATGGGCAGGCAAGGTCCGTGCACATGGGGCTAGGGGCTGAAGGGAGGTCAGTGCACATGGGGGGTGAGGTCGATGCACACGCCGGCTAGGTCAGTGCACGTGCCGGCCAAGTCAGTGCACCAATGGAATATGCTGAGGACAAGGTCAGTGTACATGCTGGCGAAGTCAGTGCACGTGCAGGCTAAGGTCGATGCACATGGGGAATATGCAAAGGGGAAGGTCGGTGCATATGTATGCAAAGGGGGCCAAGGTCTATGCAGGGTCTGTGTAAGGCTAGTGCAAGGCTTGTTCATGTAAAGGGACAAAGTCCGTGTAGGTGAGGGCAGGGTAGTGTACTGGCCAAGGAGTCAAAGGGTGTACCGGCCAAGGAGTCCAAGGGTGTACCGGTGAAGCTCTGAAGGGTGCACCGACGAAGGGCTTGGGAATGGCCGTGCCGGTGAAAGGTTGGCTAGTGTACCGGGGAAGGAGGTGTACCGGTGAAGGGTGAACTGGAAGGCGTGCCAGTGAAAGAGAAGGTAGCCTACACCAGTGAAGGGCTTGGAGGGCCCACTCCTCTTCATACCTTTAAGGTCTTTCTTTTATTCTTTTCTTCTCCTCTTCCTTCTCTTTTTAAATAATTTTTTGTGTGATTCATGAGGGGTCCCTCTCCCTTGTTGACAGGCAAAATATGAACAAAATAAGATGAGGTCGAAGAGAAGATTAAGTTAGGAATGAAGATTCAGAGGACTCTTACAAAGTCAGAACTGAAGAAGAGCCATTGATACCAACACTGTATCCAGCTAAAGCCCCTTTATGGCCAGGCTGCTGTCCGACATTGTCATCGTCCTGACAACATTATTGATTAAATCATACCAACCACTGTCTAGTCAACTGACTGATGAGACCAGCTTTCTGAAGATTCTGACGGACGTAAGAAGCCAAAGCATGTGTGACAGTCGACACAATGAGACAATGTGAATTATTTAAGATAAATGACATTAAAAGCCCTAAATGGGCCGATGAGTATGGCGCCGACAGACCCTCTAGTAGGCCCAATATCACCAACCTGCACGCCGGGAACCCTCCTCCCTTCCTTGAGGCGTGCCGGGAGCTCCAGAAGTGCACCAAAAGCCTTCCTCTAAGAAGAGAGGGGATGGGGAATATAAAAACCTCCCCTCTTCCATCCACAAAGAATAGAAGAATAAAAAAAATGATGAATAAACAAACATCTCAACGAACTCAATAAACTTAATGAACTTGAACTTATAAGCCAACAAAAGATTCCTTCACTTTGCCGTAGACCTTCTGTCTGAGTAAGGTTTGTCGAGCCCGACATCTCCACGGGTCAACGTCCATATTCTATCTTTGCTTAGATCTCACGTCTTCGCCAAGCTAGTCGACTTTGACATGACATCGGGTTGACACCCTCATCTACACATTCTACCCTTGTTTCAAGCCTTCCGTCTGAGCAAGGTTCGTTGACTCTGACATTCCGTCAGGTTAACACCAATATTTAGCCCTAGGTCTGGGCCTCTCGTTCATCTACCATTTGATTGACCCTCACCCTAAAACCTTCTATCAGGGTAGGGCCCATTGACTTCGACAGGACGTCGAGTCAACATCTATCTTATATTCTGCCCTTGGCTTAGGCCTCACGTCTCTACCAAGTTTGTTGGCTTCGGTAGGACGTCGGGTCAACACCCATTCTATATTCTGCCCTTGGCTTAGGCCTTATGCCTCTGCCAACTTCGTTGGCTCTGATAAGACGTCGAATCGACACCTATTCTATATTCTGCCCTTGGCTTAGGCCTTGCGCGTCTGCCAAGTTCATTGACTCCGACAAGACGTCGAGTCAAGACTCATACTATTTTACCCTTGGCTTAGGTCCCATGCTTCTGCCAGGGTCGTTGGCTCCGACATGATATTGGGTCAGCATCTATATCCTATATTCCTCCCATGGCTTATGGCCTCACGCCTCTGCCAAGTTCGTTGACTCCGATAGGACGTCGAGTCAACACTCATACTACATTCTGCCCTTGGCTTAGGCCTCACGCTTCTGTCAAGTTCGTTGACTCCGATAGGACGTCGAGTCAACACTCATATTATATTCTGTCCTTGGCTTAGGCCTCACGCTTTTGCCAGGTTCGTTGGCTCTAACATAATGTTGGGTCAGCATCTATATCCCATATTCCTCCCTTGGCTTAGGGCCTCACGTCTTTGCCAAGTTGGTTGACTTTGACAACTTTGTCAAGTCAACAGCCGTATTCTGCCCTGGCCAAGACCCTTTGTCTCTTCCAGGTTGGTCGTTTTCGACATGACGACAAGATGACAATAATACTTTATTTCTGCCCTTGTTTTGGACATATCGTCTAAACAAGGATTGTTGACTCCGACATCCCGCCAGGTCGACATCAATATTTCATCTTTGGTACAGGCCTTTTGTCTAGTCGATGAATAAAGAGATCCTTCTACCTCTGGCTCAAACTTTTCATCTGGTCAGTCAATAAAGAGACCCTTCTACCTCTGGCTCGGACCTTTTGTCTAGTCAGTCAACAAAAAAAAATTTCACCTTTAACCCGGACCTTCTGTCTAGATAGATGATGAAACCCGTCCGAGATAGACCTTACGTCTATTCTGACAAGACCCACATATTTCTTTATGTCCCACCGACGATGAAAGTCCTCGTTGACCGACCGGCGCATCGCCCGATCAATGATGAAACCCGTCCGGGATAGACCTTACGTCTATTCTGATAAAACCCGCACATTTTCTTAAGTCCCACTGATGATGAAACCCATGTACATTCTCATGTCCCACCTGAGGTAAAATGATGAAACTTATCTAGATTAGACCTTACGTCTATTTTGATGAAACTTATAAACTCATTTGCATCGGTACAAACCCAATAACGATGATGAAACCTACTATTCTACCTTGGCGTCATGGCCTTCCGCCTAAGCCAAGCTGTACGGCATCATGACAATTCACCTAAGCTGTTTAAAAATTCTGCCTTGGCGTCATGACCTTCCGCCTAAGCCAAGCTATACAGCGTCATGGCCCTGTGCCTAAGCAGGTAAAAATTCTACCTTGACATCATGGCCTTCCGCCTAAGCCACGTTGTACGGCGTCATGACAATTTGCCTAAGTCGTTTAAAAATTCCCAGATGCCTCTAGAAAAGGATTAGGATGTGTCCTGATGCAGAATGGCAAATTGGTAGCTTATGCATCTAGACAATTAAAGAACCATGAGATGAATTATCCAACACATGATTTGTAATTAGTGGCGGTGGTACATGAGGAGCTGCCACTGCTCTTTGAATTGGTTGCATTGTTCTTTTGACATCAGGTATTCTTGCACTTGGCATGCAATATGAGATAAAAGTCTAAGACCATGCTTTGTGAAAAATGGCAAAGATATTTAAGAACTAACATAAAAATTAAATATATCTTGTCCATGTATGGGTTTTACACTCGGTCGTATTAGCATTATAATTTGAAAAACAAATTCAAGGTAAAATTATGCGTGTAGCATGTTCTTTTGACTAGTATAGTAGAAGGTAATTAAAAAAAGAGTGTTTTTTTGACAAAAAGGGTGGACCAACAGGGTCAGCAACTGGTCGAGTGCATCCTCCCCCAAAGAGGGAGCATGTTCTCACTCCCCCAGGCAATAAACCTATGGCCGATTAAAAAAAGAGTGTGAACATTGAGTTAGGGCCCAAATAACATTAGGCATCATCAAAAGAGGAAAGGGGAGACAAAAAGAGTGGACACAAGAGACACTAGGAGAGGCAAGAGCAGCTACGGAGCAGAGCGATCTGGATTCCCGTCATCACTATCATCATCAGAGACATCCTCCTCATCCTTGGAGTCAGCAACATCATCATTAGCAGGAGCAGGAGGTGGAGGCGGAGGAAGACAACTCTCAAAGGAGTGCAGAAGATGGTCTTGATGCACCAATTGACGATCAATGTGGACAAACGTATGGTTGGTGGTTCGGAAGGCCTCGTGGGTATCCTCATAACGGGAGGTGAGAGAGGCCATGTGGGTAGAAAGAGTTTCCAAGGCATGGGAGAAGGAATCCATCCGTCCAGTCATGGTGTCCATGAATGTATCAAGCCGACCAAGGGAAGTGTCCATGCTAGTTTCTAAACCTGAGAGACGCCTATCAAAAACCTCATAATCCCCCCAAGAAGGCTGTCCAGCACCCTGAGCAAAGGACTCCCCACGATAAAACTGTGGAGGCAGTGGCACATCTGGATCAACATGTGAAGGAGAAGGTGGCTGCTCCTCGGGCTGAACTGGAGGAGAAGGTGGTGCGTGAGCGTCTTGTTGTTGTTGCTCCTCCGGTTCCTCATTTTCAGAATCTTCTCCATACATTCTTACATCTCTCCTCAGCTCTCCATCCGGATCCCAATAATACCCAAAATCAATGAACATCTTGTGCTCATTGTAAATATCACTTTGTCTCACTTCAATGAATACCTCAGCAGTCAATGAAATTCTAGCATAAATAAATACCCCTGTCAGTTGGGATGCATAGGGCAAGGACCTTCTCCTTTGTGTGCGACATGATCCAATTAAATCTCTCATAAGACTGTCCATGTTAATAGTCATCTCATTCATCACATAATAAAACAGAAATCTATTAACTTCTGTGACCTCATTTCGGCTTCTTACTTTTGGATAGATAATAGTAGTAAACATGTGACGTAAAATACACTGTAGTGGTGGGAAGTAGTTGGAATTCAGGATGAGCAAGTTGCTAACACCATGCACATATTCACTGCAGGTCATAAGAATAAAGATATCCAGAACTTCACCAAGCCCAAAAGTCATATTAGCCCCCCTTGCAGACACTCCTAGGGCCCTTTCAAATAATTCTAAATTGACGATGATTTCAATGCCTTGATGACGGTGAATAACTCTCCATTTCACTCATTCAGATTCCCATAAAAATTCTTGAACAATGTTAGGATAAAATCGGGTGTACCTTGTCATAAAATCAACCCAACCGTCCTGAACTTCAAAAATAGCACTTAGGTCGAGGAAGAACTCATGCATCTCGTCGAAGTCGACTAGACGAAGGTCAAGGATAGGCCGTGGCCGCATCGGCCGTGCCTGTGGACGTGGAGCTACCCACTGTGGTGGAGGAGCTTGGCACTCATTTCTCCTGGTGCTAGACTCCCCCTGGGTGAGACGTCGAGTGCTTCTTCTAGATGCCATCCAGACAAGAAACTCGTAGTGGAGACCTTGAAAGTGACTGTTCTCTTCCCTTGGGAGGTGAAGGACACAGAAGGACACACAACTGGTGGTGGACAGAGCTTTCACACAACCTGGATTGAGGATTTCAGTCGACCAAACTCTGTAACTTTTATAGAGTTCTGATCCCTTTCTTTATGTCTTCTATGCCCCCCCAGGAGGGGTGTAATTCTTGCTTCTGATGCTCCCAAAGTGGGATTCTTGTGCCCCCAGGCCGGGGTGAATTCTTCTGCTTCCTGCGCCCCCCTAGGGCGGGATGCGTTTCTCTTCATATGCCCCCAGCACGGGGTGTATCTTTTGTTTCTTATGCCCCAAGGCCGGGGTATGTTTCTTCATGTGCCCCCAAGTCGGGGTGTGTTCTTTTGTTTCTTATGCCCCCAGGCCGGGGTAGAGTCTTTGATTCTTATGCCCTCACGATGGGGTATATACCTTCCTTAAATACCCCTAAGCTAGGGTATATCCTTTGTCTCATATGTCCCCGTGGCGGGGTGAATTTCTCTTCAAATGCTCCTAAGCCCGGGTGTAGCTTTGTCTCATATGCCCCCATGCAGGGTGTGATTGGCTTCTTGTGCACCCAAGGCAGGGTGTGTTTCTTTATTTGTGTGCCCCTAGATTGGGGTGTATCCTTGCTTCCTATGCCCCCAGGCCGAGGTGGATGCATGCTCTCTTCGGGAGTCGTGGCCGTGTTTCGCCTCATTGCTATAAAGCATTCCCCATAGCGGGCAGGAATTCACCAAGCTACAGTTGCAGCTTGTTGGGTCTTCTAATAGCCACTCGAGGGGCATCTTATGTCAGATAGAGACACTAGGAAGGTGGAATAGACCGAGACATTGCACCAAGGACTTGAACCCTCCTAGGGCCGGGCGGGATGCCGGCCTTCTTCTTATTCTCTTGGTCAACAATGCTTGCCAACTTTTCTTTTTGTCCTATCTTTTCTTCTCTTATTTTTTGTGTAATAGAGTAAGGCGGGTGCGTAGGAGAGCGCTCACCCCCTCAGGGAGGGGATGAGTGGCTCGCTCCACCGCATCAATCCCACAGTGGTAATCTTTGTTCAGCACGGGTCTTGGCGGATATGGCTGTAGAACCCTCTCTCGCCAATTCTTTCTGTTCTTTTTTTTATTTCTTTCTTTTATTTCTTTTCTTCTTCTTAGGGACTGGGGGTTGATTTCCCCTCCCTTCTTCTTTCCTTCCTTTCCACTTTTTAGTGGCCTTCACGATTCCTGGAAGCTGTAGGTGCCTTGGAGTAGCATCTTCGAGACCACAAAGACAATTTCACCTAGTTCGGCTTTCTTCCCATAGGGCTGGCGGAGACAGCACCTGTAGTTCATCAAAGTAGGTAAACATCGTTTGTTAGGAGGCCATGAGGCCCTTAATCCCGACAGAGAGATGAAGGGTGATTTTAGTCCCACCGGACGTGCCAGACTTATGGGCGTACTTTTATTAAATAGTTAGTTTATTTATTTTTATTGGTTTGTTGGGTGCGTTTGTTCATTTATTAAGTGCGTGGGCGTGCCAGTCACAAAGGGACAATTTATTCAGACTTCAAAGAAGCCCTTGGTGCGCTCGATCTGACTCAGTCGAACGATTGTGCAGTTTGGGTCGGGACCAAAATCAACCGCGCCGAAGTCCCCGTACGAGGGTGTGAAGAAAGTATTTGAGATCATGTCGATTATGTGTTGACCATTTAATGTTTGGACGAGTGTGCGGCTTGAGAATAGCATAATCATCACGGGAAAATCGGAGCATATGTATGTCGAGACACGACAAATTTATTGTTCAGATGAATGGGAAACATTCAGTTGAATCCCGATTAGAGTGGTCGGAAAACAGTGAGTTTGTCGGCCCGGTGTAAGATCAAGTCGCGATCATACTGAGGTAGGCACCCGCGGTTGAACCAAGACTTGCGTGGGCATCATTAATATTCCCGGAGCTGAAGAGCAACGCGGAAGACGTTTCGAGATCAAATCCCGAAGGGAATGTGTTTGAGATAACAGGCTGTAGGCCTAGGGTGTAGGTAGGACAATGACTATGATCAGGGTGGACCCGAGGTCTAAGCACGGCCCACTGAGGCCTATTAGTATTCCCATGCATGGGATGCTGGGATGACGAGAGTCTTCTCATTCCATTCCGGTTTTGTCAGTCGCTCATGGACCATTTCATGTTCGGACAAGGGTCCATAATAGCAACGTGCGACGAACGTCGAAATAAATCCGTTTAAATGTCTACCGAGTGTACGGTTAACGAGACAGACAGATGTAGCTCTCCTCTAGAGCAATCTGACCTGGATCTGATCCACGGCCAGTAAACACAGATCTTCAAATCACTCTATCTTCACCAGCTCTCCTTCTCTCAATTGATCTTTTTCTGTGTTGTCGCTCTTTCTCTTCTGTAATTGCTTCTGTAGAAAAAAAATTATCTCTCTTCTTCCGTAAAGCCTTCCTTTTATATGATCCTCCATAGGTCACAGAGAGTGTGGGAAACACGCTCCATAGCCTTGGAGTCTTCCAGATCATCACACGTGTCAGAAATATTCTAGCAGGTCAAGAGATTCCTGCTCGAGTGAAGAACATCAAAGCAGCAAGACAAATACCTGCACGACAATATCTTGACTAGAGCACAGTCATATGCACGAGGTACATCTTTAAATGAAAAGGACTCGCATGCAGAGATTTTTGGCACGAGGATAACTCGAGGAAATGCACAATGTATGACGCAGGTTATGTGCAAGAAATGACACGAGGTGTGATACTAGAAGGAAACACAAAGTGTATAAGACATAAAGGAAAAACGACACGAGGTTAGGAAAAAGGAAAGATGACACGAAGTAAGGAAAAAGGAAAGACAAAAATGACACTAAGTATGGAGTGAGAAAAGTGACACGAGATATGAAGAACAAAACAACACGAGATGAAACAGTAGAAGAACAACACGAGGTGGAATAGTAGAAAGACAACAATAGGTGCGGTAGAAAACAAGACGAGGTATGTTTTCGAAGGCAAGACTGTACGAAGAAGAAATGACATGAAGTATAAAAAAATCACACGAAGTATACAAATGGGAAAAACAATACGAAGTATGACACGAAGAAAAAGTGACACGAAGTATAGAAATGGGAAAAATGACACGAAGTATGACACGAAGAAAAATGACACGAAGTATAAGAAAACGAAAGATGACACGAAGTATAACAGAACGAATAACAACACGGAGTACAAAACTGACATGAAGTATAAAAATAACATGAAGTATAAGAATGACACGAAGTGTAAGAAGATGAAAGATGACACGAAGTATAACAGAACGAAGAACGACATGAAGAAGACGGTGACACGAACTATAGAAATGGGAAAACTGACACGAAGACGACCTCGTCAATCAGAAGACCTAAGTTATGAACACTGTTCATACTCGAGGTTCATTTTGGTCAACCACGGACTTTAAATGCTAAAATCTGTATGAGGTTGAAAGGACACGAAGGAAGAGGATGGTGAAAACGACACGAGGACGACACGAGGTTTGAACATGTAAGAAAGAGAATGACACGAAGAAATGACTTTGACAGACAGAACCTACACGAGATGAAGAGCTCCGAAAATTGCACGGAGTGTGCAAACTATAACGAAGAATCACTCAGCATATTCAAAGACTACATTGGCTAAAGCATCATTTAGCAGGCATTCAGCAGGCACATTGAATATCTAATCAAAAACATCATTGACTAAGAGTTCAGCAGGTCATTCTGCAAATTCACTGATTATCAAAAGCATCATTTAGCATAGAAGCACAAACAACCACATTGACTCATGGTGTTTGCCAACATCAAAACGTAGGTACACAACAATCTCCCCCTTTTTGATGATGACAACACTATGAGTCACATGAGCATTAGGAGCAAATGTACAATGAAGGCACCAGTCCATTGAGCAATGAATTCATCAAAGTGCAATGAACAACTAAAATAATAAAATGAGTATGTTTATGTTTGGTCAATGAACAACTAACATAAAAAAATGAGTATGTTTATGTTCTCCCCCTTTGACACCAACAAAAAGGGGTGTAAGTCAAGTAAAATAGATCAGAAGAAGCACAACATTACAAAACATGAGCACATGAGGAGTAAAAGAATAGAGATCATTCAAAATAGCATGAATATCTTGAAGATGTTCCTCTTCTTCTAGCAGGAGGTTGGGTAGGACGAGAGCTGGAGCTTGGGGCTGAGCTGGGTTGAGAAGGAGGAGCTGGAGGTCTTGGAGAAGGCTGGACAGGAGCTTGGGGTTGAGGCAGAATAGCTAGTCTGGCACTAGTTGAAGCTCATGGAGTTGAAGATGTGCTAGGGAGTACCACTAACTGAAGCTCTTTGAAGTCATTGGAAAGCTCTTCCAGCCAGTACTTAACAGTGCTACGCACATTTGCTACTTGTGAAGACACATCTTCTTGGCTGGCCTTATAATTCTGAACCCTGTCACTTAACGTAGTGAGCTCGTCCAAGAGAGCGTTTACTTTGTCATAAATGGTTTGCATACTCGGAACCAAGGCATTGTTCACTCCTTTTATTAACTCAAAACCCTTTCTCAGTTCAAAACAATGATCAATGGTGTTTGTGAGAGAGGTTAGATGTGAAACTTGACCTTCTTGAAGGCTGCTGACCATCTCAGCCATCTTGTTACAAACTGTTACCAAAGATTCCAATAAAGTGCTGGTGGCTTCATCTGACTGAAGTTTGCAAGGAACCTTCGCCACTCAGTCATCATGGATGTCTCAAGGTGCAGCAATCTTGAATGTACATGATTCATGTTGAACTGTGTGAGAGCTATGAATGTATTCAATTTGGCATCCTGCTTATGCATCATGATGGTCAAGTGCACGCTCATACATATCGCATACAGGTCAGTGCATATATCTTTCCTTATTAGGTAAGGTCGATGCACATTTTAGTTTGAAGTTAGAAAGTCGATGCATGATAGACCTTGCACATACTAACGTCGATGCTAGTGTGTACGTGTACTCACTAAGGTTGACACTAGTGTGTATATGTTTCTTACTTAGGTTGATGTATGCTGCATATCAAGGCAGATGCAAGTTAGTGCATGTTTATAGTGTGCATATGAAGGTTGATGCACATTTACCTTAGTCATACTAAGGTTGATGTACATCTACCTTAGTCATGTATAAGGTCGATGCACCGACTGCCCTAGTCATACTAAGGTCGATGCACATTTTGCCTTAGTCATACTAAGGTCGATGTACATTTACCTTAGTTATATATAAGGTCGATACACATTTTACATCTTGCACACTAAGGTCGATGCACATCTTGCATTGTGCAATCTTAGGTTTGAGCATATGTGCTAGTGTGCATTATAAGGTCGGAGCACCTTACTGTAGTCAGTGCACATGAAGGCATCTAGTCAGAGCATACTATGCACTCAAGTCGGAGCACATGCACCTCTAAGGTCTGAGCATACATAAGGTCGATGCACATTTTCCTTGTACATATACAAGGTCGATGCACATTTGCCTTATACATATGTAAGGATGATGCATGTTTTAAGTCTGTGCACATATAGGTTGATACATGTTTTAAGTCTATGCACATATAGGTCTGAGCATTTTTTAAGTCTGTGCACATATAGGTCTGAGCATGTTTTAAGTCTGTGCATATAGGTCTATGCAATGTTTGCCTTCAACATTGCAAGGTCCACGCACATGTAGGATCCAGGTCTGTGCACACATTCAGGTTTGTGCATCAAAGTCCATACTCTAAGGCATTCTCATGTACATTCATATCATTGGTCTAAGTATATGTTCTATATGATTCTTGCCTAAGTATGAACTCTAACGTATAAGGTGTTTGATGAAATGTCTTTCTTCTAATTGACAGGACTAAGGCTGAGGCACGTGATCCCAAGTCAACTAATGATGGGCACGTGATCCCAAGAATGGCGGGAAGCTAGCACGTGGACCCAGGGAGCATATGATAGGCACGTGACCCGAGGGTACTCAATCAAAAGGAACCTTCTCATCCCTGCCACGTGGTCCAATAGGAAAGAAATGGAATAAAATCACCTTATCCAAAGAGCTTTTACGGAGCCCCTATTTTGGGTAAAAATAGGGAGCATCCTCCTCTGAGCAACGCACCGAAAAATAGAGAAGAGCCAGAGCCACTATAGAGGAAGCCGTAATAGAAGAAGGAGCCACCAGAGAGAAGTAATAGAAGAGAGAGTGATCTGAGAAGAGAAAGAAGAGCCAGTGAGTGAGCAAAGAAAAGGAAAAGAGAAAAAGAGAGAAGAGCTGAGAAAGAAGAACAAGAGAAAAGAAAAAGGAAGAGAGCTCAGGGTCAAAGCAGTCGATCCACTGAAGATCTGAGTGATTGATCAGTTCTTGGATCATATCCAGAACTACTGTGCTCCTCTGGAGCTCTATGTTTTTATTTTTGTTCGTTCTCTTTGTTCATTTTCTGATTTCTACTTTGTTCTTCTAACTCTTTGTTTGGAGATCGATTTCCTTCTGAGCAATCAGAAGAAGGGAGATCTAATCTCCAAGTTTCCCTTTGTGGATTTAGAGGAAGAGAGGATCCAATCCTCTAGGTTCTGGTGAGTAGTGGGTTGCTATTCACGTCCCTTCTGCATTTGCAGAAGAAGGGAGATTGTGGTCTCCGGTTATGGGTGACTGGGTGTCACTCACGGATTCCCTCTGTGCATCAAAGGAAGAGAGGATTGGTCCTCTGGTTGTGGGCAACTGGGTGTTGCTCACAGTTCCTTCTGCGGTTGCAGGAGACGGGAGAGTTGGACTCTCCAGTCACTGCGGTAGCAGTGGGTGTTGATCTTGTGGGTAGTAAGATCAGGTCGAGGGATTTGTCTCCCTCAATTTCAAGCTATTAGGCAGCCATTGTTTGCAGACCGAGTCTGCGTCTTGCTTTGGCAAGGGAAGCCTCACTCCGGTTTGGAGTGAGGGATGGATCCCCCTATAATATTCTACACCGGGGAGCCTGTCGAGGAAGATGATCAGGATTGCATGATCCCGGAGGAATCCACAAGTCGAATGGTGCCGGTTGCAGGCTTGAACTACACTACACAGTGGGTCTCGCAGATGCTCTCGAAGATGCAGATGCCCTCGCTGCAGCCAGTTGCTCAGAAGAAAGTATTCCAGGAGCTTTGGGATTCGCCCCGGAACAACAAAGAATTGATGAAGGTCACACAGCACCCTGGGTTGGGCTATACCCTTCAGGAATACTATGAGGCCGAGGTAGATGTCATCTTCGCCTTCTTCTCACACGAAAACCCTCCTGAGGCAGATTATGATGATTGCCCCTCGAAAGAAGAAGAGATTATATACCGATCCCTGGCAGATGATGGGCTTTCTGATAGCCAGTCTGATAAAGCAGATGCATGTTGGTGTTGGGAGGAGCTATCTTATAGAGGAGATCTGTTCCAGGCCGAAGTAAAATTTGACACAGGAATCCCGGATGAAGACCAAACTTCTGATGAGGCAAGGGAATGCTTAGAGTTTGAACGTAATCTAGAAGAAGTTCGAGCTCTACAGAATATGGGTCCCCCAGAGGACCTCACATTAGCAGAGTCTCCGGAAGTAGAAGAGCCCATCTTCAAGCCATACACAGAGCCACTCATGTCCCACTGGCAAGCTGAATAAAGCCCAATGGTTTCTGTTCTATATGATAAGTCAGCATCAGCCGATGTCCAATGTGAAGAATCAGAGAACTCTGAAATCGAAGCAGATTATCTCCCAGGAGGCTTCATTGATGTACAGGAAGCTCCGCCTGAAGTTGAGGATGGCGGCCAGGCCACTGTTGATGAGCTGGTGGAAGTAAACTTGGGGAACCGAGGCCAACCTTCCTTAGTGCGCTGTTGGAACCCAGAGTCCGAGAACAATATATACAATTTCTGAAGGAGTTCAGAGACTGCTTCGCATGGGCGTATGATGAGATGCCGGGACTAAGCCCCGATGTGGCACAGCACCTGCTTGCAATAAATTCGAAAGTTAGCCCCGGGAAGCAGCCGCCCAGGAGGATGCGACTTGAGCTGATTAACCAAATCAATAAAGAGGTCGACAAGCTTATTAATGTGGGCTTCGTCGAAGAAAACTAATATACCACATGGCTGGCAAACATAGTGCCTGTGAAAAAGAAAAATGGGCAGATCAGAATATGTGTTGACTTCCGGGACCTCAACAAAGCTTGCCCGAAAGATGATTTTTCAGTGCCGATTACTGAAGTAATGATAGATGCCACCACAGGGCATGAAGCTTTGTCATTTATAGACGGGTCATCCGAATACAACCAGATTTGGATTGCTAAAAAGGACAGAGTCCACACGGTATTTCGTACCCCAAAGGGAATATTTCACTATAAAAGGATGCCGTTCGGTCTCAAAAATGTCGGCGCCACCTATCAAAGAGTCATGACCAAAATATTTGATGATTTGCTCTTCAAGAAAGTGGAGTGCTATATTGATGACCTGGTAGTGATGACCAGAAAGAAAGAAGATCATCTGTAGGACCTGAGGGTAGTATTCCAAAGGCTGCGGAAATATGAGCTGAAGATGAACCCTATGAAATGCGCCTTCAGCGTGTCCAGCGAAAAATTCCTTGGATTCATTGTCCGGCATAGGGGTATTGAGATTGATCCATCCAAGATCAAGGCTATTCAGGAGCTCCCTCCACCAAAGAATCTGTCTGAGCTGAGATCCCTGCAAGGGAGGCTGGCATACATCCGTTGATTCATCTCAAATCTGGCCGGTCGATGTCACCCCTTTCACAAGCTGATGATGAAAGATGTGCCATTTCTCTGGGACGATGGATGCCAAGAAACTTTTGAAAATCTAAAAGAATATCTCAAGACCCCTCCAGTATTGGGGGCACCAGTTAAAGGCAGACCTCTGATCCTCTATATAGCAGCCAAACATTGCTCGCTGGGGGCAATGCTAGCCCAAATAAATGAAGAAGGAAAGGAAGAAGCCCTATATTACCTCAGCAGAAGGTTGATCAGGACTGAAGAAAGCTATACTCACATAGAGAAGACCTGCCTGGCATTGGTCTTCACTCCCTATCTCCCACTACTACCCAGGCAATAATAGTAGCAGATTCATCAACCCAGTTGCAGGGGCCGCTCCCACCTTCCTGAAAGGTTCCAGACAGCAAGCCCAGCACCGGTGGATTCTCCTCTGAGTTAGCTTTGCAACAAGAGTTAGTGTGACCTCATCCGACATCGGAACTGTGTAGGAGAGCTATTCCCGTCTGACTGCATAGACTTACTCCGGTAAGCGACTAGAGATGAGTTTCATAAGGTGCCACGGCTCCGTCCAGCATCTCCTAGCTCTGCCCTTTGGTGGAGTGGAACTAAGGACACCCAGCTTCCATTCAAGACTGGTCTCGCTCCTTTCCAATCTCCCAGCTGAGAGTTTCACTGCCGACAAGTTATCTCTATGCAGCAGGCAGACCTAACTATGCATCCCTGCAAGATGGCCGACCACAGAAGGTGCCATGGCTCCATCCAGCATCTCCCGGCTCTTCCCTTCTATGGTCTACAACTAAGGATGTCCAGCTTCCATTCAAGACTATTCTTGCCCTATTCTGATCACCCAGCTGAGAGTATCATCCTCGACAAGTCACCTTTTTTCCACCAGGCTGGCCTGACTATGCGCCCCATCAAGAACGGCTAGTGTCGGCTCTACATCCATCAGGAAGGGACCATTATAGTTCTGACACATTCCCAAGGCATCTCTCTTTGCGTCAAGGCCAGTACCAACCCGTTCCAACTCTGGACCTACGATCTATAATAGCGGTAAGTTAGGTCTCCGATTCTGCTCCTGCACCTAGTTCATCCTCACTGCTGATCAGAAGCTACCATTTTGCCATACGAGCAAGCATCAAGATAATATTTAGTGGTATTGAGATAAGGCCATCCCTCTTTCAAGCAAAACTAGTCCCGGCTTATTTTGATGTCTCAGCAGGGAGTACGGGCCCAAACAAGGTGTTTCTATTCAGAAGGTAATGTCATCAGTGCAATTTCACAAAATAGAGGGTTCCAGCACTACCGACCTCAAAGAAGGCTGATTCTCCCTCCTAGATCGTCCCAAGATGAGCCTCTTTCCAGCGGCACCAACCTTCTCCTCTTCAGGTGTTCGAGCAGGGAGTACCACCGCCAACAAGTTGCTGGTGCCAGACTGTGCAGACAGCGTGTGCGACTGTGCAGACAGAAAGTCAGTTCTCTTCGTCATCCCCAGTCCCCCTCACCTGGCTAGCTGAAAGCCCCTCCCCACGTGGAGGTAAACTTTGATTGTAATAATTTAATTCTCCCACCCCTTAGCCAACCCTCCTGCATGAGGCATAGTGTTGTAACAGTGGGCTTCAGGTCAAGCAACAACGATGCAGTGTGCGAGTTGCGATCTTACGCTTCCTCGCTCGCCCACCTCTCCGACTGGGGTCAGTTTCTTCAAATCAGCCAGGTAAGCACTCACCCCTTGCTCTATTTATCCTTGTTCATTCTGTATTCCTCAATTGCTCTGTCACCAAAGGGAGATAGTGCCCGGCCTCGAGGTTCCACCCTCGTCAACCGACCACAGTGAAAAGTGAGTGGAGTGTTACCCGTGCCCACTCGACACAAGGTCTGCCCCTTGAATTGGGCTACCATACCTAGGGGGGTTGCTCAAAGCTCTGCTGACCCTCTACTAGCAAGGGATCAGTTCCACATCCTTGACTCGGTATCCCTGAGTCACCCCGGGTTGGGTTGCGTCGTGCGAGTCTACCCGCCAATTTTAATTTTTATGTCAAATTGTTACGCTTGCTTCCGTAGATCCTAGGTGCATGAAATCAGCTACCTCTGCCCTTCCCCTTTGTCTCACATCAAGTGGTATCAGAGCACGTTCTTGACTTGTTCCCACAAGTTAGGTCCTAGGGTCATTTGCATTGAAGTCTCCCCCGTGTCGGCATCATATCTAGATAGATCACACTTCCGTTCAACTCCTCATGCCCAAGCTTGATGTGTGGGACCAGCTCGTAATAGGGATGCTGACTTCCTGTGCCAATTCACCCACAGCCTTTGATCAAAAATATGGCAGAGGCGAAGAAGAATAAACTAATGAGTCAGTACCCGGAAGAGTGCATATCGATGTTCGTTTCCTCTATTCAAAAGGTCCACGCAATACCCTCGAACCTCGAGGATGAACCACCACACCTGAAAAGTAGGGATGAGTCTCCAAACAGAGACTCAGTAGGGGTCCCACGGAACCCCAACTGAGAAGAACAATAGTGGAAAGGAAGGTAGCACTTGCTAAATAAGCACAGTAGGAACAACGAACCGGTGGCTGGTCAAAACTCAGCACTACAGCTACTCCTACTGACAATAGAAAGGGAAAATCCCGATCCCACAATCGGGAACCGGACCACTCTAACACCAGACCTACCGAGGAAACACTCACGACAACCCTACCGTGGAAGCCTGCCGACACAGGCACGACCCACCGGGACCGCACAGTCCCACACTGGCATTGCAAGGCCTCAGTAATCCCTACCAAGTACCTCTGGCCACCACCTCGGGAAAACACACTAGAATGGTCCAGAAGCCACATCTCACACGACGGGAAGCGAAACTCGAAAATAGAAGAGTCACAACTTACGTGACAGGAGTAGCTACCCACTAGAAGCATAGTCAGACGCATCCGCTAACGACTTAAACCGAGCCGTAGTGTCTCCCTACTCACCCCAAGCGGAAACTGAGACACACACATAAGTAACACTAACAAGGGTCTAGTCGGGGTCGTGCTCGTCAGCACGAGTCCGAAGTCCCTGACCACGTGTGCACACACTAACTAACTACGCTACGTCAGGACCTCTAGCTGGTTCTTCCTCCTGGCACGGACTCGAGCCGCAACAGTAGGAGGCCCACGGCAACCAGCCTAAAGCCGTCTCTCTCGAGTAGCCTCGCCACCACTCCCTGGTTGGACCACACCTGTGTCGGAAGGCTATGACTAGTGGGGAGTCACTAAGGTCACTACTCTCCAAGGAGAAACTCTATGAACCACGCATGCACCCTATGCAAAAGTCACGAAGAACCATGTGGCGCTAAGCCACTGGACTCTGGACAGTCCTCTAGACTCATTAAATCCAACGATCCTTGAGTCACAAGACTCGGGGTCAAGATCGTTGCACTGAACGGCGCTATGCCGTCAATCTACCCTAACCCTAGGGTCAGCAACCTCGGCACGATGACTCACGGGTAGTTCACGACTGCCGAGACCATTCCCTCAAGAAGGGAACCAAGAAAACCTCCAGCCTCAGACTGGGTGACTATACTCGCAGTCCATAGGCCACACACACCACCTACACGAAAACCACTTTCTGTAGAACTCACGACATGCGGGGGAACCCCCATAGCACTCACACCGATACACGGTGACTCGATCAAGCATAACACAAAAGCCCAGAACACATGGAGTCACCCAAACTCTCAAACCCATGGGCACGCTAATCTAGGTAACATGGTACCTCCAGAGACCCCAAAACACAGACACAGAATCTCCGGGGTGTCTGGGACATTCACAAGGCTGAAAGTCTACCACTGGGTCACAATCGGGTTGATTGGAGTCCAACATAATGCTTAAATGGGCACGGCAAACACGAAAGCCAAGAGACGGTCCTCCCTGGGCCATCCTAGAGCTTGGCGGTCTGGTTAGGACCGCATAGCCAAGCATGGTGGTCTAGCTAGGACCGCATAGCCCCAGACGCCTCCTAAACTCGGTGGTCACTCCCAAACCACAAAACCAAGCATGGCGGTCCATTACCTGACCGCTGGGTGTCACCTAGTAGTCAGTCGCATGCCCGCTATGCTTCCAGGCTTCACATGACTCAAAACCAGGAAACCGTTACACCCTGACCGCAAGCCACATCCTGGCGGTCCCCTATAGACCGCAAAGCTAAGTAGTGGTCTATCGCGTGACCGCTAGGATCGAACCGACATAAGTGAGACCCAACTGGTCATCCCCAGGTTGCTTGGCCCTGCTTGGCGGTCTCCTCGTGACCGCTAAGCCACCTGGCGGTCTATCGCAAGACCGCGAACTAAAACATGGTAAGACGAATGAATGGCGGCCTCCCTGAGGTCTGCCCCGCCTAGTGGCGGTTCCTGTTAGGACCGCCACTATTCTGAAAATCGAAAATGACAATTTCGATGGAAATCTCCAGTCCACGCCCTGTTCGTGCCCACACGATGGGGAAAACATGGGGTAACTCATCGGAGCCCAGTGCCAGTCAAGGTGAGCATTCACTCTGGTATCTGGGGTGGAGGCCCTGGCATGACCGTGTACCTCTCTCTTTTCCTAAAGAAAGGACCCGACGACTCTTCGATGTCCACGTTGAGAGGGGGCAAATCATGCCCCGTGACCTACCAGTAGATTACATGTAGTGGGAATTCAGTCACCCCTAGTACTATACTTTACACACCAGGATCTACCAAGCAATCGAGTCCTGTGAGGAAGTTCAGTACTTAATCCAAGAACAGATCCAGTGGGAGCAGATCGATGCTGGGGGAAACTCTATGGCGCTTCAGAGACTTCGTCAGGTCGTCAAAGAAACCCTGAGCATCTCCAGAAATGCACCAGAACAACCAGACCCTCCTCAAGAAAATGGGCACGGGCTACCTTACCAACATACCCCAGAATGGCTCGAGTTTTGGACCGATAACTGATAGGCTCTCGAGCAACTACGAAGGCATAGGGAGCAGGACGCCAGTCAAGAGACTGGTCTGAGCAATTTCTCGATCAATGTCATACATACTCCTGCTATCCCGTCCCCTCCAGACTCCCAGACATCGCCATCCAGCTAGGCAGCCCCTACCACTACGGTCGTACCGTGGTGGCCCTGGCAAGAGCTGGAGTCTCTCCCATTCTCCAAAGAAGATACCACCAGGCTACTCTAAGTCCTCCTCATCCGAGAGGACGTCCTGGTGGGCGAGACAACGGTGGGCTTCCCAAGTCCCTCTCGCTCTCCCCCTGCCCTACCTTTGTCTCTGGCATTCGGGGATAGGAAGGGGAAGCAAAAGCAGGGTGAGGTGCCAGCCCGACTATGTCATGTCTCTTCAGGCAGTGTGCCATCGGGTCCTCTTTGTCTACCCTGTCATCTGGTCCAGATTGCAAAGAAGATATCCCCAGAACCCTCAGTGATTCTGACTCACAAGTTGGGCACGCCACCACAAGGCCCGCTCGACACACAGAACCAAAGCAACTACCTAGAGAGACAATGTCCTATGATGTCATCAGCTGTCACCAGACCCTGCTCCTAGCCAGATCACAAAGGCAAGGCTAAGGAGCAGGGGGCCAAGCGTGCTCCCCAGTCTGCCTCTCAACGAAAGACTTCGCCACCGCGGCTAAGGCATCAAACCACGCATACGTCTTCGGTTGCCAGCACCAGCCTGCTAGCTCCTTCTAGACCTCCTTCGCCACCATGGCTAAGGCATCAAACAGCCCATACGTCTCCGAATGCCGGCCCATGTGCACCAGTTCGGTGGGACACGCCTCCCTCGCCACCGTGGCTAAGGCATCAAACCACGTACACATCTTCGGACGCCAGTCCCAGCATCCCAGCATACCAGAAGCTGCCACTCGAGGTCATCGAGCAGGCGATCAATGCCACCTTCCAAATATAGCAAGCGGTAGGTGCCTAGATTGAAATCCGAGCAAAGAAAAGCAATCGACCTCACCCTGCCAAGGCACTAGCTCAGAGGTATCCTCACAGGGATTTATCAACTCCAATTCCAGCACTTCCTCCTCCTACTCCCCTGGAGACGGCCATCGCCATGAAACAAGAGAGGAATAGGAAGAAGAACCTCAAAAGACGGCTCAAGAAACAAGCTGAGTAGGCAGCTGCCTTACAATCCCCAGCTGAGCCGACGCCCCTCCAGAGGCTACAGTGGCTTATCAACAACCTAGAGGAATATATTCCTCTTCGTCCTACCAGTGCTATCTAGGTCGATAGTTATATCCCGTGGGAAGAAATGCAGAGCGAGCTCTCCTCAGAAGCTGGGTCCAAGACATGATCCAGAAGATCAAGAATGGCGAAAGGCCCCTCATTCAAGAAGAACTCTCTTTGTTCTATAAAGACAAGGAGATCACAACAAAATAGCTGGAACAAATGCTTCGAGACTGCACCTGCAACATGGTGGCCATTCCACCCCCTGACAACATCAACGCTCCTCGACGAGGCGAGCCGGTGGCCTCCGGAACCAGACAAAGGACTACTGCCGCACTTAGGCTCCAGCCAACCCCAGAACACATAGGCCGGGGCCCAGGTCATGGCTGAGGACGTGGAAAGGTTCCTGAGCCACCTTCGAGCTCAAAATTAACCTCGATACCTTTCGAAACCTCCTTGATTTGAATCCCCAATTCCCTGAAAACCCAGAATAGAGTATCACTTGCAAGAACCAATCTACCCCCTATCCTCTCGGCGCAAAACCCTCTCAGTGTGCCCCTCCACCATCGGCGCGGAGGTTGTCATGCCGAGGGGAGAGCTCTCCCAGCAAAATCTTGGCGTGCTGATTGGCCTCCCGCCATACCATCGCGCCAAGACCTATCATTTCACCACGCCGAGAGCCTGCTTTCCACCGCGCTAAGACCATTTTGCCTAAGTATCGCGCTGAGAAGGTCACACCGGGAGCTCCCCTTTCTACATTTCAATCTAATTTTAACCCACTCCCACTACACTTTCAAAGAAAAAGGACCATGGATCCTCATGCAAGCCCCAAGGCATAAATTAACGGGGAAGCCTTCCCTTACATCACACTGTCCCGAGCCGGACTCGTTTATGACCCTACGAACCAAAGGAGCTCTGCCACTGCATGTGCTCCGACGGTTTCTGAGGGGATATCAACCGATGCCACGAACGTGGATAGCGCTCCTGAGCCTAGTACTCTTCTCTTTTGGCCTTCATCCCAGCACTCCGTAGATGATGGTCTATTTTTCCCCGAGCATAGCCTAAGATAAGGGGAGGTGCTGCCGGAGTTTCTTTCGATGACATGAACCCCGATAGGTTAGGAGAGCGTTGTCGGTGCACATTCTCCTCTAACCTTGTTTCTTGGGGGAATAAGAATTTCAGGCTTGTCAGCTACGTACGGATACCAAGGTGTCTTGGTGGTTATTCGGATCCCATCCCGCCTCTATGTGGATGACTTCCTATTCCCACTTGGCATGATCCAAAGCCAAAAGGGGACATGCTGCCGAAATTAATCCGTGCAAGTGAATAAGCTTGTTACCTATTTGCTATTTCATTCTTGTATAATAATAAATATGCACAGTAGTACTTTTAAATTGCCTCCCGAGGCCTCCTATCTTTGGCGTTTAATCAGGGGTTGTCCTTCTTATGAAGGGCATAATTAACATCATAGCCTTCATGATATGACGGACTTCTGGTCCCGACCCAAACATCACATTTGTCTGACCAAGTCAGATCGAGCGTGTAATAAAATTTGTCACTCCGGTGACTGGCACGCCAACAATAAAGTAAATAAATGCAATACATATATATATGATATATATCAATTAATAAGCATAAATAAAATCATTCCACCAGTAACTCCACCGCCATATCACAGCACATGTCAGCCACCGGGTCCTCCACACTCTGAGCAAAATCCCTCAAAATGAACGAATGAGAAGCACCCAAATCGAACAAAACACGAGCCGCACAACCCAAAATCGAAAGAGTACCCTCTACCAACTGCGGCGCCTCAGCCTCTGCTCTGGTCATGTGGGTCACTCTGCCTCGGGATCTCTGCCTCCCCACTGTAGCTGACTAAGTTAGCTGAGGAAATTGGTCCTACTGCTGGTACTGCTGCGGCTGTGATGACAACTACTGGGGCTGAAACTACTGCTGCTGAAACTCAGGAGGCTGACGCGGTTTCTACGGACAGTCACGTGCCATGTGCCCTAGCTGATCACACCTGAAGCAAATCACGGGCGCCGAACACTGCCTGCCTGGATGAGAACCACCGCACCTGGGACACCCGCCCCGAGCACCACTCACTGGACCCTGACGCTGAATAGCCATGGACTGTTGGACACTGCCCATCGACTCCTGTAGTGGCTCCTTGGGACCCCGTTGCCTCCTGCCAAAACCAGCTTTCTTGAGTAGCTTCTTGAGCTTCGAGCTAAAGGAAGACGACCTTGGCACGGAAGCCACAGACTGCATTGCCACGGAACCACCTGCTCAGAGCTGGACAGTACTCTACTGCTGAACCTCCATCGACTGGTTGGAACCTACCTACCCCTGACCAACACCGCCTTGCCTTCAAACCTTCTGCAAATCTCTCTCCAGCACCACTGCTACCTGTGAACGATGTCACTCAATCATCATGATATGACACACAAAAGATCAAGGAATGAGAAAAAAACTAAAAGAACTAAGAAAAACTATAGCATGAGATGCTAAAGAGGGTTTCAATGACCGTGTACGATCAGACATGGCTCAAATGAAGTGCCCAGCCTGGTTCCCCATCTCGATGAGAGTGTGCCACCCCGATGTCACCTCGATAAGTGTGCCCTCAGTGCTATTACCCAGATAATGGGCATACTTCATAAGTCCTGATGCAAGATAAAGCGCCAGGCCCCTGTCTCTATCAACGGGCCCTGAGCACGACCATCAAGGTCTCACGGCGCCAGACCACTCAGCTCACTCAGTCACAACGGTGCTCCCAGCACTCGACTACCAGTCACTCTAGTCATATCGGGGCCCACGGCGCCTGACCACTCAACAACTCAGTCATAACGGTGCCCCGGGCACCCGACTGCCAGCCACTCCAGTCACATCGGGGCTCCCGGCATCCGATCGCTCAACAATTCAGTCACAACGGTGCCCCCGGCACCTGACTGCTAGCCACTCCAGTCACATCAGGGCCCCCGGTACCCGATCGCTCAACAACTCAGTCACAACGATGCCCCCGGCACCCGACTGCCAGTCACTCCAGTCACATCGGGGCCCCTGACACCGATCGCTTGACCACTCAGTCACAACGGCGCCCCCGAAACCTGACTGCTAGCTATCCTAGTCATATCGGGGCCCACGGCACCTGACCACTTAACAACCTCAGTCACAACAGTACCCCCGGCACCCGACTACCAGCTATTCCAGTCACAATGGTGCCCCTGGCACCCGACTGCCAACTACCTCAGTCACAATGGTGCCCCCGACACCCGACTACTAGCCACATCAGGGCCTGCTGAGCCCCACTACTCAGCTGCCTCAGTCATAGCGGCCCCCCCGTGCCTGACTTCCAACTACTCTAATCACATCGGGAGCCACGGTGCCTGATCACTCAATAACTCCTGTCCCATCGGTACCCACGACACCCAGCAATCCTAAGCTCAACAGCTTTTGGTGGCTCTAGCCATGGCGATGCTCATGCCGTCCAACCGCTCAAGTCTCAACAGCGCCCAGCCGCTCCAGTGACAAGTGGTGCCTACGTCATTCGGTCGCCTCGGCGTTGGTGACGTCTAACTACTCCAACAAAATGGTGCCTAGGGCACCCCTACTGTCCCGACCTCGATACTGTCCCATGACGGGAAGACATTGTGATGCCCCTCGGGCGCATCCTGCTGAGTCACAGGTCCTTTGACAGACACTATGTACGGACACAAAACTATCCACACAATAACGCAATGACCTGGGGACCGTCAAAAATGACGAAATTATCCCGTGGCTTGCAAGCACTTGTAATCGGGCTCTCATGCCCCCACATAAATGCCTTTCACGACATATAAGTCATGTAATCCGGTCGGGGAGTGGATCCCCCTCCTCGTCGGAACCAGTCTCTCTGGCTCCAGTTATCCCTGTTGTGTTGCAGTTGCCCTATCGCTGTTGCATGGACAAAGCCCTCCCAACGTCGTGGCGTCCAGGGTCCCTGACTCTCTTCTTCGGTAGTAGAAACAAAGGTGTTCAGGCTCTGCCCAATGCAAAATAAACACAGATCGCTTGTGGTCAGTGGGGAAGACGTCCAGTTCATGAGCCCCCACAATCGTCTACACTCGTACCTACAGAACCTCCTCTCCACGTGATGCACAACATTTCGTGCTCACGTGCCGTGCCCTGGCAGCACATCCCTAGTTAAACATTTGGTTCCGTAGGTGATCGTCAAGAAATCGACTGGCACACCTGCATTCCATCAAGCCATCCCTGTTCCAGTCTTCCAGAATGATCAACCATACGCCACTCCCTCCAGTGCGTTCCTATCGTTCTTTCCACCCTCCTTTTAATACCCCTAGAATCCCCGCGTGCCAAGTTGACCGATCTCGGCCTTCCGTAAAAGGCGAGTGTGTGTCCCCACCGTGAGGGAAAGGAACAGAAAGGGAATTCCCCCCCGCGCACAAACAATATGCAATGCAAAACATGCAAGTTGCAAACATGGAGTCATATGCACACTGAACTCCCCCGTGAATGTGACCATCATTCATGAACCAATTCGATCAGTCATTAGACCTTTCAAGACAAATCAGTAATACTAGCGACCATCATAGCAAAAACAAGTATCTTAAGACGTCTCAGGATAGGAGACACGACTATCACAACAACAGATATCAAGGAAACAAAACGACAATACGGCAAGCAGGAGCTTACACAAGGAGACACCGTCCTCATAGCTGACAGCTCGACCACATCATCAGCTCTAGTGCCAAAGGTAATGGGGAACACCAGACACACAGGATGCCAACAACAACAACACTGCTGGACCCCATACAGAATCAAGTCAGTCCGCATTCAGATATTACATCTGATCGAGTCGCAAGTTACTCTACCAGGGAAGAAGAGCACGGCAAGATACTGACAGGACAATGGTCCAAGACAGAGACACCAAGTCATGCAGAAATAGCACTTAGAAAAATAACACAATGGCAGCATTCGCAGGATTCCAGCTCCGTACAAGACACAGGGCCACGAGATATAACCGCAAGCAAGGTCACATCAAGGCACAACAGTAGCCGAACACACGACCGCAGGGAACTGGTCATACATCAGATAGCTCACCGAGAAAGACCCACGACGACAAGAATCGACAAGAAAAGTAATAATCTCGGGGAACGCATCTCAAGGACCGTGAATATGCCTCAAGAGCACAACACCCACGAGAAGAAATGCAGAGTAGAGGGTATTCAATCTGCAAGAAAGCTGACAAATCCCCCATACTCACAATGCCAATGCCAACACCGAAAAATTACCAGCAACAGTACGACAATAGACGAAATCAAGGCACAGGAAGCCAAGATAAAGTTACATCGAGAAAATCAATTCTCTCGATCGGCCAGAACCCTATGAAAAGATCCTCGACCAGTGGGTAATTAGCCCACATGCTTCCACTGCGCACTTATGCAACTCACACAGGCGATACATTATGGAACTCACAAGTAGCGGGAAAAGCCTCCTCACCACAACTGGATATGCAGACCGAGGTGAAATGATACCTCGAGGCATCCAGAACCAACGTCTCGAGCTAAGTAAAATCATCGAGACACACAACAAGGCCGCCTGTCCGGTTGACTGGAACCAGACACGACACACACAGACACACACACAAACATGATAACATGCACCGACATTCCTGGCCATCTCATCACGATCATAGCCCTCATAGGATATCAACAGATACCCACGGGTCACGGGCAAATCACGAGATCAAGCCAAAACAACAGAAACAAGAGCGGTGGATGAAGACAACCCTCTGGGCAAAGCGAACCATCGCTCAACCGCTAGGCGAAGCCGATAGTCAAGGAACAGCCGTTACGCAACCAGAGACAAGGATACTGCCAGTTCTAGATTGAGTCGTTAGGGTACCATCGCAGTCAGGGAAGAGACCACACCCAGTCACCTAAACTGACTTATCCAAAAAACTACGGACAGACAGACACCACCCTAGGACTCGATCTACAACAAGTCGACACAGAACAGAACAGACCAATGACCATCACGGCCAACAAAACTATAACGGACCTCTATAGGCATGTTACAATAGCCTGACGCACTGAGGCAGGGGTGTCAGAGCCAATAGACCCAAAACTGTGGATACGGACGAACAACATGTAACGGACCAGCCTAAGCCCGTTACAGCAACCTGGCGCATAGGGATAGGTGTGTTACACCAACTGCCATGGCCAGTCAACCATCGGTCAAACGCAACATAACGGACTAGCATAGGCACGTTAACTAACCATAACGCACAGGGAGAAGTCCGTTAGAGCGAATTGACCAACATGATCTACGAGGAAAACATGATCTCTGAGGAACTGACAGACACAGTCCTCGAAAGATGACCTGAGTGTAAGGCTTCTGCATTGGCGCGTTACCGTGTGACGCTCCTGTACTAGTCTATCACACCGACCAAGCCTCGAAGAGCCCAAAATGACTAACAGAGATAACGGTCTATTATGGGACCGTTACAGAAAGTGACGGTCTCTAGGATGACCGTTACACTAACACAGCAAGCAAAACAATAGAATGGCCAAATCGGCCCATTCCACGCCCCATTCACGTCGAAGCGCAGGGGAAACAAAGCCATATAGTGATACAACAGATCCACAGACTCAGATAACAAGATAACCAAAGAAAATGAGCAGAGTCAAATACTCTGTTGGAAGACATATGAAAATACATGCTATGACTCAAGGACATGATGGTACATGATGACGATCCATCCGAGCTCTGAAAAGTGTGGAGGGGTAAATGATGTACCCATCAAGCGTGTTCAGCACTCTTCATCCCAGTGTCAACCTGTCCCTTGCCCTTGCCTTTTACATTGTTCCTTCTATTTTGCCTACTCTTAATTCATCATTCTTCAAGATAAAGCAATCAGGCACCATATGACCAAGCATACCACAATAAAAATACTGAACATTCATTTTATGGGAGGCATGGTGTTTTGCATTGAGTTTCCTATCATGCATATCAACACAACCAAACTTGTTTTTCTATTTTTGCTTTGGTGTTATGTTTTTCTAACTCCTCTCTTGTGTTTGATTTTTCTGGGCTGTAGACTGTTTTGGAGGTGATTTGGAAGAGGAGGTAGCACCCGGACTGGAAACAAACATTGTGTACAATTTATTTTTAAAACCCTTTTTGTTCACAGGCTTGTATCCAAGTCCTTTCCTCCGGAAGTTCACTTTAGTCCCCAATAATTTATCCATATTTTCTTGGGCCTGAATAAATTTTGACAGTGAATTGTTCAAATCTTGGATTTCATCTTTTAGAGAGGTGATATGCTATTCAGATTCAGCGAGGTCCTCCTCGCATGCAGCTAATTGCTCATTGAGCATGGCATTCACACTTTTATAATTCTCAACTTCCAATTGAAGTTCATTTAGTTTCTTAGAGCTATCATTAACCACTTGCTTGCCTTTTTCATAAGCACTCAATTTTTCAATCAGCATCTTATTTTGTTCCTTTAGCTCTTCACTTTCCTCAAACTTCCTCACATCATGGATTAACCCATCAAGCGTTGTTTGATCATTAGGCATAGACTTAAGTTGGTTTTGAAGTTGTCTCTCACACTCTTCCAACCTAGTAATTTTAGCTTGCAAGGTTCCATTTTCATCTCTTAAACACCCAATGTGTTCTTTGTGCACATCTAAGTCAATCATAAGATTTTGATTGAGCTCTTCAAGCGTGGAGTAGTTGTTACAAGGAGAGCTGTCATTGGAGCTATTTTCAAGTCTTCTTCTTAACTTTTTATTTTCAGATTTTAATTTCTTGTATTGCTTTGCTAACTCATCATAAGCATCCACACGCTCTTCAAATGTAAAGTCTTCAGAGTCAAGGGTTACCTAGGATGACGACGAGTCACTGGGATGATCTGGACTGTCAGCTATTAGACAGTGATGCCTTTTTCTCTCTTCATGGATCCTGGCCAGTCGATTTAGGATCTCCATAGTAGTGCTACAGCTGGATACAAAAGGGAACTTGGTAACATCTATAGTAGCTTTTATCAATTTGTAGGCAGCAAGATTATCAACATGTTTGGTCCTATGTTCAGCAGACCATTCAGATGTATCTGATGGCAGCTTGTGAGGACCGTGGTATATGAGATTCCATATCTTGAGTCAATAGAGTTAACAAAGGCACACATTTTTCCAAGCCATAGAGTGAATTTAGAGCCATCAAATACTGGCAGAGAAAACATAGAAACTTGTTCAGCAAAAGAGTTCATGATGGTAATCACTCCGGAATCTTCTCTGCAGATAGTTGGTTCTATATTTGGTAGAGACCCGCTCTGATACAAACTATTAGGTCCCTTGGGTGCAACCAGATCTAGAAGGGGGGGTTGAATAGATCCGGTACAAGCTTTGCCCAAATAAAAAACTTGGCTAATTAAAACATAAACCACTGCTATAATACAGATAAAACACTTGAGCTCAGTGCACAGTGGACTTAGAAAGAGAAGTTCAAATGCTGGACCAAAACAACATATGTATACTAATGAGGTGGACGCACTGGCTCAGTGAGGTCAACGCACCTTCAAAGAGTCACAGCTAATAGGTTAGCAGAGGTCGACACACCCACACGGTGGGGTCGACGCAAACTTAGAACTAGTTCAAAAGTTAGGGAGATCTGCTACACTAGAATGCATGGATCTTATCAAACTCCAACTGGGTGTATGAACAGAATAATTGTGTGTGTGCTTTTGTGATCAACTAGAATTCCATACATTAAGACTCGCACACGAACCAGTGAAGGGAGGAAAATACACTCCAAATACACTAATATAAATACACACCCAATACACTCCAAATAAATACTAATATCAAAACTCAAGTGGAGGCTCCAGACTGTCCCCTAGCCACAAGGATGTTGGCGTCGCTCGAGTCGTGCTGTGTGTCCGGTACCAGCGGCTGGCTGAGTCGAGCCGATCTCTGGCTCTGGTGTCTGCACCACGATCCTTCTAGCAACTGCTAGGGCACCAGATGGTCTAACCCAGACTGCTAAGGCCAGACAAACGATCAAGAGCAGACCATTAGGGTTCTGAGGTTTTTTTTAAGCTATATTTTGCAATGAATGACTTATTAAACTATATGGATGACTAACATTGACTGTTAAATGCATGCAGGGAAAACATCAGATGAGGATATCATGGCTGCAGGTCTGAGCAGTGTACCTGGAACGGTCGGACTTCCAGAGAGAGATACTAGCTGTGATGGGGTTTGAGAGTTCCTCGGGATGGAGGTGATGAGGCTTGACATAGCCCTCCTATATGCGCTCCACGATCGGTGGGATCTAGTTAGCAGGGCGTTTCTGTTCCCGTGGGGACACATGATCCCCATGCTGGAGGACGTGGTGAGGATCATGAGACTATGAGTCCACGGAGCACCGATGATAGGGACGACGTATGCCGACTACTGAGAGTTGGTGCGTGAGTTGCTGGGGTTAGAGCTGATGAGGTCGGGACACCACTCGTCGATGCTAGGATGAGCGACCCTCCAGGAGAGCCTAGGGCTGCGAGGAGAGGCCATAGCCGTGGGAGAGCCGCCAGAGGAGCCCTTGGGATGGCTGACGGATCGAGCCTGACAAAGAGTGACAGCGGGACCAGGCCCAGAGCCAGATGTAGTCCTTCGCCGCTTCCTAATGCTGCTATTGGGGAAGCTGATTTTTACAACGAAGGCCGACGGAGTGAGCTACAATCTCCTCCCACTACTGAAGGATTTGGACGGAGTTGGGGACTATGCTTGGGGTGCTACTGCACTAGCGTTCCTATTCGACTCCCTCAGCACTACCGATCGGCAGATGATACTGGGCGAGTTCTCACCTATGCTGCAGGTAACCCTTCTACGCTAAATGCTAATGCAATTATAATTCTATGACTTGCTACATGCTACATGCTATACGTTGACACTTGGCAATGCAGATATGGACCTATGTGTACCTCCCCTGCCTAGGGAGAGGGAAGGAGGTACATCTGGACCGGATACCCATCGCGAGGCAGTGGATGGTGGTACAGGACATCGGGTCGCTGCGACGCTTAGTGCGGACGATCCAAGATGACATTGACACAGTGCCTTACGCATCAGTAAGACTCTAAACTCTAGACTCATAAATGCACTTACATGCTTGACTTGACTGACACCTAGTTTGACTGACCTCCCCTTTCAAGTGCTTTGGACACCATACCGAGACGAGGGGCATGAGGGGCAGCCCTGGGTGGAGGCAGCCCAGGCGTACATAGGACGAGATGTGTGGCTATATTGCATAAACATCATCGAGCCACTACACCACTGCCTGATCATGAGGACCAGGGGCATCCACCAGCCAGAGGTGGAGTTCACGACGAGGGACGAGGAGCGCGTGGGACGATCTTCCAAGGGATTGACCGGCGAGATCGGTTGGGACACCCGGGCGGTGGACCAAGTAAGTGACTGGACGAGGAGAGGTAGGGTGGTGCGAGCCCGAGCTACCAGCG
This sequence comes from Amorphophallus titanum, assembly GCA_024336825.1. Lineage (NCBI taxonomy): Eukaryota > Viridiplantae > Streptophyta > Magnoliopsida > Alismatales > Araceae > Amorphophallus > Amorphophallus titanum. The sequence continues at coordinate 248,013 of JANBPO010001567.1, read as the reverse complement.
ATGAGGCCTACTTGAAGGCCTACGCCAAGCGCTAAGGAGACCTGGTCTTCCGTGGCTCTCGACGACCGGTACAACTTTCTTAACTTATGCTTCCTAGTGATTTCTGGTGCACTGAAAACTTGACTTTCTATACGCAGCTAGACCCCCAGGGGCGGATAGCAGAGCTCCAGGGTTTCCTCCACTCTACCATCCAGCAGAGGGATGAGTTCCAATACTCGCTGGAGCTTCTGGTGAGTTTAACTTAACCTTAGACTTAATATGCAAATGCTTGAACTTGACTAACTGACTTGACTTCTAAATGCGGTAGGCCGAGGGAGCACAACAGCAAGACTTGATGCTCAATCTTCCTCCTCCCAGCCACCAGCGGACAGGGTTGAGTGGGAGTTTTATTGATTCGTGGTTGTTTTCCTTGATGCCAGGTGTGTTATGACGTCACAGAGGAGGACCCATTCCCAGCAGGGAGAGTCTGGTGATGGTCCGGAGGAGCAGAGCAGAGCTTCAGCTTCCGAGGGTGCAGCTGGAGGTGCGTGAGTTCTAGGGATGGAGGATTTCTTCCGTGGTATGTTTGAGTATGTGCTTCAGCGGCAGTCGGGAGGTCAGCAGTAGGGAGCTCAGCAGCAGGGAGGTGATGCTGGCAAGGGTTCGTCGGCTCGTGGTGGCCGTGGTCGTGTGCTGAAGGAGTTCTTGCAGTTTCAGCCGCCTTCTTTCGGTGGGTAGCCAGATCCCGAGGTGGTCAGGGAGTGGCTGGATGATTTGTAGAGGATCTTCAGTGCGATGGAGTGCGCTGAGGAGGAGCAGGTGGCGTTGGCTATGCATCGTCTTCTGGGAGCGGCTCGGACTTGGTGGACGTCAGAGTGGGGTGCAGCGTTCCAGTCTCGTCCTCTTTGGCAGATTGCGTGGCAGGAGTTCGTCACGGCTTTCGAGCGTGCCGTCTGTCCGTCTTTCGTCTGGTCATAGAGGTTGCGCGAGTTCATGGAGCTGACCCAGGGCGACATGACGGTGATGCAGTACCGTGCCAGGTTTATCGAGTTGGGCCGCTATGCTTCTCATATCATGGCAGATGAGGAGGTGAAGACTGAGCAGTTTGTTGGTGGTCTGAGAGTGGAGCTGAGGCATCATCTTCTTGCGTCAGGTTTGACCACTTTGGATGCAGCGTGCAAGGCAACATCGGCGCTGGAGAGAGATTTGCAGAAGGTTCGAGGGCAGGGCAGTGCTAGTCAGGTGCAGGCAGGTTTCAGCCAGCCAGCGGAGGTGTAGCAGCAGAGTACCGTCCAGCTCTCAGCAGGTGGTTTCGTAGTAGTGCAGCCTGTGGCTCCTGTGCCAGAGTCGTCGTCCTTTGGTTCGAAGCTCAAGAAGCTGCTCAAGGAAGCTAGTTTTGGAAGGAAGCGTCGAGGTCGTAAGGAGCAGCAGTAGGAGTCTTCGGGCAGTGTTCAGCAGCCTGTGACATTGCAGCATCGGAGTTCGGTGAGTGGTTCTCCGGACGGGTGTCCCAGGTGCGGCGGTTCTCATCCAGGCAGACCATGTTCAGTGCCCGTGGTTTGCTTCAGGTGTGACCAGCCAGGGCACATGGCACGTGACTGTCTGCAGAGACCGAGTCAGCCGCCCGGGTTTCAGCAACAGCAGTTTCAGCCCCAGTAGTTGCCATCAGAGCCGCAGCAGTACCAGCAGCAGGAGCAGTTTCCTCAGTTGACTCGGTCAGCTACTGTAGGGAGGCAGAGACCCCGAGGTAGAGTGACCCACATGACCAGAGCAGAGGCTGAGGCGTTGCAGTTGGTGGAATGTACCCTTTCGGTTTTGGGTTGTGCGGCTCGTGTTTTATTTGATTCGGGTGCTTCTCATTCGTTCATTTCAGAGGATTTCGCTTAGAGTGTGGAGGACCCGGTGGCCGAGATGCCCTGTGATATAGCGGTGGAGTTACTTACTGGCGATTTCGTGCACACCCCGTATTGCTTTGAGAAGGTACCTGTGTGGGTGAAAGGGCGGAACTTGCCGGCTAGGCTCTATGCGTTACCGCTTCAGGATTTTGATGTGATTTTGGGCATGGATTGGCTCGAGGCTCATCATGCCTTGGTGGATTGTGGTTCGAAGAAGGTCTACTTCCGGCAACTTCGTGGACCCACCTTCTATTTCTAAGGTATTCGGTCTTCCTCTTCCCGCTTGCTTATTTCGGCTATTAGAGGTCGTCGATTGCTTAATGCGGGTTGTCAGGGTTTTCTCGCTTCTGTCGTTTTGGTCGATCGGCAGGGTCCGGATGTAGAGGACATCCCGGTTGTGTGCGAGTTTCCCGATGTTTTTCCTGAGGAGTTGCCAGGGTTGCCACCGCAACGAGAGATCGATTTTGTGATTGGGGTGGTACCAGGCACGGCGCCTATGTCGAAGGTCCCTTTTTGTATGGCACCTGCGGAGTTGCGAGAGTTGAAGGCGCAGTTGCAGGAGTTGTTGGCCAAGGGGTACATTCGTCCTAGTTATTCCCCGTGGGGCCCTCCTCCCTGTAAGGCGTCCACCGCACCTGCAAAGATGAGAAACTGCATCAGCATCATAATCATATAGGAATGCATTTAATCAGAGAGTTTGAGTTTAGAATCATACCGAGGCGTATGGCAGAGCGTCTATATCATCCTGTAACTCCCTGACCTGTCACCTCAGGGAGGCAGTCTCTCGAGGTGCTACCCACCTCCGTGCTATCGGGAGAAGCCCAAGACGGGCCTCCTCCCCTCTAACTAGTGCCCGTAAGTACACATAGGCCCAAACCTTCATTACAGTAGCGCGTCAGCATTTAGGAAGCATATAGAAGTAGTATGATCAAGACTAGGGTAAGAGTCGTACCTAGAGTAAGGGGGAGAAGCCCTCGAGCATGGTCCGACGGGCCGTCGAACTCAACGTGTCCAACAAGAAGGTGAGGACAACCGCTCCCCATGAGTAGTCACCCACGTGGTCGAGCTCCTCAAGGAAGGGGAGGAAATGGTAGCTCATCACATCTGCTCATGTGGAGAAGAGGAGCCATCCAAACATCAGAATCAGAAAATGCCACAACACCCGATCGGCCTCTGCTCCTAAATGCGCAGCTACCCTCGGTCCGGCCAGGTCCACCAAGCGCTGCAAGTGCTACTCCGGCTGCTCCCCGAGTGCTATCCCCACATGATGTAGCCCCAGACTGTCCTGAAGACTCGCCTGGGGAAGGAGGGTCGACCGCCTCTCGGGGCGCCACAGCTCTAGGCCCAATAGCTCCCGAGCCATCTCCCAGTAGTCAGGAAAGGTGGTCCCGCTAACCGGCAGCCCGTGCACTCAAAGGCCAGTGGGCCTGGCCACATCCTCTAGCGTAGGGACCATATGCCCCCATGGGAAGAGGAAGGTCTGACTCACCGGATCCCAGCGATTGTGCAGAGCATAGAGCAGAGGTGTGTCGAAGCGACACACCTCAATACTCAGAAACGGGGAAAACCACATGGTGGTCAGCTGCTCCTGCTGGAAGTCTGAATGTGCCAAGTACACTGCACAGACCTGCAGCCATGACATGCGGGTCCTGCACTTTCCCTGCATTATTCATCCATTTTTAAGCATTCAATAAATCAAGTCAAACATTCACAAAATAAAAAGATTCTTTTTTTCTGCAAGATGGGCGGTCCATATAAGACCACACATCAGCACTTGTGGCTAGAGTTAGGCCACTCGCGATCCCACGACATTGAGGTAAGTGTGGCCCATGCCAGGCCGTAGGTCATTTGTGTGGCCCAATGTAGGCCGCAGGTTCTTGGTGCGGTACATTAGCGGCCGCCTTTCATGTGTTTGTTACCAAAGTTGGTGCGGCAGATCTTGGGCCGCAGGTGGTTTGTATGGCCTGATTTAGGCCACATGTTGTTTGTGCTGCACACTTATGGCCGCCTCTCATATGTCAGTTTGTGAAGATGGTGCAGCCGTTCCTGGGCCGCAAGAATGTTGTGCGGCCTTATGTAGGCCGCATGTTATATTGTGCGGCCATGTATGGACCGCCTTTCCTATGTTTATTATCAGGGTTGGTACGGTCGTGCCTAGGCCGTAGTAGGTTTGTGCAGGCTTATATAGGCTGCATGTTCGATGTCATACGGGTGATTGTGGACCGCACAACCATCGTCTTCCCCGACGATGGCGATGGCCCTCCCAACTGGCGGGAGCCATCCGTAGGCCCCCAACCGGTCCCTAGCATTCAAAAAAACCCCACCCCGTAACCAAACCAAGCATGCATAATTACAAAATGACAATGTGGGTGGTTTTGAAGCCAACCTCGGGGTCCAGTGCGACCCTCCTCGCCTTCGCCCCTCCGCGGCGGGCTCCTCCGGCGACATCTCCTCGGCCTCCTCCTCCGCGACGGGCTCCTCCACGATGGTGGGCAGAATGGCCATCGTCTCCTCCTCTTAGGCGGTGAGAGAGGTGGCTGACGTCACCTCCTCCATGGGCCACGACAGCGGCTCCTCCTCCCCGATCGACGGCAGTGGTCGGCAGGCTTGGGTCTTGGTCCGCATCGATGGAAGGGAGAGAGAGAGAGGGAGGTTGAGGGCGAGTGAGAAGGAAAGGAAGGGAGAGAGGGGAGGGCTCGGTCACTGTCCATGTGGTAGCTGGAGAGAGGGAAGAGGGAATGACCATAGCTCCCATTGAGGGGGATTTGCCTTCTCCCACACCCAGCCACGAGATAGAAGGTAATTCGTGGTTTGTCCCCTAGGGCTTCTGCAGTCTATTATGCCTTCAGGGTACATGAATATTATTCATTTTAGCTTCAGTTGAGGCCCGTCTGCCTTCGCCTCCCATTATCGAGGCTGCCACGGGAGCCCCTGTTAAGCAGGAGATCATTCTTGGGAGTGGGTTTGCCTCGGAAGTTCCTTCACCGGCCGTTCCTACTATGGAACTGACCGATCAGGTCTCTGTTGAGGGAGATGTCCCTCCCAAAGATCATCCAGTAGAAGAGCCGTCCGCCTTGAAGGGAAAGAGTCTGGCACTAGAACAAAGCTCGTCTTCCATAGAACAGGTGGACTATAGCGGCGGCTCTAGTGACGAGGAGTTTTCTCCAGCAAAAACTGAGACTGAGGATGTCGGGGCGTCTTCTGCATATGAAAGCGATTACACCACCTTCAGCCCGCCCCGGCTGGCATGGAGCAACTTCGGGCCGCCCGGTCCCTCTATAGGGGTGGGGGCCGAAATGATGGAATGAATAGTCTCTGGTGCTGGAGATTTGAGCTTAGTGCCGGCTGAGGTAAGAGAACCCCTCCTTATTTTTGATCTTGTACTTCTTCTCATTGGCTACTATGTTAACCTCTGAGATGTGTCATGTTTACCTCCCCTTTTGAAGTCTCCTACTGTTTAGCCCGAAGTGGCCTTGCCAGCCATGACTGTAAGGATACCTCTTCCGCCCCTGGGTGTGGACCCACCAATATTTTTGCCAGTTCTGAGGCCTATAGCTTTGCGATACCCCAAGGACTACGTCACAACAGCAGGCATGGATGTGTCGGGCGTGATTGTCAGACCTGACCAGTCGATCATGGCTCCGGAGCAGCAGCGACTCATCACTGATGGAGAATCATTCCAGGGTGCCGAGGGAATTCTGGAAATAGAAGCGGGAGAAATTGTAGAAGAAGTCATTGGGGTCTCTATGGTTTTAGCCCTTGCTACGAAATCGGCACTGGCAGGAATGGGACGAGCCGACGATGGTGCCCAATCACTTCCCAGTGTTGAAGCTGAAGCTGCGGCACCCTTGCCAGAGGCCGGGGGAGAGGTTGCTTCTACTGACATTTCCTCTACTGCATTAATTACCGGGACTAGCTCCAGCACGGGTGCTTTGCAGGACATGTCGTCATCGTCCTCAGAGCCGAAAGATGATATCTACGCCGCAATTGACAGTCATGTGGAATTTTGGCTCCACGATATGCCATCACTTGGTTTGCAGTCCTCAAGCGACCTAGTGTGGCAATATCTGGAGACACTGCGGTAGGTTGTGACAACCCATCAAGATCTGTCCTATGTGCAGGTGAGGGGTCTCGAGGAACACCTTTCTAGCACATTATTGGCTTTTGGCTGCCCCACCGAAGATTGGACGCAGCGAGTGATCCTGCTTCTGAAGTACGTAAACAGGAGGGAGTTCATCGGCCATGATGCGATAGATCAGCGGACGGCTATCAAGTTTGAATGGAAGGAGTGTCGAACCACTCTCGCATCCTTGTGGGAAACTGCCCAGCAGATGTGGGATGTTGCCAACATCACTATTCAGTGTCGAACTTGCTTGAAGACTCAGATAGCTGAATTGCATGCCGAGCTTTCCCGAGCCGAGGCAGAGTTGGAATCAACTGAATAGCAACAGGTCGAGAATATAGAGGGGGCGGAGTTGGCAGAAGGGCAGGCCGCCTCTCTTAAGGAGAATCTGTCACAGTTATAGGCTGAAGAATCTCATCTGCAGGAGCTAGTCCATCATCCCTCCTTGGGAATCTTGAAATTTGAGGACATTTTTTGTCACTCACTGTAATAGTTTTTATGTTTCTCTCTCCTTCTCTTTTTTTGGTGGGCCTTCATGTATCTCGGGGTATGCCCCGAGCACCTGATAACGTGAAAGTTCAGCGTTTAAAACATGCATATCAATCTTAAAATTTTTAACTCGCACTAGATGAAAGTAAGACGTAATAAGGTGGCGAGAAGGGTCGAATCCACCTTTCTTCTTTCTGTCAAAGAAAGTCTCTAAACCTTCCTTAAGGTTCTGATCTCCCTCCTCTTCCTTTTACAGGACAGGAAGAGGAGGGCTTACGCATCTCTCTGCTCGCTCGAGAGCTTGCTGTGCCTCGGCGCACTGTTCCGTTCGTGCTACGCACTACCACCACCAACACCAACAGCAACAGTAGTAATGGCAGCCGTCACCTACGGCTCCCAAGTCGTTGCCAGCCATGCCAGGTTCGGATACCTGGCAACTCCGATCATCTTCGGCGACTTTCCTGCGGTCGTCGGCTGGCCCTTCTTCTTGGGCGTGGTACCTGTGGCTGAGACCAGCTCAGCCATGTCTGCAGCAGCAACCACCGAGGGTGTCAGGCCCTCCGCCTCATCAACTGGCCAGGTTCGCTCGGCCAAGAAGACGACCACTGAGGGTGTCAGGCCCTCGGCTTCAACCATGGGTCGGGTTCGCCCGGCCACCTCGTCACGGACTACGGGTGTCAAGCCCTTTGTCCCATCAAATGGCCGAGTTTTCTCGATCAACCAGATTACTGTCGGTGCCGCTCCTGCTCAACGGGGGCAGCGCCGTCGCCGCAACGGCGCCAACTCTACGGCGACTGCCCTCAGAGGAGCTGCTCCTACTCAAAGGGGGCAGCGTCGCCGCCACAATGACGTCAAGCCTACGACAGGCGTAGCCAACGCCGCTCCTGCTCAACGGGGGCAGCGCCGGAGCCGCAAGGGTACAAAGCCTGCAGCGGCAGCATCTCGCTCCAACAAGACTGTGATTGTCGGAGACATCCGCATTCGGCTTGATGGAGACGAGCCGATCCTGCCACGGGACCGTCATGTCCTAACAGTCTCTACCTCTAATCGCTTCGAGCTCCTCCTACAAGTTCAGGAGGACGGAGCGAGGAAGAAGAAGCCCGCCGTACCGGCAGCAACCCAGGGGCCCCTGGAGCGGCCCAAGCCACGAGATCCCCGGCCAAGGACGAGGGGCAACCCAGTGGAGGAGCGCCAGCTCCATTTGAAGAAGATCTGGGTCACCAAGGAGGAGACCCGAATCATAAGACGTGCAAGGGCGGAGGAGCCCTTCCGCTTGTCAGAGCTTCAGCAGATGCAGAGTCCGACCAGCACTGAAGCCTCGGTCTCTCCAGGGTCTCCGACTCAACCCCTGCGGGGGCAGAAGCGTCGAGGAGCCGACAAAAAGGTGCGACCAACCTCCCCGTGGGCCAGTTCCACGCATAGGGAGGAGGACTGCTCCCCTCAATCCTCCACATCCAAAGTGTCTGTCTTTGACAGACTGGGGAGGCCGCCCAAGCCGGATCGACAACCACCTAGGAAGAAGTGGGTGGTTCAGGTGACAAATGATTCTATCAAAGTGTTTACCTGTTATGCCACCTCCGGCGACAAGCAGTCAGATGATACCTCGGGGGAGCTTAACCAACCTCTTCAATATTTGAGGAAGTCAAGACCTGTATCCCGGATCCTGGAGTAGACACAGCAGGCACTAGCGGCTGGAACGTCTCAGCCTGACCCGGTACGGCATGAAGAGCGCCAAGAAGACGTTCATAGTGTCGACGGGGATAGCCATCCCCGACACGAGGAATGACTGGGGGAAGAGACACAGACTCCCGCGTTGGAAGAGCTCCGACGCGAGAATCAAGAACTTAAGAATCTATTACAATCACTACTGCGTGAAAAGGAGGTTCCTATCCCACCTCAGACGGCACCCACTGGAGTGGAACAACAGCCTTCTCCCGTTCCGGTTACGGCCAATGCCTCAGTCACAGCAGCAAAGTTGCCGTTGGTGGTGGACTTTAAAATCCCGCAGCACAAAGTCAATGCACGGTCGTCTGCCACTCCTGCTGCAGAGAGCCTCATGGCACAGAAGCAGATAATTGAGCGCATTGTCGAGGCGAAGTTTGCTCAACATGGTGAGGGTGTGGCCACCGTCGATTTATACAGCGTGCCATATCCCCTCCATCATCAATTCAAGAAGCTTCCGCCGGATTGCCCGAAGGCCCCGAAACTTCAGAAATTCAACGGGCAGGGCTCTCCACATGAACACCTGGCCTACTACATGACGGCCATGGGTGAATTGTTGCTGGGGCGCGCCGTCGGCTTGAGCGGGCATTCCTGGTAGGTGGGACAGCCTGCATGGGGTCACTTTTTACAACTTTCCGAGCTTCTCTGGAGATTACTGGAGGCAGTGTCAGTTTCCCAGTGCTGAGTGCCTGGGCTTCTTCAGTAGAGCAGATCAGTTTGGGGTCTGGGCCGGACCAATGGGTCCCACTTCCTGGGACTTGCATGGCCATCACCGAGCTGAGACAGAGGGGATGACTGGGTTGGTGCTGGAGCTGTATGGATTGTAGTATGCTGGGGAAGGGTGCGATGATCACAGTCTTTTGGATGGGATCATGCGGCAGGCCATTGTGAGTTGGTGCAGTCATTGGGCAGTGATTTCTTCACACCGATACCGTCAGGGAGCCATTGAGTGGCTAATGGGGATAGTTCCCCACTACCGGGTACTGTTGGACAGAGTCGACATCAGATATGCCGTGACTGCAGTGTTGTACGCGTACCCGTGCTATACAAGACTGTTGCATGCATTGTTGGAGCACTTCAATCGCCGATGGAACACAATGGCGATGGCTGAGGGAGAGACTTCACTTGACTTGTGGCCTCTGTTCAGGATCTTTGGGCTGCTGATTTGCGGCAAGGGGTATGAGGAGGTTGTGCTGGATGACCTTCACCGCAGCCATACTGACGGCTAGGGGCGATACCGAGTTCCTCGCAGTTATCAGTATCTACTGAAGACCTGGAGGGATTTAGCCCTGGCCAGGAGAGATAGAGCTGCACAGACTCCTAGGGTGCCATTGAATGTGTGGGTCCGCCACTTCTACAATGGGCCCTTTTCCTTCTACCAGGAGATCGTGAGAGACCAGAGTCCGTGGGAGGAGTATACAAAGGTAGAGCTGTAGTTCCGGACGTACTCGAGGTACATTTACGCACCACGGGAGGGGTGGAACCCCCATGGGCTGTCAGACGTGACGCACTTGGCGGCCTACTTGGCTTACTGGTTGGCGATGTTTGTGGTCCTGCATGGGGAGGACTGCCTGCTGAGAGTCGAGCTGCTGTGGCTGGCGTGCTTGCTGGAGGAGGGACGACGACGGGCCCTGGTTCTTGCACATTGGCTACTGTGTACCAGGGATTGGGAGCACTGGCGGCACATCCGATGCGCGAGAGAGGAGTCTGCTTCTGCCGACCCACTACCTCAGTGTGTGGGTCGGCTTGCTATTTCCAGGGTTGGTGACTCAAGGGACCGTGGTGAACCCGGCAGCACCTTTGTTGTTCAGCTTCACCGGCCAGCCAGACGGGGACACTGAGGCACAGCTGGAGGGGGCTAGGAGAGCCCTGTGTTACCTACCTGGCAGGGGCGAGGAGGGGTTATCTTTTGACAGCATCACGAGGGATTCTCACCTACTCTTGGTGCCTTCGAGGTGACGGGCGACCAGTGCCTTCCCCTACCAGCGGGAGCCAGACGCAGCACTGTACATAGAGTTGGTGATGAGCACCCGATCGGCGGTGTTGGCACTATGCTGGTCCACGATGAGTTCCTTGGAGCCGTACAACCCCCACAGGTTTGCGAGGAACTTCGGCTACGACCAGGGGATCCCACCGAATCGAGAGTTTCCTTTGATGAGCCGACAGTTCAAAGGCCGGGGCACCGACTTGCTGGCTGCAGCATGGTGGGATTTCTACTATCGTCGGGAGCCTGTGCGACTGTCGACACCGGGACTGGGGCGCTGAGGATGGTTCGACGTCCACTACGCCAGGTGGTGGTTCGAGCATAGCCACCTGTACCGATAGAGGGCCTCAGCGATCAGGAAGGCTGAGGAAGGACATCTTCTAAGGGAGGATCTACCTCCCATTCCACTTGACTACGGGTACTTGTGGACTCATGTTGCCTGGGTCCATCGAAAAGTGGAGCGGATAGCACAGCAGTGGCCCCGGAACAGCCAGGGTTTGTAGTCGACAGGACGTGGCAGCAAGGGGGCGCTGAAGCCCTTGAGGTAGGTGTAGACAGCGGCCACGGTGACTAGAGCAGGGGCGTCCCGACCTAGGGTGTCGAAGACTTGGTGGGCCTAATTCCTAGCCGATTACGGCTTCAGGAAGAAGGGCCCACTGGACCAGGTACTAAAATGGCAATTCCAAGGCCAACCTCATAAGGAGATCCACCAAACTACATGGGAAGCATCAAGCTTACTAATAGAAGCTCACCAAGAAGGGAAGAGCCTAGTTCACTCGAGCAGCTTCTTAGCCAAAAAGGTCCAATCGAGCACTTCAACAGAAGCGAAACACGTCAAGAGCTGACCAGACTTAAGCTGGGATGACCAAAATATCGGAACAATATGTACAGCCATCGCCACAACTCGAATGGTCAACTGCAACCTGAGCAATTGACAAAAGAATCTAATATCAGCAAATCCCGACCAGAAGGGAAATGCCAACATGAATAACACTAAGGAATTCTCAAACAGTGCAAACAACATAAAAGATAGCCATCGAGCAATAACATCGAACAATCTATGAATTCAGACAATCGGATACGACAAGGAAACAGTAGAATCAACCACTCCCCCGAAAGACACGAAGCACAATGTGGACTACTTCACAGGGCTGTCGATACTGCAGGTAATAAGTCACTGGGCCCACGCAGAGGAACAGAATTCTACAAAAATCACAGGCGATAAAATAATCAAGCCACGTTAGCCTAGGATTCACCCACGAATCCTACCAACGTCCACCTCATTCATCATTTCATCACGTTCTAGCCCATTCTATCGCGTCTCTACCGCAGTCAACTCGGCACGGTCGGGCGCCCCGCGTCGAGGAAAACAGAGGGAAAAGAGAAATGAGGGAGAAAGTAGAACGGGAGAAATGACAAGGATAGGAGAGGAGAAAACCACAATCACACAATGACATTACCATAGTGAATAGTTAACAAATAACTGAACCACATAAACCTAAATAACTGAGGTAAACGAAACACAAATTAACTGATCGAAAACGACAACATACCTTCAAAAGATAGGACGTCACTGCTCAGCACGAGGAAACTGAGACGCTGGTGAGTCCTGCTGAGGTTGTGGTGGCACAGGTTGGAACTCGGGCTGCTGTGGCTAGGCCGACGAAAAGAATTGTGCCGGTATCGATTTGTACGGGTAGTTTCGAACAACGTGACCCAGCTGATCACAGAAGAAATAAACCACCGGCAAGGAACATGGTCTGCCAGGGTGGCTACCACCACACCTCCCACACGATCTCGGCTGACGGGCAGCAGGTCCCTGATGCTGCTGAGAAGACGGGACTGACGATGGAACAGCACCGGTAGAAGACTGTTGAGCACACCGCTTCTCACACCCCTTATTCTTGAATCTCTTGAACTTCTTGCCTTTAGACTTGGAGGAAGAAGCACCATCGGCAGCGGGAACAACGGAAGGAATTCTGGGGACGCTCGACAGATAAACCTGCTGCAACTGCCCAATCGGTTGAGGGATAAGGTGATGCTGTACACCTAGCTGAGTGGGCTCAACCTGGGTGCACACTTGAGATATCACCTGTCCTACTCTAGACGGCAGATGTGGCAGCAAGACTTCATTCTGCGCTCCCCTCTGATCACCCGGTACGCCTTCCCCAGCTTGGGCGGGAGCCACTGGAACTTGACTCGGCACAAGCGAATAAACCATCACAACCACCACCGGAGGAGAAGTACCACTTCCCTCCCTGGAAACACGAGCCTTCTGACGACGCGCCATCGAAACCTAAAAAGCACATACCGGTGGAAATCATATCAACAAGCATGGAAAACATCCTAAGCCAGCAGTAGACGACTCTAGTGGACTTGCTCTGGACCACGCTATGCAATTTCAATTTCTTATACGAGTCCTCAACGCCGCTCTGATACCAACTGTAACGGCCCAGAGCTCCGGGTACCGATAACCCGATAACATCGGATTACCACTACCAAGAACTGGGGATGTCACCCAAGAGGCTGATGAGGCCCCTGAAGGGTTAGTGGAGTTTGTCAAGGAGTCGTATAACGAATTGGGATTACAATGCATAATTTAATTTAAACGACAATTATTAAATAAGTGTGGAAGCAAATTAAAGTAATAGCGTGGTAAAATATATACAATAGTCTAGAAATTTCAAATATACAGGTCCCACAACTGAAAGAAAAGTCCACAAGTACAACTACACGGGGCATACCCCGGTCAAATGTACAGCAGATTCACAGCATGCATAAGAGTACAAGTCCCGTAGAAAGAAGAAAAGATGACAACTACACGAGGCATACCACTGCACAAACTACAAAAAAGAAAGACAGACCGACAACTGCTGCTGGCACTCTATTGGCGGTCTCCAAAAGCTCGAGAATTACTAGTCGACGATTGAGACGGCTCACCTACAAGAAGGAAGGATGAGTCACAGCCAGACTCAGTAGGGGTCACACGGATCCCCACTGCGATCTAAACAAGCAATCAGGCAAATAAAGATGCAACTAGGACAAGTAACTAAAATAATTAAAATACAATTAGAGCATGCATTTATACAAATGAACAGCTAGATGCACTAATCAACATGCTTCTATTCTAAGGCAGAAGAGACTACTAAACAAGCAGATCGGCTATGAGTTGCTAATCCCAATATAAACAACAAAATAGGCAGATATTCATGTAATAGCTAGCAACGAGATCTAGCAGTAGAAACTAAATCCACCAATCGAACACTCAATCCATTCCAGTGATAGGAGAAGGACGGGGAACTCCACCAGAAGAGGAGAGACCAAATGTGTCCACTGACGGCTTATACTGCATCTCATGCGACTCGCGAGTCTGAACGTGCCCAGCGAGAAGACAAACCAAACAGTACCAACCGAAAGCTAGTCAGAGTGACACTCGTCAGTGTCAGCTCTCACCTCTGACCACGTGTGCACACACTGACCCTTACCTAGGCCAGGCCTCCAGCTAACTTTCCCTCCCTGTAGAGCGCTACAATCGGACCGAGGGCCCGGGGCACTAGCTAAAGCCATTTAACGGGTATGCCCCTCCACCACTTTCAGGTGGGTCGACCATCTGCGAAGTCTAGGGCTACGTCTAGTGGTTCCATCACATGGAAAGTCCAAGCACTCCATCGAGATTGTAGGAGCGAGCCAATAACCATAAAATAGGACATTTATAATATAGACGGAATGATGAATATGCAACTTTAACATTTACCAAGTAGCAGAGTATAACGGACTGGGTTGGGGGCGTTAAACGAGTATAACGCGCCTCCCTAGGGCCGTTATGCTTACCCGAACTTAGGAAAAACCTGAACTAGCAGACTATAATGCACTGCCTCAGTGCCGTCATGCAATGCATGGCGCGCCTTGACCCATGCGTTATATTCTCCAGCAATCTTCGTAAAACACACAGGACATAACGCACCATCGCGGGTGCTCCATATGACTTTAACGCACCAGGAGAGGTCCGCTAAAGACGCCCGAATGCTAAACACACAGAAAACTTCTCAGAAAACCACAGAGTATAATGCGCCTTAGCCAGGGCATCATACATTGCATGGTGGTCTGCGATCACTCCGTCATTGTCCACATTCTACCGACTTATTTGAAACCTCGATGTGAATGATGTCACTCACTCATCAAAAATGACACACAAAAGAGATATGGAAAGAGCTAAAAGAAAACTAAGCATGAGATGCTAAGAGGAAGTGTGATCGCCAGTGGAGAATTCCTCAAAAATTAAAAGGAGTGATCGCATACCTTGTGATGAAGCAGGGAGATGTGCAAGTCCTTTCTTCCTCTCCAAATCGGTCAGCCGATGGAGGGGGTTTTAACGTTTTGATTACCCTTGCAAAACAAGAACAAACAACAAAGAAAGAAGTGGATTAGCCAGAGGTGTAGTATCAAATCCTAAAGAAAGGGGAACACAATTGTAACATGCACACACCTTGTTTTTTTGGTTTTTAAAACCCCTAAAGAGAGGAGCAACGGGAGGGAGATAATATGAAAAGAAAAGAGATGCAATGCAAATGATGGAGAGATGCAAAACCCAATAGACTAATAGGAAAAGAAGCTTCCTGCTACTCTTGTTAGAAGTAAAGGAAGAGGAAGAAGGGGACGTCGCGCTTCACAAGGTGACAGAAAACCAATAGCACGAACAGAACTCCGCGCAGCCAAAACTTCTACTAGGTCCAGTCCAAAGTATTGACCATTAGAAGATTAGCCTTATACCGAAGGACAGAAGCCTCTATTTATAGGCTCCCAAAACCCAAAGACTCCAATTCCAATAGGATTGGAACAGAGATCAACCTTACCCAACTCTCGAACATCGAGGAAGAACCGCCGCACCTGAAAAGCAGGGATGAGTCTTCAAAACAGAGACTCAGTAGGGGTCACGCGGAACCTCAACCGAGAAAATCACGGCGGAAAGGAAAGCTACGCTAGTTAAGCTACTAAAGCAGGAACAGCAAACCGGTGGCCGGTCAAAACTCGGCACTACGGCTACTCCTACTAGCAACAGAAGGAAAAAACCCGATCTCTCAATCAGGAATTGGACCACCCTAACACCAAACCTACCGAGGAAGCACTCACGGCAACCCTGCCGCGGAAGTCTGTCCACACAAGCATGACCAACCGGGACCGCACAGTCCCACAAGGCACAACGAGGCCTCAGTAACGCTACCAAGCACCTCTGGCCACTACCTCGGGAAAACACACTGGAACGGTCCAGAAATCACGTCTCGCAGACGGGAAACGGAACCCCAAAACATCGGAGAGTCACGTCTCGCGTGAAACAACCGGAACTCACCGGTCAACCCGACCCAAAACCCGAAGGTCGAAGTCACCTGTCCAGAATAGGAGTGCCTCCCACTAGAAGCACAGTCGGTAGCGTCCCCTGACGTCTTACACCACACTGCAGGTGTTCTGCCTGACACAGTAGCGCCTACCGGAGGCACGGACACCGTAAAAGTAACCACAAAGCAAGTGACTAGCTGGGGTCACGCCCGTCGACGTGGGTCCAACCACCTTCAACCACGTGTGCACACACAGACTATGCGTCCTAGGTCTGGCCTCTAACTGGTTTTCCCCTCAGTCGGACTCTGGCTGACGACGTGGGGCCCGAAGAAAACTAGTCTAAAAATCATCCTCAGGGTAAGCCTCTCCACCTACTCCCAGGTGGGACCACTAAAAGTGTAAGCAGGCTACGACTAGTGGAGGGTCGCTGAGGGAGTAGACTATCAAGCCACGGAAAACAACGTCTCGACCAAGTACAAGGGGTGCTCCTCGCACCAACACCGTCGCACGGTGGCCATGGTCGGAGAAGAAAATTGTACTACGAACCACCCGGTGCAGTCCAGAGCCTGACGGACCAACCTTGGTGCGCCACAGGCTCTGGAGGACCAACACTGGTGCGCCACAATCACCTGACGGACTAACTTAGGCGCGTCAGGCATTCGGTGTGAAAATCGCTGTAACGCGCCTTCCTGGGTGCGTTACAACGCTTGATGGACCTAACCAGGTGCATCAGAACACGAGAGGAAACAAACTGTAAGGCACACCACTAGGGGCGTCACAGTCCCTAACGGACCACCACTGGTGCGTTAGGCCACGGAACGAAGCTATCTGTGACGCACTCCCCTCGGGACGTCACAGTCCCTAACGGACCACCACTGGTGCGTTAGGTGGAAAGGAGGCGTCAGCCCTGACACTCCTACAGAAACACAGTGTCTCAGTCAGGCGTAACACGAAAGCTTGGAACACGAAAAGTCACCCAGACTGTCAAGCCCACGGGCATGCTAAACGAGGTAGCACGGTCCTCCCGACACCCTCAAAACACGGACACAGAACCCCACGGGTGTCTGGGGCGTTCACGAGACCGCAAGTCGACCACTGGGTCACAATCGGGTCGACCAGGGATCCACACATCACGGAACGAGCACGACGAACACGAAAACTCACCTCGGCGTAACACAGTGCCTGGCGGTCTAACATTGGGTCGTCACAGTCTGTGACGGTCCAAACCTCGACTGCCACAACAACTCTGACGGTCCAACACAGGGCCGTTAGAAGAACAGGGCACCCTAGCTCTGACGCACCCAGCTTGGGACGTCACAGCCCTAACGCACCTGTCCAGGGGCGTTAGAGAAACATGCCACGCCAATTGTGACGCACCTATCAAGGGGCGTCACATAGCTCTAACGCGCCTTCCTCAGGGCGTTAGACGACGGGCAGCGTCAACCCTGACACTCACAGCGAGGGGCATCACAGTGCTGTAATGCGCCTACCCTGGTGCGTTACAATGCACAAGTCACCAACGGTCAAAAAACACGAGAATGGATGTAACGGTCAAACCCTAGGCCGCCACAGCATGTGACGGTTTATCGTGAGGCCGTCACATGACTGGGGGACCTGAATCATTAACAAAAATTAAATGCAATGAATAAATGCCATTATCATAAATGTGAATAAGATATTACAAGAAATGACGCCATCACATCTCATGTGATTGGATTGCAGGGCATACATTTCTATCAATATCCCACTTGCACTAAAGTCAATCAGCCACATGCTTGATCCCCATCATCCCTAGGTGACGATCAAATACACTTTGAGTCAATGGCTTAGTTAGTGGATCTGCAATGTTATTACGGGAAGATACTCTATCAATCATAACATCACCTCTAGCTATAATCTATCTGATCAGGTGGTAATGCCGCAAAATATGCTTCATTTTCTAATGAGACCTCGGCTCCTTTGCTTGTGCAATTACCCCATTTTTATAACATAATAATGGGACCGGATCAGAGATGCTCGGCACAACTCCAAGCTCTTCGATAAACTTCTTCATCCATACTGCTTCTTTGGCCGCCTCAGCAGTAGCAATGTACTCAGCTTCGGTCATAGAATCAGCAGTGGTTTCTTGTTTGGAACTCTTCCAACTTACTTCCCCACCATTCAGGGTAAACACAAACCCCGAAGTTGATTTGCTATCATCATTATCGGACTAAAAACTTGAGTTAGTGCAACCTCGAAGTTTCAAATCCTCTCCTCCATAAATTAGAAACATATCCTTAGTCCTTTGCAAGTACTTAAGGATACATTTCACAGCTATCTAATGTTGCTCACTTGGATCCGCTTGAAACCTGCTCGTAATACTTTGAGCATATGCAACATCAGGCCTTGCACATAACATGGCATACATGATGAACCCTATGGCAGAAGCATAAGGTACCCTATTCATGCGTTCCCTCTCTTCAGGAGTCTTAGGGGACATTTCCTTAGAGAGGTAAACTCCATGTCTCATCAGTATGAGACCTCTCTTGGAGTTTTCCATGCCAAACCCTTTGAAAATGGAATCTATGTACATAGATTGGCACAAGCCTATCATCCTGTTTGATCTATCTCTATAGATCTTGATCCCCAACACATAGGATGCTTCTCCCAAATCCTTCATGGAGAAGTACTTTGACAGCCAGGCTTTAACTGATGACAACATACCTATATCATTCTCAATGAGTAGTATGTCATCAACATATATGATCAGGAAGGTGATTGCATTGCCACATGTTTTCTTATACACACACAACTCATCTTCATTCTTAACGAAGTCATAAGACTTGATGGCTTCATCAAATCTTATATTCTAACTACGGGACACTTGCTTCAATCCATAATTGGATCTCAGCAGCCTGCATACCTTATCTGGATGCTCCTTGGATATGAATCCCACAAGTTGTATCATATACACCTCTTTCTCAAGGTTTCCATTGAGGAATGTAGTCTTTACATCTATCTGTCATATCTCATAATCATGGTATGCAGCGATAGCAAGTAAAATCTTGATGGACTTAGTCATGGCAACTAGAGAGAAGGTCTCGTTATAGTCAACTCCTTATCTTTGACGATATCTCTTCACAAGCAACCTAGTTTTGTAGGTATCAACCATTCCATCTGCTCCAACTTTTCTTTTAAAGATCAACTTACATCCGATAGGTACTATACCCTCAGGAAGATCTACCAAGTTCCAAACTTAGTTGGAGTAGATGGAGTCCATCTCCGATTTCATGGCCTCTTGGCATCTCTAGGAGTCAATACCATTTATTGCCTCCTCATAAGTCTTAGGATCATCATCCTCATTATAGTGTGCCTTGTTCCCACCATCAGAAATATGTCCCACATATCTATCTGGTTGAACAGGTACACGGCCAGACCTATGCATAGTTTGTGTGCCATCCTGAACTGGTTCCTGAGACGATGCAGCTCCAGTTTGTGATTCTAAAATTTCTTCTAGTTCTACCATACTCCCACTGTTTCCTTCAAGAATGTATTCTTCCTCTAGGAACACAACTTGCTTAGCTACAAACACTCTTTGATCGCTAGGTTGGTAGAAATAATATCCATTAGTTTTCTTACAATATCCCTGATGTGACACGAACCTCGGACCTACACAAGCAAGCACAAGCGCGAACCGATTGGGCCGAAGTCGGCGGCCAACTCACACGGCACTAAAAATTCCTGAAAACTCCTAATTTCTATCTGTCCCTAGTTTTCCAGACCTGACCTCCCTCCACTTAAAACTCCACCAAAAATCGAGACTATCTCACATGTCCACCAAAAAAATACCCTCTTCTTCCTTACTTCCAGATATACAAGCTTCATGAATATAACTTCATCCAGATCCATCAAATACCCAGCGGTCAACCCTTGTTCTCAGGAAATCCCCCTGTCTGCCCTATCAGTCCCCATCCAGTGAGTCAGCAGCTTCTAAAATCTGTCACGGCCAGCTCTAAAGGTTTCAAAATTATTTCTCCCACCTGGGGACGAAGTATTTTGAAAGAGCTTTCCAACGCCACCAGTCTCGCATCGTTCCAACATCAGCACTGGTCGCAGCAGCATTTCTCGCCGAGTCGCGCGCTGCCAAACAGCAGACCTAGTTCGTGGACGGCATCCGACGAACATTCCCGGAGCAACCGCCTCGCCTTCCGCGAGGCCGACCAGCACACCGCCGCCCCCGGGACTGCCCAACCAGGGGCCATCGACGCTGCAGCAACCTTCCGGCTTCCCCGGACCGCCAGCCAGGATGTGGGTCCCACGAGTGCACGTGCCAACCTTGTCAAAGTGGCCCCGAGTGCTGCCCGTCAACCCGATCACGTCACTCCCGGATTCCATGTGTAGCCCGTTACCTCCCTGTGTGGAGTGGGCAGAAATAAACACTTCTGTAATAATTGCTATTTGATGTATCGGGAGTACGGGTTCGGCCGGGATCATCTTCCCCACGCTCGACACGTGGAGGTACACCCCCATCCTCTTTAGCTAGTTAATTACTTTTCTAGTATAGTTCTTGACGCCGCTGCTAGTGAGAGTGGTAGGACGCCTAGCTTGCTATTTCAGTCACCGCTGTGAGCTGTGAGTGTGAAACCCGTCCTGTGACTCGTTCCGAGCACGAGAGTGAGCCAACCACCCAAGACTCAACGTCGGTTTCTCAACCGTGCAGATCGACTCGTTTCCCTCGTCGGGGATGACCGTGAGCGAGTGATTCTTGTTTTGGGGCATCTTTGTCCCTTCAGGAGCCACGTTAGGTGATGACTTGGTCATACAGTTGCTGGTCGCATCGTCTAGTGAGTCGTGCCCCTTTCGTCTAGGTCATAGGTTCGTGTCCACCTATCAAGTCTCATAGTCGTCCCGCATCAGGTACTGTCATGACACATCTAGGCACATGCAGCTAATACGGAGTCACATCGAGAAGAAGTAATTCTCTCGATCAAGTAGAATTGTACGAAAAGAATCCTCGGCTTGTGGGTCATTAGCCCACACACTTCCACTGTGCACTCAATAAAGCATGAAGGCATCAGAAAGATCCTCGGCCTTCGCATCTCAGTACACACTAGGCGTCATCGCAATCCCAGAAAATTATAATGTAACACGCCTCGAGCACTGATCTAGCGAGCAACTGAATAGAAAAAACCTAAGTGCAACAGAGAAGTGTACCAGCTTCAGCACAAAGCCCAAGGAAAAGCACTAATCTAAGCCTACCATTACGTCCTGTAAATGACGAATGAGCCTCACATCACATTGATGGACACGGCACTACTAAAATACGATACGCAATAGCTCTCGACACAGGAATTAGGTCCAAAGCCACGCAACCGTAAAACAAGGAAATGATCCGGCTCAAATTAAATTGTCCACACTTGGGTAGACACAGGACAAGGCGATACTGAAATGGCAATTCTAAGGCCAATCTCACAAAGAGATCTACCAGATGACATGGGAAGCATCGAGCTTAGCAACAAAAGCTCACCATGACGGGAAGAGCCTAGTTCGCTCGAACAGCTTCTCAGTCGAATTGGTCCAATCAAGCACTTCAACTTCAACAGAAGCGAAATACGTCAGGAGCTGACCAGGTTTAAGCTGGGATGACTAAAATATCGTAATGATATGTACGGCCATTACCACAACTCGAATGGTCAACAACAACCTAAGCACTTGACAAAAGAATCTAACACCAGCAAATCCCGACCAAAAGGGAAATGCCAACAGGAATAATACTAAAGAATTCTTAAACAGCACGAACGGCATAAAAGATAGCCATCGAGCAATAACCCTCTAGTTTCTCGATTCTATCCCTGAGGGTGTGGACATTGTGGTGACCTCCTTCCAGGGCCTTCTCGTGCTGCTCCTCACTGCTTCGACGCACCTCCAAAGCCTGTAAATATTCGCCCTCCTGGGCCTTGATGGCGGCAAGCTCGTTAGGGGCCCGAGTCTCAAGAAATTCACGATGGTTCACATATTTCAGCAATAACAAGACTCGTCGTGACCACTCCTCTAGGGGGCAACCCAGCACTTGTAATGCACCGCTTAGCTGTATCACTACCGCGTACGCCCCTCGATATGTAAGGGAGGGGTCGGCAAGCATCATCGAGTGAAGTGTCAACAACATCTGCCGAACCAGTGCGTCCGAAGTGGCGTGGCCAATTGAAGGTATCGCTGGAAGATTAAACTCCACTGCGCTGTCCATGGCAGCCCATATCTCTGTATCCACCACAGCCGAAGAAGAGGGGAGTGCCACGGCCAAATCACTGGGCCCTCCCACTTCAACAGGTAACTCCCGGCCGGTCACCGCCAAAGGAGCTGGTAGGGCTACAACTGGACCGCCTGGCTCTGCCATCGCAAGGGACTACTCCACCCCGCTCTCGGTCGTAGGAAGGGCAGGAAGCGGGACTAAAGCAGATGTCGCTATTGAAGGACCCGCTGCCTCTTCCGCCTGTGCTCCCTCTTCCCCAGAAGTTACAAGGCTGGCGAGCGTCTTTCCCAGAAGCTGGCCCTCCTCCGGTGTCATGAGCGGTCGGGGAGGCGGAAGGGGAACCATGAGTTTTAGTTCGCTCCCCAACTGTAGGAACGATACCAAGCACTCCACCTCCGACGCCGAGAGGAGTTGCGGCTCGTCAACCTCCGCAGGGCGCGCTGCCTCCCTCCACTTTGCGACGGCCTTCCGAGCTTTAGTAGTGCATGCTTCGGGGAGCCCTCCTTCCTCCTGAAACACAGAAAGTGGGGTTAGCCTTTCATCGATTGAGGTAGATTGCTCCAAGCCTCGAGGAGATATAAGAGGAGGTACCAGAGGCCCCGCTTCACCTCGGTCACCGGAACTATGCTACCTTCTGGTGCTATCTCTCCCTCCTCCAGAGTATCACCGACTGGTGTCGTGGTCTCGACGGTCGCCTCCTGCTGCAAGACCTCGAATAAGGCGCCAGCTTCCCCAAGCTGACGTCGCCGCCCCCGGATGGCTCTGCTGGTGCATCTGGGATGGGCACCTCCACGGTCTCTGGCTGGATTTGTTCCTGCAAGTTGACCGGGGGATAAAAGACAGAGGGCCGAAAGCTAGCCACAAAGGGAGGGCCCCATATGAACGGGCCCACACTTACAACATCCTCACCCGAAGCCGCCTCGTGAGAGGAGTAGTCGTAGTCTACCTTCTCGCTTGAGGAAGACTGGGTCGGGGTAGGCTCCTCCCTTGTCAGAGAGGAGGCTCTCACTTCGGAATCGACTGCCTCCTCCTCGCGCGGACTAGGCGACGGTGACTTCCTAGATTTCAGCCTCCTCCTCGTATATGCCTTCGTCGGCTCAGGGATTTTTCAGGCCTGCACCCACTCAGGAAAGGGTGCGAGGGGAGCTACCAAATGAAGGAGCATTTGGGTTAGATGAAAGTCCTCAGACTCTCAACGAATGAAAATGTTAGCCACGTCAATGGAAGGAATTACCCTGTTCGATCTTCGCGGCCGGAGGCGGTCCAGGGATTGTCTCCTCCATGGAGGGTGCAACCCCGGGTGCGATGACTTTGCCCATGTCCAGAGCAGGAGCAGGTATTGGCTCCTCTGTAGGGACTGAAAGAAGAAACCCGTGTAAAAGGCCTTATCCCACAAGGCGAAAAAGTGTTAGGCTGAACCGCTGGCCAAAAATCTAACCTGTGGGTTGACTGGGCTCGGCCTGAGCGACCGCGAATGCGGCCACGAACCTCTCGGCCTCGGCCTTCCTCTGCTCTAGCTCCTGCAGACTGACTGCCTCACCGGAGACCCTCACAGAACGTGCCTCCTCCACTCCGACTGGGAGAAGGAAACACGTGCGTCACGCATATATAAAGAATTTCCCCGGGGAAGTGGCTGGACCCTGAAAGGCGTCGGCATCCAAAGGTCTCACCTGATGAATGCATACTTTCATCAGGAGCAAGGCAATCAATCACACATTGAGTTTAGTTATCATCAAAATAATATCTTCAATAATCATCAAAATCATATCATCATGAATGAAGTTTCGTTATCATCAAAATCATAGCTCAACACGAAGACCCGGCGTAGATTGCACAGATGGTCTTCTCGTCTTTTAGTCTTGACGACGAGGTCGTCGACGTAGCATTCGATGATATTGTGCAACATTTCGTTGAATATTTTGGTCATGGCCCTCTGGTATGTAGCACCGACATTCTTCAAACTGAAGGGCATGCGCTTGTAGTTGAAAATCCCTTTGGGGGATCTGAAGGCGGTGTGATTTTTATCTTTGAGGGACATTCAGATCTGGTTATAACCGGATGACCCGTCCATGAAAGATAGAGCTTCATGACCAGTAGCCATATCGACCATTATTTCTATGATCGGGATTGGGAAGTCATCCTTTGGATAGGCTTTGTTGAGGTCTCGAAATTCGATGCAGATGTGGACTTGGCCACTTTTCTTCTTGACTGGGACAATATTGGCGAGCCAAATCAGGTAGATGCATGGCTCGATGAAGTCAACCTCCGCCATCTTATTGACTTCGGTCGAAACTTGGAGTTCCAGCTCATGGCGCATGCACCATTATCGCTATTTGATGGGGGTTGCTGAGGGAGAGATGGCTAGCTCATGTTCCGCTACGGAGGGGTCTAGCCCTGTCATCTCCTTGTATGTCTTGGCGAAGCAGTCTTTATATTTGAGCAGAACTTGCCTGTAGTCCTGCCTTTCTGCCTCGGTAAGGAGAGCATTGATAAACATTGGCTGGGGACTTCATCTTCGCCCAAGTTGATTTCCACAAGTTCGTTGATAGTCGCCTGGCCACCGTCCTCCTGCTCGGGAGGAGCGGGTTGTAAGTCATTGAAATCTTCATCATCAGTGTCAGCTTCGTGCACTTCTTGGTCTTCGAGGCCAGTACTCAACGACAAATGAGTTGGGAGATCACTACTATTGGGCTCTAGCTGGGATTGTTCTGGACGGGCAATGCCCAACTGGCAGTTGTCAGCTGGTGCCATCGAAGCTTGGTTGGAGTTGCCTACTAAAGCTGGCAACGCTTCATGGCCGTTGTTTAGAGAACCTTCCTCATCGAGAAAGTTTGCCAAACTAGGCTCTTTGATTGGCTGGGAGACATTGGGAGCTTCCTCAGCCCCAATGTCCTTGCAAGCGAACAACAAAGATTCGTTGGTTGCTTGAACTAGGGTATTGGTCCTGGCGGGGAGCAAGATTAGGATATTCTCTTCCTTGTCCCCAGAACTGTCGAATTTGGTGTCGATGTTAGCTTGGTCGCCGACTGGATGCACTGGGCCTATGACATTGACCATGTAGTAGACACGAAAGTCTGGGTCTTGGTCATAGCCGAGCCCCCTAGTATCTTTGTGGGAGAACAGGGGTTGCCCTCGGATCTGGGAAGGGGTCCACAACCGGTGGAAGTAGTCACACCGTCTGGAGCCTTGCCATTAGGGAATATGCTGCTTGAGGCACATCTCCCGGATATGTAGCGGCAGGTCATCCAATACTTGGACGGCTTCGGGGGTATTGTCGACCGTCTTGGACCAGCCAAAGTCATCTTCTGATGGGGCTTGAGGGACCATGTCTCCTTTGTAGAAGACAATGGGCTTGTCCCTGTTAGCCTTCTTCTTGCTTCGGAGTCGTTGTTTGTAAGTAACAACAAACGTTGTGAGCCACTCGACCTTGAGTTCATCTGATGCACACGTGAGCTAGATGCAGTCTAGTGGTAGGCATATGCTTTTGTCGATAGCTCGGCTAATAAAATTAGCCCCGACATCGATTTTGCGCCTCTCGGGGTGGTCTGAGGTTGACTAGGAGTTTAGGCTAGCCCAGAAGCTTGGCCTTTTCCTCGTCAATGGAGAAGAGGTTTGACGTGCCGAAATGTTCGTCGTTAAAAATATGCGGCAATCAATCAAAATACCGAACTCACAACACAATTTAATGAACCGTAGTACACTAGTGAGCACGCGTCGAATCCACAAAGAGGTTGAGTTTGAAATTGAAAACTTAGACTTTCTTTTTAGATAGGAGTCGACATGAAATCACCAGATGGCAACTCCACTATCATATCATAGGAAATTTCATTCACCGGTCTCTCGATACGGGCAATGAAATCTTCGGAGATAAACGAATGCGTCGCACCTGAATTAAAAAGAACATGCGCTGTGTGATCATAAATCGAAATCGTACCTTCAATCAGATTAGATACCAAGGCCTCCGCACGAGTGATATGTGTAACTCTGGCTCTCGGCGGACGAGTAGTAGCAGACGACTGCTGAGAAGGTGTAGGAACAGGCGGTCGAAATGGTTGAATTGGTTGAGAAGGCTGAGGTGGCGACGGAAGACGGACCTGCGGCTGCTGCGACTGCGAAGCCTGAGTGAACTGCACCGTCTGCTACCTCAACAGACACTTACGGGAAATGTGCCCCGGCTGATCACATCGATAACACACAACTGGTAGAGAACACGGCACACCCAAATGACTGCCACCACATCTAGAACACAACCTCGGCTGAAAAGTAACAGAATCTAAACACGGCCGAACGAACAAACCAGAATGCTAACTCAGCTCAGAAAACATCAACTGATCAAACCTCTTCCTCTTCTTCTTATGACGAAAACCTCTGCCTTGAGATTGCTGGAAGGAAGCACTATCAACATGAGAGAAGGCAGGAGAAACTCCTGAAGCAGATGACTGGTGGGGCGATTGATGTGGCACGACCGATGACACAATCTCAGTCTGAGCGAAACCTCGAGTCCTCACCAACTCCAACTCCAACGCGACAGCGGCTTGATAAGCAGCATCCAGCTCAGCAACACGTGTAGCCAACAGTGGCAGGCTCAACTCTGCTCTCAGTCTGCTCAGAAACTGCTGAGTCCTCATAGTCTCATCGGTAAACATATGCGGTGCATACCGGCCCAACTCAATGAATTTATCGCGATATTGTAGCACCGACATCTCACACTGTGTCAGCTCTAGAAACTGATACATCTTGGCTAACTTCAGGCAGGCTAGAGTATAAAGACGCTCAAATGCAGTAACAAACTCAGCCCAAGTGATCTGTCGAAGCGGACGAGAACAGAAGGTGACTTCCCATTCTGAGGTCCACCACGTGCATGTAGTACCGTGAAGTTGAAAAGAGGCCAACATAACCCATTCATCCTCGACGCACTCCATGCATTGGAAGACACACTCGGTAGCATCCAACCACTCCCTCGCTGCCTCGGGATCCGATTGATCCTTGAAAGTCGGTGGATGGAACAACATGAATTCTTTCAGTGTCCGTCCATGACTACCGGGTAACTCCGTAGGTGGAACAGGAACAGGTATAGTCTGGGCAGGAACCGGTACATCAGGAGCAGCTGAACCACTAGCCTCATTCCGAGGAACTGGAGTTCTTCGCCTTCGAGGTGGCATCTTGAATCTAAGAAAACACGACAACAGAAAACATATTGGCATCGCAAAAAACATCCTAAGCCAGTAGCGAACGCAAAATGGACTTGCTCTGGACCAACGCAGATTTCAATTCCTGATGCAACTCCCCAACTCCGCTCTGATACGAACTGTAACGACCCAGAGTCCATAATATCGATAACCCGATACTAGGTATCGAACTACCGCCACTATGAACTGAGGGCCCATGATACCGATAACCCGATACTAGGTATCAAATTACCGCTACCATAAACTGGGGACGCCACCCAGGAGGCTGATGAGGCCCCCGAAGAGTTAGTGTGGGTTGTTGAGGGATTGTATTAGAAATTAGAATTTACAGTGTGCATTGTTAATTTTTAACAATGAATAATTAAAAATTAAGACGGAAGTAATTTTAAAATATCAGAGTGATATAAATATAAACTAGTCCAGATTTACAGCATTCACAAGAGTACAAGTCCCATAGAAAGAAGAAAAGATGACAACTACACGGGGCCTACCCCGGCACAAACTACAAAAAGAAAGACTAACAGACCGACAGACAGATGCCGACAAACGCTGCTGGCACTCTAAGTGCGGTCTCCAAAAGCTCAAGAATCACTGGTCGACGGCTGAGACGGCTCACCTGCAAGAAGGAAGGGTGAGTCACAGCCAGACTCAGTAGGGGTCACGCGGATCCCTACGGCCTGAGGGTGGGCCACCGAAGTGAAGTGGTTGCGAATATTTAGGTCGGCACATCTGTCTCTGAAGTAATGAGAATCAAATTGCTGACCGTTGTTGCTTACAATCACTCGGGGGATGCCGAAGCGGCAAATGATCGATTTCCACATGAAGCTCCAGACGACCGACTCAGTGATTCTGGAAGTAGCCTCAGCTTCGATCCATTTTGTGAAGTAGTCAATGGCGATGATGACGAACCTCTTCTGGGCCTGAGCCGTAGGGAATGGCCCCAGGATGTTGATTCCCCACCGAGTAAAGGGGTATGGCTCGGTAAGAGTAACGAGCTCCAAGGTAGGCTGATGGACCAGGTGGTCGAAGCGTTGGCATCGGTCGCATTTCTGTACATAGGCCGAATAGTCACGTTGAAGAGTGGGCCACCAGTAACCCTGTTGAAGCGAGATCTTGGCGAGTGATCTTCCTCCGTGGTGCGTGCCGTAAATGTCTTCGTGCACTTCTTGAATTGCTTGGCTGGCTTCGTCAACACTAAGGCACTTAAGGAGTGGTCCGGAAAAAGACCTTCGGAATAGAGCATCATCTAAGATGACAAAGCATCGGGCTTGATACTTCAGTCTCTGAGCTTCTCAAGGGTCGAAGGGCCCCTGAGAGTCTCGGAGCCAGGATAGGTACGGGGTCCGCCAGTCGCTCGGTGTAGCCGGGTCAACGATCATGAGCTTGGACTCGATGCTCGATTGTTCTTGCTCTTCGAGGAAGACCGATCGAGTGCCTTCCGGTCCGAGGGAGGAGGCCAGGCGAGAGAGGGCATCCACGCGGAGTTTTCTTCCTGAGCTATCTGGACTACCTCAAAGCTCTTGAATAGCTGGGCTAAACCTCAGACCATTTGAATGTACTTAATCATCGGGGCTTCCCGAGCATCGTAATCATTGTTGACCTGGCTAGCGACTAGCTGGGAGTCAGTATGGATTCTGACTCGCTTGGCCCCTAGTCATCGCACCATCCTGGCCCCCGAAATGAGGGCATCATACTTGGAGGCATTATTGGATGCCTAGAAGTTGAACTTCAAGGCATACTGTAGCTTAGCTCCTTCAGGCGACTTAAGGAGCTCGCCAGCACCACTACTAGCTGAGTTAGATGATCCATCCACGAACAAATCCCAGATGGCTCCTCAGGCGGACGAAGGTTCTACCTCGAGCAGGACCGTGCTCTCTATGATGAAGTCGGCTAAGGCCTATCCCTTGATGGCTACGCGGGGGCGATAAGAGATGTCGTAAGCCCCGAGCATGATGGCCCATTTTACGAGGTGTCTCGAGGCCTCGGGATGAGAGAGGATCTTCTTAAGTGGTTCATCGGTCAGCACGATGATGGAATGACCCTAGAAGTAAGGTCGGAGGTGCTTGGCCAAGGTAACCAGTGCTAGCACGAGTTTCTCGATTGTAGGGTGCCTTCTTTCAACCTCGTTGAGCACCTTGCTGGTGTAGTAGACAGGCCTCTTGACTCCAGCGTCATTTCGGACTAGGACCGAACTTACAGTGGAGGGAGTTGCTGAGAGATACAATTGCAGTGCTTCGCCCAGAACCGGCTTTGATAACACCGGGGGCGAGGTCAGGAACTCCTTGAGCTCCTCAAAACCCTTGTGACATTCCTCGTCCCAGGCGAACATAGCAGATGTCATTTTGGGTCCCCTTAACAATTTGAAGAATGGTAGGCATCGTTTGGCCACCCGAGAGAGGAAGCGGTTGAGTGCGGCGATGCGCCCAGTAAGACGCTGGACATCTTTGATGCAAGTGGGTGGCCGCATGTCCAAGATGGCCTGGACCTTGTCGGGGTTTGTCTCAATCCCGCACTGAGTCACCAGGAAGCCGAGGAATTTTCCCGATCTGACTCCGAAGGCGCACTTGGGGGGGTTGAGCTTCATGTTGTACTTGAGGAGGGTGCCGAAGGTCTCGGCCAAGTTGGTAAGATGATCCTCAGCCTTCGGCATCTTGACGAGCATGTCGTCGATGTAGGCCTCGATATTTCGACCGAGTTGTCCCTCGAATATTTGGTTGACCAGCCTCTGATATGTTGCCCCGACGTTCTTTAACCCGAAAGGCATCCGGGATAAGTGTCCTCAGAGGGTAACGAGACGGTATAAAATAAACTCGAAGATGAAGAAGAACAAAAGTAAAACATGCGATCAGAAACAACAGGAATGTAGCTTCCTTTGAAGTAGAAAACTCAGACACTCTGGTCTCTGGTCAATCAATCAAACTCTCTTTCTTCCTGGACTTCTCTCTCTTTCTTTGATGGAGAATTCCAGCACTGGTGGAGGACTCAGATCTTCTTTCTCTCTCTCTTTTTTGATCAGCTCAGTTCTTCTCTCTTGTCCTCACAGTTTACCCCTGTGCGACCAGCATCTATTTATATGGAGGCTCATGAAAAAATGGGAGTGTGGAGACCACGCTTCCAGCCCAAGGAATCATCCAGATCTACTCTGCATTTGCCACATGTCAGCATCCTCAATTTTCTTTCTGTCTCGAATCACGTGCCCTTTCTTAAGAATCATGAACATAGCTCTTGATTCTTTGGAATCCTTTTTAAATCTAGTCCCTAACAATATAACAAACACTTAGTAGGTATTAGTTATGCATGAGACATTCAGACAAATACTAGATTTGCACAAACTTGAGAAGGCATCAGTCACATGTGCACGGACTGTGTGACGAACAAATGGAACCGTGGTATGCACAGGATAGGGCATGCACAGAGTTTGAATAACATGAAATGATATTGCACAGACTTTATGACAAAGCATCCACGGACACTGAGTATGTGCTATGAACCTAGTTTGTACGAACTTTAGATATACACAAGCGAAGTATGCACGGACTTTATATTGCTATGCGAAAGATTTGCACGGACTTAGAGTGTGCATATACAGGACTTTGCAAGGACTTAAGTATTGCACGAACCTTAGTTCTGTGCAAAGGCAAAAGATGCACGGACTTGTGTTTTGAACAAAACTAAAACATGCATGTACTTTGTTTGTGCACAAACTTTATTTTCTGGCCTTAACACGAGATATGCATGGACATTGAAATGTGCACGGAGTTAAGATGATCTGGGACCTTGTATATGTTGAACCTTGAAACATGCTCGGACTCTAAGCAATGCAAATGTGCATTCGTCAAAAAATGTGCACAAAGCTGATTAGTGCACGGACCTATAAGCATATAAACAACCATGCACGGACACCAAATAACATTCTCAGACTTAATAACGACGTGCATCGAGCTAAGTGAGTAGAATAAGCAAATGTGCATGGAGTTGAACAGTGTTTGCACGAACATCGAAATACATACTTAACTAAAATCGCACTGAGCTTTATTACAGAACAAAATCAGAAGAAAACCATGAGAAATGCAGTGTATAAAAAATGTGTGATAATAAACCAAACATGTTTGACTTATGGTGTGTGACATCATCAAAACCATAGGGATGCAACAGTCTCTCCCTTTTTGATGATGGCAACACTATGTCAAACAACTGCAATGCAATCAAAGAAAAAAATGATCAATCATGCATGCAACACACGCACTTACTCCTGCCAAGTACACCTGTCAAAATACTCTCCCCTTCTTCCAAAGACTCTCCCACCTAGACACATACTCCCCCTTCTTCCAAAGACTCTCCCACCTAGACACATACTCCACCAGAGAATCTCCCCTGAGATTGAGACATCTTCTCCCCTAATACAGTCTCAGTCAACTTCTCCCCCTTTGACATCATCAAAAGGAGATGAAAGATATAGGCAGTGGCGTCACAGGGTAGAAAGACTCATGATCATATCTTAAAAGGTTAAGTAGGAGAACAAATGCAAAGATAGAGTCTGCAAGACCAGTAATCAGGAGGGGCCTAGAATGTGAGTGAAGGTTATCTACATACATAAGAGAGGATTAAAATCAAGGATGAACATGTATGTCAAGAGAGAACTGTTCAAAGACTGGACAAATGGACTGCAAGAGATGAATCCTCAGAAATGATATACGAGGTATTGAGGACAAATAGTCCACTGACTTGAGCAAAGACAAGGGACTTGACTAAAATATATTTCACCATAAAGACAAGCATAGAGATCCATAAGTAATTTGGTAGATCACATTTTTGACATTGAGGAAACACCTTGATTAGAGGCCAGAGTCCCCAGTTACTCAATCGTGTGGTGCCTGGCTAGCCAAACTTTCCGAGGAGATGCTCTCTTCAGCAAGGAGAGGCTCGAGGGTCACTACTCAGAGAGACACGAAGGAGAGTTGTCCTCTTCTGGTAATGATCATCAATGCAATGATGATCTCCTTGTGATAGGAAGATGTCCCCGCTGGTTTGTTCCAGGAGTAGCTGACAGGAGGATGAGCTTCAGAGATGCCCTTTTCCAGAACAACTGGCGCTTTTGATGTCTTGAGAAGGGTCATCGCGCTGTGTCCTGTCACAACACCGTCGTCTGTTGGCATTGTGACAGAGTGGGCCATCATTGTGTGTTTTGTCAGTGTACTCCTCCGGATGAAGGCCAACTTGATGCATTGGTGGTAGAGAAGAGGACCGACCCTTCAATGGATGTTCCTTCATTTTATCTGTACCAAAGGAACATGGAATTTTTTGAAAGTAGCTTAGTCGGATGATGTATAGAGGGCCTCTCCATCTGATTCAGAAGTTGGAGGAGTGCTACGTGAAAGATGGCTGGAGGTTGAAGACTGGAGGGTCTATTGTTTATCAGATATGGAGTTCTTGATTTATTGCTCTTCTGAGACAATAGCAAAGAGATTGCAGACAAGGAAGAAGTTTGCTTTTATTCATGACTTCTTGATCTGTAGACGATGGAGCATCACTGATGGTGCTGTCCGAGCAGAGCAGAGCAAGGCAGTTTGGTGTAGGCTAGTTGGGATCCCACTTCCTCTATGGGATGTCAAAATCTTCAATATCATTGTGTTATCCTTTGGTATGCTCCAAGTTGACCCAGACACTGCAAGATGGGCTCATCTGTAGTATGCTTGGGTACAGATGGAGAACGATGACTCAAAAGGCAATTCCGGCATGTATTAAATTGCGGTGGGGAATACACCGTTTTTGGGTTTCCTTGACAATGGAAGAGAAGGAGGAAGTCTCGGCAGACTGGTCTTATGCTGAGGTAGTAGAAGCATATTGCAGGTAGAGGGCACAGCTGCATTCACAGAGCTTTGTTGCAAGGAAAACGATGAGTCTGGTTTACCGACTCCAGTGAGCCCTGTTACGACTCAGCCCGAGTCTTTATAGGAAGTGAACAGGCTGCAACTCTCCTGTGAGCCAGTTCGGGGTTGCCCATAAGTCCGGTATCAGTTTGGTAGAAGGTCGATTCGAGCCCCTTAAAGCAGCAGGTGCAAAAGATGACATTATCCTTCCTAAATTGACCAAAAAATATGAATGCCCCAGCACCTTCTAAAGGCGTTTAAACCCTAGCCTTGGCAGTTGTCTAGTGTCTTCGTCAAGAATTGAAGGCGGCATGAAGGAAGCCTTCCTTGCGCATCTACAGCCGAGGAAGGAAACACCCACCTTTTGCAGGCACCAGACGAGATCCTGGAGGATCAGTGACGCTGAAAATCTTGCCTCCCATTCATGAGGTAGGCATTCTACCTCTCTCCATGGCCTCTGCACTTTCCCAACTTCCTTTCCCACCTCCCGAAGCCAGAAATGTTGATGACATGGCTACTGCACTGTCGAATTCTGTCAAAGGCAAGGATAAGCTGGCCTCTGCCTCAAACTTGCCATAGGAAGGGGCTTCAGAAAGACAACAGGCTGGTTTCCTGTCCAACTGGGAAAATGAAGATATTATAGAAAGGACAGGTGGATAGAAGTTCGAATTCCTAATGTTGGGTTATTCTGCAAGCTTTGGGAAGATTTGGATGAAGAAAAGGGGAAAAGTGTTAAGAAACTGAAATATATTCATGAGATTTGTGGTTTACATTAACCAAGCCAGGCATAGGGACAGCCAGCGAGATCAACGAGCAGTAAAGTGCTGAGAAGCAGAGAACTTCAAGTATGATCCTAATTTCTTGGAATATCAAAGGTTTGAAGGACTTGCATAATTAAGGATATGATTCAGAGGAAGGCCGACCGTAGCAGAGATTGAGGTTGTTCAAGAATTCCTAGATGTGTTTCCAGAGGATTTGCCCGGGTTACCACCTACAAGGGAGATAGAATTTACCATCGACTTGCTACCTGGCACTGCACCTGTCTCTAAGGCACCCTACCGAATGGCCCCAGCAGAATTGGCAGAGTTGAGGGAATGAGTCTCGGAACAAGACTCAGTAGGGATCACCCGAACCCTACCTCGCAAAATGAAAAATCGCTACGCTAGTAGCTAAGCGAGTACCTTAGAAGTAGAAGCCCTGCACTACAAGTACCAGTCTCACGGCGTGAAAACCTACACACGCACGCCACGGTGAACCAATCGGAACTCACCAGTCGACACGACCAAAACTCAAGGTCAAGGTCACTGAAACTAACAGTCTGTCACTCCCTGTCTAGAACAGAAGTACCTCCTACTAGAAGAATGACCAAATGTGTCCACTGACGTCTTATACCGCATCACAAGTGTCTAGCTACCATGCCCCGGGCGCGAGACTCAGACACGCTCAAGTAACCACAAAGTGAGTGACTAGTTGGGGTTACGCTCGTCAGCGTGCATCCACCGTCCCCAACCACATGTGCACACATAGACCATGCATCCTAGGTATGGCCTCTAACTGGTTTTCCCCACAGTCGAACTCTGGCCGACGACGTGGGGCCCGACAGAAGCCAGTCTAAAAATCATCCTCAGGGTAGTCGTCCCACCACTCCCAGGTGGATACCAGCACACGTGTACTGGCGAGCTACGACTAGTGGAGTATCTCTGAAGGAGTAGACTCTCAAGCTATAAAAAATAACGTCGAAACTGGCAGCACAAGGAATGCTCCTCGTACCAACACCATCACACAGTGACACGATCCAAAAACACACCTCCCGGGCCTACACAATAGCACAACACCTGGCCTCGACACGATGCCCAGCATCTGTCAGACCACGGGTCAACACGTAGATCGAGGTCCACGCACCCGGGACTTGAATCGACCAAGATCAAAACACCGGTCAAGCTGGTACCCTTGAATGGTCCACTCTGGGCCGCTCAGGGACATGCGGTCGAACAGAGGCTGCACCAGGGGATATACGGCCATCCACACACTGTCCTTCTCCTGGTTCAAATGGGGCATATGCGGTCAACCTCTAGCCGCACAAAGAAAAGATGACTGGCTCTCAACCGCACGTGGGGGATGGGTGGTCCAGCACAGCCGTCCATCCTCCAATGGTAAAAACACATGTGCGGTTGGACCCTGTCCACACAAGGGAAGGGCAGCTAGGACCTCAACACACAAGGCATGTGCAGTCCAACTCTAGCTGCACCACTGCCAACGGCACCAAGTGACGTGCGGCCTGCCCCTGGGAGCACGAAGGGTCATGCGGCCAGACCCTGGCTGCACACCCTAGTGTACTGTGCAACGGTCACAAGCAACGGTCAAAATTCATGGGATGGATGGTTGCCTTGGGGCCGCACATAGGATGTGCGATCCCACGACTGGCTGCACATACCCTGTACGCACCAAGCCATTGGGCGGTCAGACCATGGCCACACATGGGGGTGCCCACTGTGCGCCAAGCAGAAGGGCGGTGGCGCCAGGGCCGCACAAGGGATAAATGGGCTTCGATTTGACCGTTTATCTCTCGCCGATGTGAAAACAGTGAATCGGCTAGGAAACTCCATTTTCAACCCCATACAAGCCCCATGGAGGGGGAAATGCAAGGAAATCAACCCCCAAGCCCCCTAGCATGCTTCTGCGCCCTTGAAACACAAAATCGGGGTGTAAAATGGCAGATCGGGCGAACTCTCCACGTGGCATGGATGACCTTTCCCGACGTGAAAATAACCCCTCTCGGCCTCGCCTTGGGATAAAACTCGCAGGGAAGGAATGCAAGAGACTAGGGATCGTCCCCCTACCTTTGGTTCACGTTGAGACGCGTCAGATCATCCTTACACCAAGATGAACGCCGTTAAGAACTCCATCCCTTCACGCTTCCCACGCTCGCCACACGCCATCGGGATCATCCCGCCATCACCCACGTCCTCGCGTCATCGCCCCGTGCCATCTGCAGCTGGAGGGGACCTCGTCGCGATCGAATGGGAGAGAGAGAGGGAGAGGGGTGGCCACGGTGGGGAGAGGAAGAAGAAAGGAAGAAGGAGGAGAAAAAGAGAAAAGAAAATGGTTTTAAATAGAAAATCTGATTTTTTAAAAAAATACCAAAAAATAGAAAATTACGTTCCCGCAATCCTCGGAACGCACCCTCTTTCTGAGGATCATTTTGACTATTTTTTATATTTTTCTGAATTAGTGAATTTTTGAGAGAAAAATTAGATTTTCAGAAATTAAGAAAATTCTTAATTGCTTTTCCTTTTATTCCTCTCTCCTCTCCCTCATTCTCACGTTCACTCTCTCTCGTCTCTTCTCCTCCCTCCGTGGGGTGCGCAACCATGGTGAGATGGGTGAGGTAGGAACGCGGTGGAGTGGTCGTGGAGCGTGCTGGCATGGAGGATGGAGTGTGGCGTTGGCGCAATCCACAGGTGGATTCAAAGTCAGCGTGGTTTGGTCGTCGTGTCAATTTCAGCGTGGTTTAGTCGCTTCGATGCGCGAGAACTTTGGTGGAGGTAGGGAGATGGATCACCTGCGTCTCTTATGCGTTCCCTCGCGATTTGGAGTCAAACGGTGAGAGTATGAGCGAGTTTTATCGCATTTCAGTGAAATCATGCTTCGGGGGTGTGCGGTGAGTTCGACTTTCTCGGCGACAGTTCCCTGCCAAATTAGTATCATTGGAACCCCTGGCATGTTAGCGTTCCATTTTCGCTAGTTTTATGGTGATTGGTTATCATTTGAGACCGGTAGGAGCCCGAGAACTCATGTGACTCAATTAGGGTCGATTCACTGGAATCGCCCATTTCTTGTCATTTTTATGTCAAATTGATCCTTTCTGAAGTGTGGAAGGCTTATTTCGCCATTATGGTTGTTTCCCCTTTGTTTTAGTGCGAACGGGGTGTGGAAAGGCCAAGTTTCAGTCAATCCCATGTTTTTCCTGCCGTAACACCTTAGCGGTCCTTCCAGTGACCGTTTGTGTCCTCATGTGGTCCAATATGCGACCATTTCCCTTATGTCAGTTCGGGTCTTCATGGTCATGCGACAGACCATTTTCCTTGGCTCGCGGTCCGTTGTTGGACCGTTAAGTTCCTTCTAGCAACCCATTTGGTGACCGCTAGATTGTATAGGTTAGTCGGTTTTGCCTTGTGGTCTTACGATAGACTGTATGGTGCGTTTTAGTGGCCCTATAGTCGACCGCTAAGCGTCGTTGACTTTCGTCAATGTTTTGAGTTAGTTCGGGCTAGAGGTCCTAGCTCCGACCGTTTGAGGTGTTTAGTGGCCCTTCTATAGACCGCTAATTATCATTTGACTTCGGTCAAATGTTTTATGTCGGTTCAAGTGGTGTCCTTTGCGGTCCAGAGGTAGACCGCGTAGTTTCGTGTAGCAATCCTATATTAGACCATTTTGTGGTTTGACTAGTTAAGTCGATTCGAGTGTTGACTGGGTCCTAGCGGCCTAGTGTTTGATCGCTATAGTCACCTAGCGGCCCATTCTATGACCGCCAAGTGTCTGTGTTCTCTATGTGAGGTTAGCGGCCCTTTGGCAGACCGCTTGGCTTACCTAGCGGTCAAGTGATTGACCGTTTATCCCCAGAGTGTTGTTTTCTCGATGTTTTGGCTTCCAATTGTCTTGGCTCGACCTTGTGGTTTGCCCGTTGTCCCATGGATGTCTTTGATGTCCTATGAGGACTGTGACCATGTTATAAGGTAGCAAGGGGTGCCTTTATATCAAATGGTATTCCGTACTGCTTCAGAGTTGTTATTGGTCTCCGTCAACCCGGTGTGACCCAGTGGTTGACATGTCACTTCGTGAGTGTATCATCAACCTTGTAGTATAGATCGAGACATGGTTTTGGATGGCTGGAGGTGTGGTTTTACCTCAGTGTACGTGTCTACGCGCTTTGAGGGTCTTTATTTGGATCTGGCTATTTTATGCCGCTTCCTTTATCAGTGTTTTACCGTGACTTTAGATTAGGGATTAGGCTGATTAGTGGCATGTTATCGCTTTTGTACGATGATCTTGACCCCTAGTCATGAGACTCAAGGATCGTTGTGTCAGCAGGTCTAGTCATTGTCCTGAGTCTGGTGCCAGTTTGGTGTGCTACCCTGTGCTTTATGCTTGGTGTTTCATGGTACGTGCGATAGTGCATGCTTAGCCTATCCGTACTTCAACACTAGTGCTTCGGAGTCTTTGTGTCTTGTTAGCCTCCACTAGTCGTAGCCTGATGACACTTTCCTTTGTGTCGGCCCACCTGAGAGTGGTGGCAGGGTGAGTTCCCGATAGAAGGTTTTTAGGCTAGTTTCTGTGGGCTCTCTTGCCTTGCAGTAGCATCCTACTGGCAGAGAAAACTAGCTAGAGACCTGGCTCAAGGCATTGAGCTTGTGTGTGCACATGTGGTTAGGGGCGTTTGGATGAGCGTCGATGGGTGTGACCCTAACTAGTCACTCGTTACAGTTGTTCCTTGTACTTGGTTCTGTGAGTATCTCAGTTACCGCCATTCTAGGCGTGTGTGAGAGATACCTGTGGCGCAGTGTAAGACGTCAGTGGATGCATCTGGCTGTTCTTCTAGTGAGGGGGTACTTCTGTCACTTGACACTTAACTCATTGTATTTTTATGACTGGTTTCCATCAGGATTGACGTGACTTGTCAGGTAGTCTGCGTTGGCTTCACCTGCGGTCTAGTCTTGTGTAGCGTGCACGATGATCTAGTTGTGTATGCATTAGTGTTTCTTGACCATGTACATCTTTTCTAAGGCTTTTGTCTATTTTGATAGGCCTTCGCTTTGGAGTTAGTGCTTTGTCAACGGATCGGCAACGCCCGACTTTGTGAGATTGGGGTTCGACTTTGTATTACTGTTTGGAGTAGCTTAGAGAGCCAAGGTTCGTTTGGCAGCCGTGTTTCTGTTCAGTACGGTTTTACTCTTTCCTATAGCTATCCTTACTCCTACTTTTACAGCTTTCTGTTGTAGTTTAGCACTGTTGTTACTCCTGTTCTTACTGCTTTATCTGGAACTTCAATGTACTCCACACAAACCTTTTTATCCCTTTGGAGCTTTACCACTCTTGGGAGGCTTCACAGGTTCCAAGTGGTATCAGGTTTACCCAGTATCCGGAGTCCGGGACGTCACATGCCGGCCTTGTATACAGGGGTGAGAGAGGCCAATAGAATAGCGAGGGCACTTTATCTCTCGATGTCGCCTCACGAATAAGCCAGCACACATCTCCTATTGTCTCGCTCTGCTCGACCAGCGACGCCAAGTTCAAATGGCCACGAGAAGATAGAAAGTAATGCAATCCGAGATGGTCCAGTCCCCATCCATCAATATATTTGAAAGAAAGAAGAAGAGGCTGGCCCAGAATGGCTTCGCTCGGGCCACCAACTGAAAGTCTGTGAGAGTGAAGTAGTGCAAACAGCCAGGGGGTATTGCTGTAGAGTCCATCTCGCCGATCTTCCCCTCTGATGAATGTCCTGAAAGGATAAAGGCTGTCGGTCTCGGGACGCCATTCGGCTACAGACGGAATAGGCTCTTCTACTGGCAAGGGAAGTTGGTGAAGAACCACTCGTTCACTGCTTACATGGCACAGCCCTTGAAGCGTCTTCATGAAGACGTCCTTGCTGATCTCGGGTAATTTTGGCTCCACCCTAGGCGAGCACCGCTTCGTGGCTTTCCGAGCCTCCAAATAGGCCATTGCTTCCATATTGGTACAAGACTTCAACTTCTTAAAATAAGCAGGATCAATGTCCAGAACTGGCTCTGGCTGAGAATCTAGGAATTTACACTCTGCAATGGCCCAGCATTCCCAGCGGAAGTTTCTATAAAATCTCGTTCGCGCATTCCACCATTTGATATATTCCGGGGTAACGCGAGGGAAACGACCAGGAGTTGGAACCCTGAATAAAGCCTCATCTTGATGGTGAAAGAAATCCCACCATGAACGAGCCTCGTCATTGGCCACCTGGCCGGCTCTGTGCCTATTTGGCAGTGCGAACTGCATGGAGGAAGGAGGAATGTGCTGATCATAGTCAAAATTTTGACTGAATCGGAAGGCATAGTATGGCTCCAGCCACAAGATGCCACTCTTTTGAAAAATTAGGACGCTCGGTCTGATATCTAGCGCCCAATCAACCAACTCTGGTTCCAGAATGGGCCTTGTACATCTGGCACCAGAAATGGGGTGAACATATTCTTCAGTCTCAGAGAGACGACATCCTCGCATCTTGTTCACGAGCGGACAGGAGTGGGCTGCCAAGCTCCAGAAGTGCAGAATTCCAGGTGCATCGATTGGAACATTGGTCAGCTTCCCCCTGATAGCAAAGAGCTGCTCCGCTGGCTGCGATGGCTCGGCACTAGCAAATTCTATCATCCTCGGGATGAGCCGTAATGGTTGTAGTCCCCGAGGAGCAGCTTTCGAGAATAATGTGCATACCCAGGCACTGAAGAAATGTAGCGGACCAACTGTCCACAAATTGCTGGGGAGATGGGACCGGTGCATGTCTCCCAACATCTTGTAAATAAGGCATAAAGCCACTGGGCAGAGAGAGAGATTTGTGCCCCAAGCCATCAGACAAGTAGGATAGATGGCTTCAGCCCTGATCACTCTCTCGTCGCCTTGAAGGAGAGTGAAGGAACAAATCCAATAACTCAGGTATGCAGCACAGTGTGTGACTGCATCAACACCAGTAGGGTTCAGGCCTCCTTGTTGCCCTTCCTTCAAAGTGGACGAGAAAGCAGCCTATCGTCAGACCCTTTTCTTTTGCCTCAAGGCAGTCGGTGCTACTGTGGAAAAGTCTTCGTACTTCTGCTTCCCATTGAAGAAATGCTGGAGCCAAGTGCCCATCCGCACGTGCCTCTTCTCTCTAGGCTTGCATGCCTCCCTCGTATCGTATGAACTACAAAGCTGTAAAGGAAACAGAACAGGAAGCAGGAGTAGGGAACAAGCTAAGGAAGAGGGGGAGGAAGAAGCCATACCAGACAACGGCTACCGAACTAACCTTGGTACCCCAGACTACTCCAAGCAAGGGCAGGAGGGCGACTCGGAGCTAATAGAGTAAGGAGTTGCCGAACTGTCGATGCAAGGAACCTGCGAAACAGACAAAAGAAACCTAGGAAAAGGCTAGACAGACAACCGACACGGATGATGGACAACACGACAAGAACATCATGCACACTGCCACACGCATTCGACAGGACACCGACCTTGAGTGCAGCCACAAAAGGGCTAACCCAGAAGGTCACGACGCACAAGAAATGCCAAGAGTCACACAACATGTGACTCGAAAGAGGATCGGTCAGCTACGTCCACTGACGTCTTACACTGTACCACAACTCGCTCCACAAGTGCCTTGACTACCAGCCGAACATGGTCTACCACAGCTAAGGTCGAGTCGCAGGCCTACGTGAAAACCACCACTGCAAGGACCAGTCAGGGTCACACCCGTCGACGTGAGTCCTAAGCACCTGACCCCGTGTGCACACACTGGCTGTAGACTATTAAGCCAGTCCTCTAACTAGTATTCTCCCCCGCGGACGCTACGATAAGGTCAGGAGCCCATGGAACTAGCTTAAAAATAGTGTCTCGAGAAGAGTGTCCCACTACAAGAGCTGTCACGTTAAAGCGTGCCATAAGGCACCAACCAAAGAGGAGCCACAAAACCGAAGACTCTGAAACACAAGTGCCGGAGTACAGACAGACCGTACTACGCGCACCACGGTAGTACAGGAAACTGCAGACCACTCAGGGAAAGGCAAACTAGACCTACAACTACAACAGTCCCTGAGTCCTACGACTCTGAGTCAGGATCGTCGCACACAGTAGAACAAAGCTGCCAATCAGTCTAATCCTAAGCCAGGAAAAATAACGCTTTGCGAGAACCAAAACACGGAGACCTGAGGGGACACTGAGAACCCTCAGCACACTTGGATACATAAATCGAGGTAGAACGGTATCTCGAGGCATTTAAAACCAATGTCTAGAATTGGATAAAGCCGTCGAGACACAACAAGACTGCCTATCAACCACTAGGTAACCCTGGGTTGACCAAAAGCAGACACGACACTGACACACTAACACATCCACCGCCACAGCAACACAAACAAATAGAACCAACAGGAACAAGAGCGGCGGACGACGACAACACTCTGGGCAGAGCAACCTGTCAGTCAACTGCTAGGGGAAACCCAGCAGTCAAGAGATAGCCACTACGCGACTAGAGACAAGGACAATGGCAGCTTCTAGATTGAGTCGTTAGGGTACTGTCGTAGTCTCGGAAAAGACCACAACCAGTCACCTAAACCGACCAATCCAGACAACCACCGACAGGCAGACATCGCCCTGAACAAGGACCTAAGACGGACGGACACACAACACAGAGCCAACCAACGGTCATCACTGCCAACAGGACTATAACGCACCAGCATAGGGGCGTTATACCCACATAACGCACCAAGGAAGGGGCGCTATGCCAACCAGACCTAAAACCACATACAGACGACATAAGACACCAAACTAGGGGCGTTATATCGACATAACGCACCAGAACATGTGCGTTATACCCAATACACAAATACACTAATAAAACGAAGTATAACGGACCACAATAGGCACGTTATACTGGTATAATGCACAAAGATGGGTGCGTTATACCCCACAAACACAAAAAAATATTAACCACAGACCAAGGGCCCGTAACGGACCAAGACCAAACCGTCGTAGCTACAAAACGCACAGGGTGAGGCATGTTATCCCAGGGAACCATCGGTCAACAGACCATAAAGGATCTGCACCTGGGCATTATATTGACGATAACGTATGGGGAGGAGTCTGTTATGCTAACCGACTGACACGATCTTCGAGGTGAACACGGTCGTCGAGGGCTGACAACAATAGTCGGCCTCGAAAATAATCTGACCATAACGCGCCTGGACAGGGGCGTTATGCTCCACATAACGGACCAGTCTTGGTCCGTTATGCTCCAAGACCTCCTGGTCGAAGCCTCGGGCCAACATATGCGTCAACTTCATTTGTGAGTCTAATCCCATAATAAGGTCATCCAATGTATCAACATGGTGACTAGACCGAAATGTTGTGTGGTAGGGGTTGACGGGCACTATTGGTAGTGTGGGGTCCATAGGTGGATAGGAAGGTGGGGTAGGGACCAAGCCTATCCTAAGCCAGCTAAGAAGTGGCTCAGCTATGAGTAGCTTTCCCGTCAGAAACACGGGTAGCTCTAGCTGAGGTGGCCACAAATGAAGATTGGAAGGAGAGGGTGGCAAC
Organism: Amorphophallus titanum; assembly: GCA_024336825.1. NCBI lineage: Eukaryota > Viridiplantae > Streptophyta > Magnoliopsida > Alismatales > Araceae > Amorphophallus > Amorphophallus titanum. Next base: position 204,894 of record JANBPO010001567.1, on the reverse strand, counting down.
GGGGCACTCACGGGTGGGGAAGGAGGGTCCTCCATGATGGGGAGAGGACCTTGGGTTGTCATGCCATGTGGAGGGGTTGATGCTTGCCGAATGGCGGCATCAAACCATGACTCGAACAGCTCGACCTCTAGAGTGACCTAATAAGATTGCTCCAGAGTGACCGCGTCACGGCAAAGACACTCAAACAGGTAGTGAGGCTGCAGATCTCTCCGGAACTGAAATTCGACCGTGGTGCTCTCCTTCCCGAATCCACATCTTGACCGGTACACTTCGAAGTCCCAAATGTACTTAGACATAGACTAATTGCCTTGGACGGGTCTGATGTAGGGGTTGGCCATAGTTGCGAAGAGATGGGAATGGATTCCCCTAGGAGTGGGCATGCATTGGAACCCCTTTCTTTTTCTTTTCTTTTTTTTAATGCAAAACTAATGCAAGCACCTAGACTCTCTAGACTCAAGACCCTAGACTTAACCCAATTTCCAATACGTGGTAGAGGCTTTAACCCAAATGTCTGACACGATGCAAGGGACTACCTTCTAGATAGGCGTAACCTAACCTTCGTGCAACGTCTTTTGATATACTGGTTATTGGGGTGCAATGCAAACTAAAACACTTTTTTTATTTTCTTTGTCTAAAAACAATGGTGATCCTAGACTCAACTTAGACTGTGCAAACACTTATGCAACGACTACCCTATACTCAACTAGCTCTGATACCAATTTGATGCAGGATGAGAGTGAACCTGGGACTCTAGCTCGCGGGCATCCCTAAGCGAGGGAAATGTGGGACCGTGCGCGGTTGAGGAACCAGCTATGAGTCTCGGGTATAGACTTTTTTACGTGTACTCGGAGTGAGTCACTAGATGGGTTTCACTCTCTTGCTCGCAGCGGTGATTGCATTGATATAGCGAGCTAACTTATCCTAACATGCTCTCTAGAAGCGGCATATGAAATATATACAAGTAAAATAAGATGCCGAGTAAGGAGCGAATATGATACCTCCACGCTCCGGGCGTGGGGATGATGACCTCGGCCAAGGACGGTAACTCCCGATAAATATAAGTAATAAATAATTACAGAATTACAAATCACTACCCACTCCACACAGGGAGGTAAAGGGCTACAAGTGGGGCCCAGGAGGACCATTCATGGGTTGACGGGCAGCAATTTGAGCCGCTCTGATGGTAGCGTTTGCCAGCAACTGTGGGGCCCACGTCCTGGCTGGTGGGCCGAATGGGCCCGGAGTGGTACTGCTGCGGCGGTGACTCCTGGAGGGACGATCCCCTGGATGGAAGCGTGCTAGTTGTCCCTTGGAAGGTGAGGCGGCCGGCCGGGCGATCGACGTGGCTTGCTGTCCACTGACTGGATCTTCTGTTTCTACAGCGCGTGACCTAGCGAGAACACCTGCTGCAATCGGCCTCGACGTCGGATCGACACGAGACCAGCGTCGTTGGAATGGTCTTCCAAAGAGATACAACCCCAGCCCAGAGAAAGAGTTTTGAATGTCTCTGTAAACCCCTTGGTCGATTTTACAACTTTCTGGTGCACAGAACCAGATCTGGCAGGATAGATTTGGATCTGCCTAAGAACACGAGTTGACCGGAGGAAAGATGGTGGATCTGGAGGCTGGGGTTTTTATGGGAGATAGAGGGGGAAGTAGGGAATATGTGGATGTATTTGTGATTTCTGAAAAGGTGGTTTGATATTTTTTGTGGGTTTTTTGGTGGCTGGGGGTCGGATCTAGAAAATAGTGGATAGATAGAAAAAAAGAGTTTGTAAGAATTTTTAGGGAGGTAAATAAATTTAAGAACAAACCCAATGCACAACTTGAAACAACACGAATCTCGAAAAACATCGTTCAGAGGAACATCGTCAGACTACAATCACGAGCACACACCCTGGATCGAGCATGACACAAGTGAACATAAGTCTGACACCTCCGAAACATGACAACGTCACTTGCGTCTCACAGGAAAGGAGACACGACTCATGCCACAACAACAGATATCGAGAAAATAAAATGACAGACACAACAAGCATCAGCCTAAACAAGGAAACACAGTCCTCCCAGATGACAGCTCGACATCATCAGCTCTAGTGCCAAAGGCAACAGGGAACACCTGGCACATAGGACGCCAACGGCAACAGTACTGGACCACGTGCATAATCAAGTTAGTCCTTACTCAGACATTATATCTGCTCGAGTCGCATGCTAACTCTAGCAGGAAAGAAGAGTACAGTAAAGCTAACTGACAAGATCTCGGTCCACACTGTGCCAAGACAGACGCACAGGGAAACAACGACAAAATGATAATAACAGCAGCACTTGCAGGATCCCGACTTTGTACTGAACACAGAACCATGGAACACAACTACAAGCTGGGTCACATCAAGGCATAATGACAGCTGAACACATGACTATAAGGGACTAGTCATGCATCAAGCAGCTTACCAAGAAAGACCCACGACAACGAGAACAACTACAAGAATAATAATCTCGGGGAAACGCATCTCAAGGATCATGATCACGTCTCGAGAACACAACACCCAAGAAAGAATTACAGAGAAGAGGGTACTCAATCAGTAAAAATATCGACAGATTCCCCAATACTCACAATGCCGATGCCAACACCAGAATGACTCTAGCACGACATGGCAAAAGACCACATCAAGGCACAGGAAGCCAAGATGAAGTCACATCGAGAAGAATGATTCTCTTGATCGGTCAGAATCTTACAACCAATGATCCTCGACCCGTGGGTGACCAGCCCACATGCTTCCGCTGCGCACTCTGACAACGCGCACAAGCATCAGAAATACCTTGACATCCGCATCTCAGTACACACCCTGCGCCATCGCAATTCATGAAATCGCAATACAACATGCCCCGAGCACTGATCCTATGAGCATCCGATCACAAGTCGCCTAAGTGCACATGCAAGGAGAGCACCAGCTTCAGCACAAAACACAAAGAAGATGCTAATCTCAGCTTACCCTTACATCCTAAAAATAATTACTGAACCTTCATGTTGTGCCCCGGTCTATTTTGATGAAGATCTTGAATGTTTGAGTTGAAAGAATTACTTTAAGTGACTCAGATTTGACGATTGGTGAGGATGAATTACTTGCATTGATAGACATTTTGTTAATGTAGCTCTGAGTCAAAATATGGTTGTTTGATCAAAATTGAACTCTGATTGCTTGATAAAATTCAGTTCTGGATATATGGCATGTTGAATTACATTGAATTTCTATTCTATTCTTCAGGTTCCATATGGATGACAATGCATGCCTTGCCTTATGTTGAACTCTGAATGACTTTGGTTTTAACCAACATTGTCAATTGGATTGATTGGATATGCTCTCACTTGATTTGTTTGAATCTGAGATTGAAGTGATACATTGATTAAGTTAATTGATATGGGTTGATGTGAAAATCTTATTTGAATAGCTTGAGATTGAAGTTGATGAGAATGTGTACATGTGCAGGTTAACATGGGAATAACCTTCAAACTCTGGAAATGATGGTAAGAATGGATAGTAGGTTGTTTTCCAAGTGAATGGAATGGCCATGCTTAAATCTGAAAAATACAGGTTAATTGTGGAGGTTCTCCACTCAAATTTTGAAGGCCATGGTAAGAATGGTTGTCTAAGTGGTTTCTTTTGTGAACGGATTGAATCTGGAGTTAAATATGCTTTGAATATGGTTTTCAATGTTATACATGTTCATGTGATTAGCTTTGAATCATTGAATGCATGTTTGGTGGTGTTTAATGCGTTTAACTACACTTTTCCAATGTCAGGAAAAGTGTCGACCCATGGGGTCCACACTTTCCACTGTGTGTTCTATTTTTAACTCCAACAGTTGACCCCGGAGGAAAGGTCGACCCATGGGGTCGAACGGACCAACAGTGGTGCGTTAAGCCCCAAGCCACGAAAGTAAACATAACGCACTCCTCTCGGGGCGTTATGTACATAATGGACCAGACATGGTGCGTTATGTCACGGAGTTAAATAGACGATAACGCACTCCTCTAGGGGTGTTATAGGCCTTAACAGACCAGGTCTGGTGCGTTAAGTGGAGGACAATGGCATTAAGACTAACGCACCTTCCCTGGGGCGCTATGGTACATAACGGACCTCACCAGGCGCGTTATGTGACCAGGGCCCCCAACAGTCGGAAAACTATAACGCACTAGCACTGGGGCGTCATGACTGACATGGCGGTCAGTCAAGGGACCGTTAAGCACTCGAAGAACAGACCCAAATCATGCGAAGCATAATGCACCTGCCGAGGCGCGTTATGCTCATAACGGTTTCTGGGACGACCGTTGTGTCGTCCCGGTGGCGAAACGGCAAATACGACGCAAAAATGTCAACCACGTCCCCATATCTCCACGGGAGAGGGGGAAATCAAGGGGGAAGCTCCCCAAGGACCCCTAGCATACATCTAAGCCATCAAAACGTCGAATCGCGGCCTAAAACCATAGATCGGGTGAACTCTTCCCAAATCATGAAAAATCCTCCCCGGCATGAAAACCCCATCTCATGGCCTCGCCTCGGCCTACAAACCACGAAAATAGAATGCGAGGAGCAGGTGGTGTTGGCTACGCATCGCCTTTAGGGAGCAGCCCGTACTTGGTGGATGTCAGACTGGGAGGGAGCGTTCCAGTCTCATCCCCTCTGGCAGATCACATGGCAGGAGTTCATCGCGACATTTGAGCGCGTCTTCTGTCCATCTTTTATTAGGACCCAGAGGCTGCGCGAGTTCATGGAGTTGACCCAGGGTGACATGTCAGTGATGCAGTACCGTGCCAGGTTCGTCGAGTTGGGCCGTTATGCGTCGCACATTATGGTAGATGAGGAAGTGAAGACCGATTAGTTCATCAGTGGTTTGAGGGTCGAGTTGAGGCACCATCTTCTTACGTCAGGGTTGACCACTTTGGATGCAGCGTGCAAGGCAATGTCAGCGTTGGAGAGAGATTTGCAGTGGGTTCGAGGTAAGGGCAGTGTTGGTCAGGTTCAGGCAGTTTTGGTCAGCCGTCAGTGGTTCAGCAGCAGAGTACTGTCCAGCTCTCAGCAGGTGGTCCCGTGGCAACGCAATCGGTTGCTCCCGTGCCAGAGTCATCATCTTTTAGCTCGAGGCTCAGGAAGCTATTCAGGGATGCGGGCTTTGGCGGGAAGCGTTGAAGTCGAAAGGGGCAGGCGCAATAGGAGTCATCTGGCAGTGTTCAGTAGCCGGTGGCTTTGCAGCACCGGAGTTCAGTGACTGGTGTTCGGGACGGGTGTCCCAGGTGCGGTGGCCCTCATCTAGGCAGGCCGTGTTCAGCGCCCGTGATTTGCTTCAAGTGTGACCAGCCAGGGCACATGGCATGTGACTGCCCGCAGAGGCCGAGTCAGCCGTCCGAAATTCCGCAGCAGCAGTTTCAGCCCCAGCATGTGCCAACACAGCCGCAGTAGTACCAGCGACAGGACCAGTTTCCTCAGTTGTCCCAGTCAGCTACTGTAGGGAGGCATAGATCCCGAGGCAGAGTGGCCCACATGACCAGGGCAGAGGTTGAGGCGTTGCAGCTGGTGGAAGGCACTCTTTCGATTTTGGGTTGTGCAGCTTATGTTTTGTTTGATTCGGGTGCTTCTCATTCGTTTATCTTGGAGGATTTTGCTCAGAGTGTGGAGGACTCGGTGACCGAGGTGTCCAGTGACATGGCAGTGGAGTTACCTACTGGTGATTTCATGCACGTTCCATATTGCTTCGAGCAAGTGCCCATGTGGGTCAAAGGGGGGAACTTGCCAGCCAGACTCTACGTGTTACCGCTTCAGGACTTTAGTGCTATCTTAGGCATGGACTGGCTCGAGGCACATCATGCTTTGGTGGATTGCGGTTCGAAGAAGGTCTACTTCTGGCAACTTCGTGGACCCTGTTGTGCATCCCTTTAGTTTTGATGATGACAAAGAATATGTTTGACTAATCAAAGATCTACTGTTTTCATAACACTGTCGTTTGGGTGTTAGGTGAGTAGAGGTTGCTAGAGAGGGCACTAGGGTGCCAAAGTTGGGGGAGCAGAGTCGTGGGAGGGTGCTAGGCCAGATCGGGTGAGCATAGTCACCGGTTTGGCCTAGGGCACCAGATCTAGGGAGCAGGGCCATCGGAGGGCGCTAGGCACCGATCGGGGTGAGCAGGGCCATCAGAGGGCACTAGGGCACCAGATCGTGGTGAGCAGGGTCGCTTGAAGATGAGGCAAGGGGTGGCCGTGCAGTGGTGGAGTAGAGTTGCATAAGGCACCAGTGTCGACACGTGGTAGTAGGGCACTGGCATTTTCCCTCTCTTTTTGCCCATTGGAATCGATAGAAAAATCCCCCTTTTATGGAATCGAACAAGGGTCCTCCATTAGGGTTTTTCCCCTTTTTTACCTACCTTTTCCAAGACTTGGTGGAGAAGTGGCTAGACATGTTTCCAAAATGGCCTCGGTCGTGCACTCACAACACTTGCCCCCTGCCCTCGATTCGAGGCGCGACACATAGGTTGGGTCTAGGGCTATGGTCCATAGGGGGACATTGGTGGCGCTCCTGAGGAGGCTCGACTGGGTGCAGGGCCCAAGGAGGGAAGGGTCGACTAGATGAAGAATGCGGGCTCAACTTGGATAAGACCAAGGAGTGATAATCGATGTGGTTATCACAAGAGAGAGAAAACTCGACTCGATTAACATCGAGGAAAGAAGACTCCATTAGGTTAAGATCGTGAGAGAAGACTCGACTCGGTTAAGACCAAGAAGAGAAGACTCGACTTGGCTGTAACTGAGGAGATAAGGTCAATTCGGTTAAGACCAGAGAGAGAGGACTCAACTCGGTTAAGACCGATGAAAAAGGACTTGACTCAGTTAAGGCCGATGAGAAAAGGCTCGACTCGATTAAGACCAACGAGAGGAGATTGGTCCGGTTAAGACTGGAGAGAGAAAACTCGACTAAGCTAGAACTGGGGAGAGATGCCGTTTCGTTTAAGACCGAGGAAGAAAATTTAATGCGCTCAGGGTTGGCCATGAGGCCTATAAAACTCAACCCAGTTAAGACCGAGGAGATGATGATAGCTCGGTTGACACCGAGTATACCTCAGGGTCATCCCCAAGGTTTAAGTGGCTGTACCCAATTATGACCAGGGAGTTTAATGTTAACTCAGTTGAAATCAAGCTTCATATAACGACCCAAGATCCGGATACTGGGAATGACCCGATACCATTCGGACCTTGGCCCGCCGCCCACGAGCCAGTTTGGGAAACGTGGTAAGCTTAGTCCGCTCCAGTTTGAGCCCAGAGATCAGGTGTTTGTTAATATATCTTCGATGAACGGTGTTTCGAGGTTTGGGAAACGTGGTAAGCTTAGTCCGCGGTACATTGGCCCTTTTCCTATTGTGGAGTGTGTAGGCCAGGCAGCTTATCGTCTTCAGTTACCAGCGGCTATTCAAGCTATTCATGATGTATTCCATGTATCCCAGTTGAGGAAATATGTTTCTGACCCGTCTCATGTCCTCGACGATTCAGTATGGCCAGAAGTGACTGCTGATTTGTCCACGCCAGAGTTCCCTGTCAGAATTGAAGACCGTCGTGAGCAGCAGTTGAGGAACAAGGTAATTCCTCTGGTTAAAGTTGTTTGGCAGCGTCACTCAGGTCACGAAGCTACTTGGGAATGCGAGGATGAGATGAGGCAGCTTTTTCCTTTCTTATTCCAGTAAGGTATAATTCCTTTCTTAGTTTCCTCCTTTTCCTTTCCTTTTAAATTTTGAGGATGAAATTTTTATTAGGGGAGAGGGACTGTAATGCCCGTGCCTTAATGGATCTATAGTGGTTCGGACCCGGACTCGATTCTGTCAGTTCTGTCGATTTTTACAGATTTTTGGTTATTTTTTGGTATTTTTCTGAGGGAGTTAAAGTATTTTAATAATTAAATTGGGCATTTATGCAGTTATGGGTGTTTGGGGGTTTAAAATGTAAAATAGAGATTTTTAACAAAAAATATAATTAATAATTTTTTTTAACTTAAAAACCCTCCCCACCCACTAATCTCTCTCTCACTCTCTCGTAATCTCTCTCTCTCTCACTGCACTGGGCATCAGAACTGGGCCCTAAATGTTTACACCTCCCACGCCCAAAATCCCCACTGCATGCCACTATGCCACTGATATCCAACCACCCCACGACTTTCACCTGTCCACCAGAGAAAACCCCGCCCCATTTGCCATCCGGAAGCCTTGGTTCCAACCCAATCTTTGACCCACTGTCCTGCTGCCCGAGGACAGGCCAGATTGCATAGGGGCTGCTATGAAATTCGCCTCGACTTCCTCGGTGCTCAGTTGTAGTTGCCGTTCGACCGGAGTCCATGGGACATCCCCAGAAGCGTCCCCAGCAAGTTTCGTGACCAGAAGATGAGCAGAAGGTGGCATATCGGCCTCGTCATCCTGCTGCTTCCTAGCATAGTGCAGATTGGCCAGCAGTCTGCCCACTCGTTCGAGAGCATGCCGGAGCTTCCCTCCTAGGCTGTCGGCGTCCAGCGTCTTCCTGAGTGGTCTCCATCCCTTGCTGCCCTCCTCCAGGGGCCGTACTCCTTTAGAGGCGTCGAGGCTCACCTTCCTTGCTGCCGGACCCTGGTTAGTTCGTGGGCGCGGCGGAGTTTGCTTCAGTTGCGGCCACATGTGGGCGATGAGCACCACCGACCCGGCGCCTGTCACCCCACCTCGCACGATCCTTGGAATTCACTGTATAGCCTTTTACCTCCCTGTGAGGAGTGGGCATGTGTTTGGATTGTACTCTCTTAGACTTGCCCCGAGGATCATCTGATTTGGCCGGGCTTCTTCCCCACGCCCTGAGCGTGGAGGTACGCATCTACTCCTCCCTTGCGTTACTTGCTCATTTAGTATAGCTCTTGATGCCGCTGCTTGTGAGATATTAGGCGCCTAGCTCTATATTGTTACATCACTGCCACGGTGAGAGAGCGTGACCGTCCCGTGCTCGACCCGAGCACGAGTGTGTGAATTATCTACCCTAGACTCTGTCGGTTCCTCAACCGTGCAGATCGACACGCCTCCCTCTCCTGGGGACGATTGTGAGCTTGAGTTACTTGTTTAGGCGTGACCCCTCTCTTAGGAGTCTTAGGTGTCGAGTTACGCTGCTTTATATATCGTGTCACTGCTAGTTTAGTGGTCCATTTCATCGCGTCTTCACCTAGAGCACTAGCTTGCATAGCGTCCCGCATCAAATTTGATATCAGAGCCGTAGGTTTGTCTAGGGTGCATTTGAGTCTGCATTCCCCACTTGCATTGCTATTTGAGTCATGTCTAATCTCATCCCTTAGCTGTCTCACATGTCCACCCCATAGGTCCCACTCTAAAACTTCCCATGGCTTTCAAGTCACTCGGGCGATATGACTATCTATATGGTAGGGAGGAGAGATACACCCATGGGCTCGGGAATCACCCCCTCTCGTTCCTTAGACCCGAAGCCCCTACATTTGACGATTCCAAGGTCCCGAGCGACTACCTTACTTGGGAAGCCACCATGGATAGATATTTTGGGTGTTACCCTATGTCCGAGGCCATGCAAGTCTCTTTTGCCAATGAGAGACTTTTGTACAAAGCTAAGGATAAGTGGAGGTGCATTGAGAGCTTGAGAGACATTAGGCGGCAAAGGCCTATCGAGTCCTGGTATGACATGAAACCTGAGCTTAAAAGGATCTACCTACCCTACCCTTTTACCCCCAACCGAGCACATCATAGTTGGAGGAGTAGGGTACTACATGTATATGAGTCTAGGTCCGAGACTAAGTCTCATGATTACTGGCAAGACTCCCAAGACGTCTCTTTCTCTAGAGATCCCACCCTTACCGAACTCCGGCAAACCTTTAGGGAGAGACTTGAAAGGATGCGCACTCCTATTGGGACACCGACTTCCCCTAGCCCACCCCTGAGCCAGGACGAAGTCGTGCTAGAACCTACAGAGGTCAGGGCTGACACTCTCGGACCAATACCCTTGATGGAGGACCATAGTTTTCCCCATGTCATAGAGGACTCCTTTTCCCCACCTGAGGGAGATGCTTCGCCCTTCGACCCTCACGTAGAGCTATTCTTGCCTCCCGAGGGTGAACTTGTCATTGGAGAGCCTTTAGCTAGCTGGTTAAGGAAGGGTCTAATTCTAGATGTGAGCGTCGACCTTTGTCATGAACATTGTGAAGACTGCTACCCTACTGCGTCTACGCAGCCAAGCCAGTGCGTTGACGCAGTAGAAGACTTTGCCAATATATTGTCAGCTGTTTGCAAAGAGTAACGTCGACCTTTGTCTGGCCAACATCGACCTTGACGTTGATCTTCATGAAGGCTTCAGCTGCAGCGTCCACGCCTTCACTTGAAGCGTTGACGCAGCTATGTCCATTTTGCTTCTTCATCTGCAATGGGTTTTGTAAACATGTACTACCAAAGTATTAAGTGTCGGATAGCAAAATAATAAATCACATCATGGTAGACATCATCAAAACCAGGAGGACAACACAATTCACCAAATTAACATTCCTGTAAATAATTTACCAACGGGCTGGAGTGGGCAGCCAAACTCCAGAAATGTAAAGCTCCAGGGATGTTCACGGGTACCTTTGTCAACTGCCCCCTGATTGAGAAGCGCTAGTCCAATGCTTGTTGAGGCTCAGCACCAGCAAACTCTAGCATTCCTGGAAATAAATTAGATGACTGCAGCACTTGGGGAGCAAACTCAGGGAACAAGGAGCATACCCAAGCATTAATGAAGTGAAGTGGACCTACAGTCCGCAGATTTCTTGGGAGACGAGTATGGTGGAGATCTCCCAGCATTTTGTAAATTAGGCACAATGCAGCAGGGCAAATAGACAGCTTCACGCCCCAAGCCATCAAGCACGCTGGGTATATAGCCTCGACGTAAATCACTGTCTTGTCACCCTATAGGAGAGAAAATGCACACAACCAATATGTCAGATAGGCCGCACAGTGTGTAATGGGGTCTACTCCCGCCGGGTTAAGGCCACTTCGCCGCCCCCTATGAAGAGAAGGAGATAGATGAGTCTTCCAGCGGGCGCGCTTCTTCAACTTGTTCGGAGCTGCTCTAGTGGAGGGAAAGTCCTTGTACTTCTCCTCACCTCCAGAGAAATATTCCAAGCACAGGCCCACCCGCACCCGCTTACTTTCTTTATGCGAGCGGGACCGAGAAGGAGAAACTACTGCAGCATCCTGAATGGACAACTACAATGTCAGGTACACTTTCATAAGGTACCGATATGCAAACCCAATATAATAGCAGCCTTCACCATCAGTGCGATCTTTAAGCCAGTCTGGCCAACAGACTTCTTCATATGGTTCACCATCAATAGGAAGGCTAGATAGTTGGTGCAAGCTACATAAATCCAAGGAAGTTTCCCCTTTCGCTGTATAAAAGGTGTTGTATTCTAGACAGAACAACTCTATCATTCCATAGCACAAACCCTTCAAAATAGGGTACTGAAAGAGGGAAGCATAGACGTTGTGATACACTCAAGCTTTCATCAAAATGGGACCATAGTGTTAGAGCACGTACTCTATAAATTTAATAGCTTCGTCCCGAAATGCATGAGTGTCAGTGCCCTTAAAGTCTGCAAACCAGTCGATGGCGATCTGATGTTTGAACCTGGCCACTAAACAATCCAAGAGAAATGGTTCTTCTCTAAACCCCCACTTCAACGGGGCCAGGAAAAGGCCGAACATGTGCTTCTCTTTATGCAGATTTCCCGCTGATAAATCCCACTTGGCGAGTGTAAATTCTAGAGCTCGAGTCAGCAATCTGTGAATCGGGGTCAGTTCCTGCATGCCAGTGATAGTTTCCCACTTACGGGCTTCTCCGGGAAAGTAAATTGGCTCGCCCCTCACTACCAAGTCAATCATACTATCTCGGCCCAGAAGTATGTTGTACTCCACCGCCTGAATAGCTAGAATATCTCATTGCCCCATGAGGTCAAAATAGTGAAGAAAAGACATTAAGTGCTTCCTTTGGGAAGTCCATCCTATAACCGTGGCCTCATTCAAATGAAATTTGGCCTCTGTTCGAAAGAGTCAGCCACCAAACATCCATGGTGTCTATCTCTGAATCAGAAGATTCTAACACTATTGCTAAACGACTCAGCCCTTGGTCAAGGTTGTTGATGTTCTGCCATGTGACAACTGGGCACACACCAGATGAAGCATCGGTCCCTTGCACAGCCATAGAAGAAGCTGTTGAAGCCATCATTACAACTACAAAATGATAGGAGCGTTTTATAAATTAATTCATACCGCCTTCAGGCGGTTTTTTTACGGGTAAACCCGGGAAACCATACTCGCCGATCAGGCGTCATTAAGGAGCTGTAAATGAAAATATTCGACGTATTTTTAATCCACGCATTTCTTTTAATAGCTTTTTTCTTCATCGTTGAAGTGTGGAAGCTGGAAGTATGGCGTTTCACTCTTTTCAAGAAGGCGGCAGGGTTGTTGATGTTTATAGGCTTCATCATAGATGCAAGCTTCAACTTTATATGGGCTACTACGCTGTTCTTGCAGATCCCCGCGACAGTAACTTTTAGCGAGCGGGTGAAGGCCAACAAAACGATTGTGATAGCGACGTCCGTTAACTTATTTCAGCGTTTAATCCAGCTACTTCAAAAATGGCGTAAAGCGCTTGCGACATTCATATGCTGGGTTCTCCTTGACAGATTCGTCCCTGGGCATTGCGAATAAACAACCAAAAGAAAGAAAAAATATGAGTGCTGGTGAACCCATAGAAATTACTGTTGCACGCATGGACGAACGCTTTAAAGCGTTCCAGGACGCTTTTGTTGAGATGGGCAAGGATATGAGCCGTCTGACCGAAAGCTATGAGGAGCTGGTGAAGAATAACCAGCGCATCACTGTCCTGGAAGCTAACCAGGTCACATCGGATAAATCGCTAGCATTGCTATGGACGAAGTGGGACGCAAAAGAACGCCGCGAAAGTAATGAGAAGTCGAAAATATTGTTCGAGATAGCCAAACTGATCACTGCCGTGGTGGTGGGGGCTTTACTCGCACATTTCGGACTGAAGGTCGATGTATGAATATGCAATATTCAAAGACCGGCCTGGATTTAACCAAACAATTTGAAGGTCGCAGGCTGACTGCATATCAGGATTCTGCCGACATCTGGACCATCGCCAACGGTATCACGCATTATCCGGATGGATCTCCGGTACAGGCTGGTGATACTTGTACTGATGAACAAGCTGATGAATGGTTAATGCTCAATATTCAAACTGCCGTTGCAGTGGTTAATAAGTATGTGACGGTGGATCTGACGCAGGGTGAGTTCGACGCCTGTTGCGATTTTGTATACAACTGCGGGGCTGGCAATTTCCAGCATTCTACTTTGTTGAAATTGATCGATGCTGGTCAGTTCGAGCAAGCAGCCAGTGAATTCGAGAAGTGGGATAGGGCTGGCGGCAAAGTTGTCGCCGGATTATTGCGTCGCCGGCTAGCAGAAGAAAAAGAATTCACCTCATGACGGCTTGAAAAAATTAACTTGACCAAACAAAGACGCGCTTAGGCGCGTTTTTTATTGCCCAGGATCAGCGATGGATACCCCGAACGAAGAGCACGAAAAGAACGATACATTATCCGAGGACGTTTTTTACCCAGACCATGAGCCACGCACCGAGTCGTCCATCTTTGTTGCTACTAAAAAGATGGGGCACCACGCCCAATTGCCGTGCTGCATTTCCGGCCATACCGAAGGTACGGAATATCACCATGTTTTTATCGAATGGGCATTTGCGGATGCGGTGGATTGGGAGACAGTCAAAGGGATTGCGCTCGGCCAGGTCACCGATTTGCCAGTGTTGGATCTTCAGACGGACCAGCCTACAGGAGAGACTTATCCCGCGCTTCATTCGTTGATATACACCATCACGCAATTGGCAGCCTCCCGGGGGTTCGATTGGCAGGCGTTTGATCCTTCCAAGCCGGAACAATTTGTGGACTCTATGGCAAACATGCTTGTACTGAACGCCAAGTTTCACCGGCTGAAGGATCACGGCATCCATGTCATGAGCGCTCCTGAATGGTTGTTCCAAGGGTGGCCGCGTAAAGCTGGCTTCGTATTTACGCCGGATGAGGAGAGCACACATGCCTAGTTGGCTGCAGTCTTTATTTACCTGGATAAAAGGAGCGTTCTCGGATGCAGATGGCCTACCGGACGATGCACGCATCAATGCATGTTTGATTGTGCTGACTTTTTTGGGTAACAGCATCGCCTCGGTAGTAATGAGCCATGACCATTTATTCGATGCGAAGGATTTTGGGATCGGCGCCGGCGCACTGGCCGCTGGGGGGTCCAGGGATCGGCGAAGTTGAGGCTGGTCGGGCAGGTCTTGCGCACCAGGAAGGCCAGCAGGATGCCCTCGGGAATGGTGAGCAGGGTGCGCGCGGAGAAGCCGAAGGCGCTGTTGATCGCCACGTTCTCGAGCACCGCGACCAGCACCACCCACTTCCAGGCCTTGCGCGGGGTGAGCAGGAAGGTCGCCGCCATGACCCCCGCCGCCGGCCAGATGGCCGCCATCGCGTTGAGGTTCAGGAAAGTCCGCCGACCCGCCATCAGCAGGGTGTAGATGATGAGGCCGGTCCACAGGGCGGTGTCGAACTCGCCCCGGCGCAAGGGCTTGCGCCCGACAGCGATGGTCAAACGAACCCCCCAAATCGGCTCGCAACTTATCGCCGGTTATTCAGCCCGGGTTTCCTTAAGAAAGAGCGACGTTCTCCTGCCCGGCCCTGGCCGCCGGTGCGGCGTTGCGTCGCTCCTTCCGCGGTCGGATCAGCTGTGCGAGCCGATCGCCTGGCCGTTGACCGTGGCGCTCACCAGCGAACCGCCCCGGGTGCCGTCCTTCAGCGGATGGATCACGACTAGGGCGTGGTCGCCGGGCTTCAGGGCGGAGCGCGACCAGCCCTGGCGGGCCATGGTGGCGGCGCTGGAGCCCTCGATCGACCATTCCATCGGCTTGCCGGCCGCGTCGACCACCATCAGTTGGATCCAGGTGTGCGGGTTGGTCCACTGGAACTCCTTGACCTCGCCTTCCAGCGCCACGTTCTTCTGGGCGTCGAACAGGGCGAAGGAATGATGCGCCCAGGCCGAGGCGCCGCCCGTCGCGGCCGCCGCCAGAACCGCCGCGCCAAGGATACGCCAGGTCTTGATTTCGTGAGTCATGAGGGACGCCTCCCTATCGATGCCGCCTGACTCGGCGACGATCCGATCATACGCCTTTCGGGGAACGCGAGGGACGCCCGATTGAAGCCTAGCCGGAGCGTTCCGGGCCGAGCGGCGGTTCCCTGCTCCGAAGCGATGCGGCTGGCGCCGCGCTGTTAGCGAGTCTGCAACTTGACCTTGCCACATTGCCTCAAGCGCTCGGGGAGGCGGTGTGCTCAAGCAAAAACTTCTGGGAGCGGCGTTCGCGGCCTGCGACCTGATGTTCGAGGTCGACGGCCAGGGCATGATCACCTTCGCCCTGGGGTCGACCCAGGGTATCGCCGCCCGCGCCGACGGATCGCTCGAAGGCCAATGCTGGCGCAACCTGTTCAGCGCCGACGACCAGCATCTGCTCGCCGCCCTGCTGCGCAGCGTCGGCCCGGCCGAGCGCAAGGGGCCGCTGGCCGTGACCCTGGCCCCTGAATGCCCCGAAGTTCCGGGACGGACGGCGGCCCTGTCGGTGTTCCGCCTGCCGGACCGCCCGGGCGAGCCGCTGTCCTGCGCCCTGACTTTCCACGGCCTCAGCGGCTGGGGCGACGGCGACCATGACCAGCTGGCGCCCAAGGAGGAATTCGGCGACACCGCCCGCCGCCTGATGCGCGAGGCGGAGGACGCCGGCCTGTCGCTGCGGGTCGACCTGGTCCAGGTCGACGGGCTGCAGGCCGAGCCGGGCGCCGACGGCGACATCCTGCGCCGACGGGTGAGCGCCACCCTGCGCGCCAACGCCTTCAATGGCGAGGGGGCCGCCGAGGTCGCGCCGGACCGTTTCGCCGTGCTGCGCCCGACCGGCGCCTCGGCCGAGGATCTGGACGAACAACTACGCGAGGTCTCGGGCGGGGCGGTGAAGCCGGTTGTCGCCAGCCTGGCCCTCAGCGCCGCCTCGGTCGACGAGAACATCCGCGCCCTGCGGTACGCGCTCGACCAGTACATCGAGAGCGGCGCGAAGGAAGCTTCGCTGAACTTCGCGACGGTGGTGCAGAAGACCGCCCGCGAAACCGCCAAGCTGAAGAGCGCCCTGGCTTCGCGGGCCTGGAGCCTGGTCTACCAGCCGGTGGTCGCGCTCCAGGGCAATGTCCTGCATCACTTCGAGGCCTTGGCGCGGTTCGAGGCGGGCGCCAGCCCCGCGCCCTCGATCTGCCTGGCCGAGGAGCTCGGGCTGATCGCCGACCTCGACCTGGCGGTGGCCCTTTTCCGACCACGACGTTCTGAGCCAACACGGGCTGTTCCCGCTCCAAGTCGATAAAGTAATCGCTGCAAAGAACCGGATGCAGTCTGGGGTCACACTTTTGCAGTCTATCTTCAACACCCGGTTCAATAACAGAGAGCGTATGTACATCCACAACCCCAATAAAACCCCCATCCTCATTACCGCGCTCCAAGGCGAATACCGTTACAACACAGACAGGAACGGCGACTTGACCGAGACAATCCTCCAGAAACACCCGTATGAGGATGTGGTTGATAACTTGCGCTACACCGTATTGCAGTTCGCTGACACGCTCCCGAACCTCCCCGATATGCCCAGTTACGCGCAAGCTGTGGTAGAATCAGGGTATGTGTTCCCTGTATAGAGAGGTTTTGAGTATGGCAGTATCCCCGTTTTACCAGCAACAGGACTTCGCCAACAAGATTGTGGGCCAGTTACAGAGCTATTGGACTCAGACGAACACCGCCAAGAAAGACGTTGACCGTCGGCATGACCTGATAATTGAGTCCTACAACGGGATTCTGCCTGAGCGCGTCCGTAACGCCAAGGCGATTCAGACAAAGACACACTTGGGTTGGACGGCAAAGGCAGTCGATACCTTCACTGCCAGACTTGCACCCCTCCTCGTACCCAGTGCCGAAAAGTATTTCAGTCTGTACGATGAGTCGAATCGCTACGCCCTAGCCTGTTCCGTCATGTCGAAGATGATTGCGTACTTCATGGAGACTGCGGGGCTTGAATCTCAGATTGACCGCATCTGTGATACCCTTGCACTAGAAGGGGCTTTGGGTCTGCAACCCCGTTGGGACTACTGCTATGGGCTTGACCAGCTTCCGAAGCTCGACCTGATTCTGGTAAACAGCTCAGACATTGGGGTTTACCCTGATTTTCTTTATCGTATAAATATTAAATTTACCATATTTCAGCATACATTTGTCTTGATTTTGCATGTATACTTAGGACATCTTTGACCTGGACGCCTGTCCAAACATGAAATGATCAGTATACGACCAACATGATTATAAATACTCTTTTGCACCCTAATGTAGGGGATTTTTAAATGTTTTTCGATGCATCTTCACTCATTTCATATAATTTGATTTTCAGGCCATAATGTCCCCTTATCCTGGCGATTAATCAAAGGTTTTCCCCTCTGTGAGGGGATGTAATTAACGCCATGACCTTTATGGCATGGCGGGTTCCAGTCCTGACCCGATACCTACTATCGTCTGATTAGTTAGATGGCGCGCACCACAAACTTTGGACCACTCCAGTCTCGAAGCTTGAACACATTGTCACCTATGTGACTGGCACACTCTCGCACTTGATAAACCGATAAAAGATAATGATATATAGAAAGAAAAAGTGCGTCCACAAGTCTGGTACGCCCAGTGATACTAGAACTTCCTTTCATCTTCTCGTTAGGATTAAGGGCCTGATGGCCTCTTCCTAATATTCTAACTTCTTCAATTTGAAATTGTAGGAGGGAATTGCATTCCAATGATCATGATGGCAGTTGTGTTCGGACCTCTCATCGTCGCAAGCCATTCAAAGCATAGCTACTTGGCGGTGCCCACCCGGTTCGATGATTTTCCCCCAGTGGTTGGGTTCCCTAACTTTCTGGGGGTCATGTTCGTGAACCTCTTGGAGATCTAGGAGGTCGAGCCCTTTGCCACTGCGGAGGTGACACTTGAAGAGGTGAAGGTGGTGGGATGCTATATCCACCACGTCGATATGAGAAGGAAACGCACTCTAGCTGCTAGGCGGGTAGTCAGGAAGAATGCCGGCACACTACAAGGCCGGCTCTCTATCTCCAGCAAATTTGTCATGATCGGAGGAGTCCAAGTTTACTTGAATGACCGCCAGGCCACCATTCTGCCCAACAGGGCGATACCATCTGTGTCGGTGCACAAAAAATTTCAAGCACTGGCTCGAGATCGAGAAGACCGCACTGGGCCCAAAACGACCGCACTGGGCCCAAAACGAAGGGAGCGTCGGCCCCAATGGCGACTAAATTCAAGCAAGTGTGGGTGCCCAAGCGGCGGGCCCCAGCCCCAGTTCAGCCAGAGCCCGTTTAATTGTCTTTAAGAGACACCTTAGTATGTGTTTTTGAGTTTTTTTTTAAACAATGCCATTTCAAAGTCTCATCTTCACATTGTAAAATATTCATCAATTTATTGGTATCTGTGCAATATTTGATGTATTTTCTAGTTCTCTTTTTATTTATTAGTTATTTTTAATTAATTTGATTTCTTAGTGTTGGTTGGAAATAAAATGAAGGGTTATACACTGATACCGGTCTTGTAAGGGAACCAAACCAAACTGGTTCTGTTTGGTCAAAAGCAGCTGGTTCCAGTTCTGAACTGAACTGGAACAAGAACAGGCCACAACCATTCTTGCTTCCCAATATGGTTCTTTAAACTATGTTCCAGGATACTGCTGCTGTGAAACTGTTGCCAGTCGGGGATAAATTTATCACATAGTACCTCCCATCAAGCTGTCCAGGAGGGACCAGACCAGAGTAATTGAGGAATCCCTTGTGGGGTACCTATGTAATAGGTACCTTTTGACACTGCATAGCAGCAGCTGTCTCTAAGTCTCATGATTTTATCCTGATTCTTTTCCTTTTTCCTTCCCGGAGCAGTGGACATGTTTGCAGATTTGTCCTCTCTAAAGTTATCTTTTCTGGTGTTCTCATATTTCTTTCCGAAATGGAAGCCTCGCATACATGTGAATAGAAAATACGCATGGTGTCATGGCGCGTCTACTTTGGAAGTTTGTCTAGAATTGAGAAGCAAATGCAGATGGTGTCATGCCATCTACTGTGGAACTTTGTTATTGGCAGGTTTTTCTTAACTGGTTTTTCTGTTAGTGACCTATGCCAGGACATAATTGTGCTACAGAAAACATTTTTTTTGGCTAATATGTAACCAGTGTGACTGGTAATTAGTGGTCATCTATATAGAGGTAAAATCATTTCTGGGCCTTTTGCACACCTCTGGCACACCAATGAAAAGGGTATGGGAAAATTTTGGAATGTAAAGAAAGCATGAAGATTCACCTCGAAACATTCATTGAAGTTTCCTATGTGGATAATGAATTAAATGGTCCTGTTCCTGATGCTCATCATGTTTTCGTATCTATTTGGTTTTCACTAATGAACTTTCATCTTCTGAAGAAATAAGTTACGGAGGGAAGAGAGTGATCATGTAGTTCTTGTAGCTGCTGCAAGATGAAAATGATAGCCACTATGCTTCTCTTGATTATTTATTTCCTTCTCAGGCCAGGCAGTCAATCTTGGTCTAATAGTCAAAGTTTTGTTCTTGTTAACAGTAGTTCTTATACTGTTTGCTTATGTTTTAATGGTCTATGCCCATAATTTTTTTGTTGTGCTTGAGTTATAGCTCTGTGGCTCTATTTATTCTCGCTGAACGTAATACTGTTCTCTTATACTTGCATAGAGAACGTGTTTTAGTTGTTATACCCATGCTTTCCATATTATTTGTTTATTAAACTTTAGTATCCTTTCCAGGACATGCTTCAGGATTTACTTGGCTATGTTCTGCCTGCCTGTAAAACTGGGCTCGAGGATGCAGATGATGATGTAAGGGCAGTTGCTGCAGAGGCCCTAATACCCACAGCTGCAGCTTTAGTGTCCCTCAAAGGAGAGACCTTGCATGCACTGGTTATGTTGCTCTGGGATATCTTGCTTTACTTGGATGATCTAAACCCATCCACGAGCAGGTAATCGAAAGTTAGTAAACAATGTACTTATTATTGATGGGTAAAACCTTTTAGTATATTTTGTTGATAAATTCTTTAACTCAGATAACAGACGTAGACACATGAGGTTAGAATTATGACGATGACTTGGAAAACTTCTGCTAGCAGCATAATCTTAGAATTGTAGTAGGAAACAGAAACGCCTACAGAACTGGAAAACCACTACCAGTTGCTTTCTTTCTGTTTTATTGTTTCTGGTAGTAGGGGTTTATTTGTTACATATGGTCTTTTTATAATACAATTTTCTTGCTTCAGGTCTATTTATTGTAAATAGTTTGTTTGCATTAATAACTTTTATTGGTTTAGGTCCCTTTGGGGTGAGAGAGTAGATAAAGTGTTTCACAGGGAACCGTGAGGTCATGGTATCAACTCCCATCGTGTACATAAATAAACAACCCCCACCCCCTTTCACCCTCATTCTCACCCTCTCTCCCTCTCTCCTCTCATTTTTCTCTTTCTCACTGTTGGCGATAAAAGAAGAGGAAAAAGGAAGAAAGAAACGACGTCCAGAACGGAGGACGCCAATTCTTTAATCAGCGGCCAACAAGGCAGATGCCAATTCTGTGAGGTCGACTCAATTGCCAACAAGTCGACTCCATGCAATGGGCGCCCCTCTGAACGGATGACATTTCTTTAATGGGCACCCCTACAAAAGGACGCCAATTCTTCTCTGGTCACAGAATTATTTGACCTGAAGAAATGGCAACTTCTCAGGAAGACATAAATTTAAGGGTGAAAAATAGCTCCGAAGGGTGAAAATGGCTGATAAAGTTGATAAATAGCACTATAGAGGTGACAAACTAATTAGCATCAGCTGTATCAACACCAATTCCTAGTGATATTCAAAATTGCTAGATTATTTTAATCTGAAGAACGAGCGATTGTTTGCTCAGACGTGATTCAAGAAATGGTGGTAGATGTAATAGATGCCAATTCACTGTCATTTCCATTGCACATCATCTTCCTCCGTCAGCCGCATGAAATGTGGAGGGGCGGTTGGCTCCCCTATCTTACGGCAGTGGCGCCCATGCCCCGACAGGGGTAGGGAGAGGGGTTCCCTCCCCTGCTCCCACGCTTCTCCCACATCCTCTTCGACGTGGCGGCCTTCGAGGCTGCCAGCTAGACAACAACAATGATGATGACAACAGCAGCTTCGACAGCAGTGGCGACAGCATGCGTTGACAAAGGAAAAAAAGAGAAGAAAAAATAGCGAAGGCTTCTTCCTTCGAAACAGGGGCTCTGGTGCCCTATAAAACCCAAGCCCAGCTCCTATTCTCGGGTTGGCCAGTTAGATGCTTGGAAGGTAGAAGCCCCGAAGCCTGAAGTCCATAAGCACCTGATGGTGAAGAGAGTGAGAGGGAGAGGAGAGGTGAGGGAGATGACCCCCCTTTTTTCATTTTCTTTCCCTCTCTGATGTATCCATCCTCCTCTTTTCCTTTTTCTGGGCGATTCATGTAACCTGATGTATGTCTGCTCCTTACGATGAAATGGGAATTGCTCCCTCTTGGGAGATCTTCTTGGTTCATGCCTGCTCATGCATGTGTTTGTTTAAAACCCCACTCTTCTCCTCTGTGTGTGCTCTTAAGTATGTATAACCTTATACATTTACTCGTTACATGGGGTTGATCTCGGTCATCACCCCCTTTCTGTGATACTTATAGCTATGCCATGATATGCATGCACATATGTGTGATGTCCCCCTCATCCCTTTCCTTTCCTCCTCCCTCGTGAAAGTGGTTTCCATCCAATCCTCAACACCCCACTTTCGAGTCTGGACCGATCCAATGGCCATGTCTCCAAAGGGGTGAGGAATAGGGGATCCAAATCTGAAATAATCGATTATTTTCGGAGCCTCTGATTTTTTATTCTTAAACCACTCTTGGATCCCCGGGGACCCGCTTCCTCATAGCATGGCTCTCGGGCTTCTCTTTGAAGAGTGAATATCACAAGCCACATGCGGTGAAATTTTAAAGTCCACATCTCAACGAAAAGTTTGCGGTGACTCATGGGTTGTCGAGGTCCCTTGTAGGCTAGCCCTTGGGATCCTCACACCCAAAGTGGGTTTCGACGCGTTCATGGCAACTGGTGGGTTGTCAGGATCCTTCGTAGGCTAGTCTTTGGGATCTCCGCACCCAAATCTGGTTATTGGGTGTTGCCGCTTCTATGCGCACCCCGGGATGATGTCGTCATGTGTATCCCTATTGTTTTGGAACCCTCTTGGAGTTTCTCCATTTGGAGCACCCCTATTTACACCCCCGATGCTCTAGGTCTAGGAGAGATGCTGCCAGATTTTCGCCATGCAAATTGAAGACTAATGACATAAAGAATGATGACATATGGATCAAATTAAAAGATGTCATTGAGCATACAAATGTTTAACACACACTAATGCATAATTACAATGCAATAATAGAAGATATACAAATTTATAACACATGTGCGCTTATGCATAAAAATGAACATTTCACCATTTCGCCAAATGCTAAATCCTTATCCATTAAAGTCATTGAATTCACTATGTGTAAGAGTGTGGGGTTAAAGTTTTATTTTACATGTAGAAAATAAATTTAACAAGACATGACTATGACTCCCCCTGAATGTATGCACGGTCGGAAACAAATCCTCCCCCTTAGTATATGACATGTATCACATATGAACCAAATCATTGCATTGTTATTTAGCAAGGAGGTAAAGCCTTAGAAGGGTTAAGAAATAGTTTTATAAGCTAGGTACATACAAGTATGCAAGAATTCAACAAAATATTCATGTAGGCACTCACACTTCAAGATATACAATTATCATGAAGTATATGTATATGTCCTATATGCATGAGTATGTAATATGCATCTTTTTTGTCATTTTGTGTGCCCGTAACTCATGACATTCAAGCACAAATAAGTCAAGGCATGTATGAGACTCAAATTCACAATGCATGCATGATCTATGGATGATATGCAAATATGCCAATACATTCTTTTTATGTAAATTTTCAATTTTTACAAGGACTTAAGCCTTTAAGAAAGCATGAAATAGGTAAATGCATGAGATAGATTTTCAATGAGTTTAGCAATGAATTATGAGTATTTTATTTCATATTTCATCATGAAGAATCATTTTCTTAAAACCCAAGAGTTCAACCATCATCATCCAAAACAGTAATGCTTGAGATAAAATTTTAATTTGAGCACATCAAGCAACTTTCATTAATGCAAAGTAACCACACAGCGTCAATGAGCTTTAAATTGAGGCATGCTTAGCACTCAATACCAATTGTTACATTTCATTATGTAATTTCACATCAGAAATTTTTCCTTAAGAAGCAAGAGACTTTTTCAGATTCACTTGAGAGATATTACAATTCAAGGGCAACTTTGATTTTATTCAAAACATATTTCCTCATAAGCCAAATAATTCAATTTTCTGAATTTTGGTACTAGGCGGAGAACATAGGTCCTAAGACCACCATCACGCATAGTGAAAGTATCCAGTTGGACATAGTCCAACCTTCTCTAACTACCATTTGATATACCAAAAATTCATTCGATGAGTACAAGTATGACTTGTGAAGAATTCAAAACATACAATGAGAACACACCAAAATGTCATACAAAAATATCAAAACCATCAAGTTTAACAATGAAGGAGCAAAGTTAGGATGTTACAAGATGCGTGTGCCTTGTTCCTTTTGATTAGAACCCCTTTATTCTCAATTTATCTCAAGACACACTTACATGAAAGTCAACTCATTTTAAAAATTTAGGAACCCAAGCCCTCTTAGATCCCTTAGAGTTAGTGGCATTATCACCAACCAAATTCTTCCACAATCTCATTGCTTCCATGTTATCATTTCACATGATCTTACAGTCCTCAATCACATGTTCAGAATTTTCACAGTAATAACAATGAGGAGGTGTAATTTTAGCAAAGGTTTTTCTTTTGGGAGTAAAAATATTTTCAAAGGTATTCTATTTTCTATTTCTAAAAGATCTAGGTCTAACAAAACCAAATCTAGCATTCAATCTAGGAATATGAAAATTTTCAATTTTTAAAAACCAATAATCATTCATAACATGACTGTATTTCCCACAGTGAAAACAACAAGAAGTTGCGGGTCTATGGAATGACTTTCCATTGTTTGCATGCGTGTTTGTAAACAAAATTTTCTTATTGGATGTAAACCTTTGAGCATGAGAAGCATTTTGATTTTTGAATTTTCTTTGAACATTGAACTTACCATTCATGACATGAAAATCATCATTTTACTTCACAAAATAATTATCAATGACATGACCAAGTTTATGACAATAGAAGTATGAAACATTCCTCTTTCTCTTGAAAGTATTTTGTTCATCTTTCTTCATAACAACACATTCATCCATGACATGTCCAAACATACCACAATAGAAGCATTCAACATTGGATTTTAATTTTTGTGATCTATTTGGCATGGAAGACTTAGTGTTGACATTTTTCTTTTTCATAAAATTATTTTCAAAAGTTTTCATTTGAGAAGTGGGAGAATGTGTTTTGGAGGTGCTTGGAATGTCAGAGGCATAAACAAAAGAGGTTTTCAATTTATTAAAAATAACTTGAGCACATGTCCATGGATAAAACATTCAAAAAAAGAGGATACGGTATTTGAACTGTCATTATTACCAAGTTACCTCACTAATTATCAAATCATATTAGATTAAAAATAGATTAACATAATTCCTTGCTTCCGAATTAACTCTACTCCTATCAAAATAAAAATAAATTAATCTCAAATTAGATTAAGTAAGTTGAGTTAACCCAATTTTGACTAAAACTCCCTGCCGAAGTAAGACCAAGTCACTTTGGCAAAAGGAAAGACTACTGTCGTATAAGACGCTGCAAAAGGTTAGCTTCAAGCCTCAAATATCTTTGTATTTCGGACACAGCTGGTTGGGTAATATTGACAGATTTTGAGTTTACAAGTTCGCTTGAGTTACCAAATAATTTGTTTAGTTTGCTCTTAAGTTTTAAGAAAAAAACAGTTAGAGGTTTCGAACGGAACAAAGCCCGCGCAACCTGCTGGGAACCGGGCAAGCTGTTGGAACAAGTACCACTTCGGGGCATAATCTGCTTCTGGCTCTCAAATGAGGGACAAAAGTCCACAACCTGATTCTGGTAAAAAGTTGTAATCAAAGTTTTAGAAATAAAACACATAAACTAGACTCTAATAAAAGCCTTATTAATGAGGACAACATCAGAACTCCGCTCATAAAAAAGCTCATAATTCACCTAACCATAATAGCTCCACCATCAACCACATGAAACAACAAACAAACAATGTTCGTGAAGCATTTGGATGAGAAAAATGACAGCCAGAAAACAAGGCTCCGTTGAGTCAACATATACATGCAGCTGTGCATCTTACATCAGATTGGGCACCACTGCACTTGTGAAGATGCAAAATTCCAATGGACTAATTGAACACCAAGAGAAGGATATGCATGCACACCTTACAGGGCTATGAAGTAAGGTTAGAAAGATCAGATGTTCTATTTTTCTTATCAGACACAAAAAAGAGTTTATCGGACACAGGATCAGACACACCTTGCAACATCTGAGCTATATAATAAACCACTAAAATGGCATTTAGCTTTCCAAGAGGGAATGTGCACGTTTGGAACCAGATAGGCTAGCACTTAAACGAACAGAAGAAAGCCTTTCAGACAGGAAGGCCTTGTGGACTTCCGCGACAGATTGGGCAGTTTCGGTGAGATCCGCCTGCATCCCATTAATCAAGGATTCCATATACTCTTTGTACTCTGACACTGCATCAATTAAAGCCACCAGTTCACCAGCACACATCTGGATTTCTTCTTCACTTTCTCTGATAGCATTCTGTAGTTTTAGTTCAGAATCCTGCAAGAAGTCCTGATTCATAAAGTTGAACGTTTTGGAACTCACCAAAAATAGAGGAAATCAAGTTCTTAGCCATGTCGTTGAAAAGAAGGAACAGAGATAATCAATTATGAGCAGTAAGAGAGATTGAAAGAAAAATTGAAACGACACAATAAAGCACCTTCAGGAACTTTTCCGCCTCTTGTTCCATGATGTCCAGCTCATGCGCTCTTTTCTCTATATCATTCTTCAGTGTTTCAATTTCTTCAGTGCACTTGGATTCATTGTCTTCAATTTCCTTCCTTAACAAGGTTAACTGAGCTTCACCCTGAAAAGAGAAGTTACAAACATGAAATTTAAATAAAAACTGGATTAGCACAATTTCATGGGGATGAAGTTCGGAATTCATCTTTTTACAATGTTTTCTCCCAAAATTGATTATCAACTGTTGCTCAATCCCCACCTAGCCACTTTGTCTAATGCAGAAATAAAACATTTGACGTGCAACAATTTATCCATACTCTCGAAATGCACAATTACTATTTACATGGAGCAAGGTTTAGAAAGATGCATTCCTATCAAGTAAAACACAGAACCTACCAGCTAAGCATTACTGTAGCTAATTCTATAAACAGATGAAATGGCTCTGAATCCAGTGAACGACATTGGATAATAGAAAAGTGCATTGGATGACATTACACAGTTTAAAGATACCTGGATACATTAAATACATTCACAGTAAACATGCAAAAAAGTGGAAAATGTGACAGATAAATAAATACAAAAAACCAAAAAAATGAAACTTCAGGTCTAGTGTGGAGTCAAGTTTTAGCTTGGATGATTGAAGGGAAGTTAAAATAATTTGGTAATCAATGAAAATTCAGTTTGTGAAATGAATGATTTGAGCTACATACGTCTCTATGTTCTTATGTCTTCAAGTAGTGTCATGCATAATACTTGAAAAATCTGCTTGTTTTGTCTATGTTAAACCGCATGTCATTGATGTTTGAAATGAACTACATTTATCTGATCATCACTGCATGACTTCATGGTATATTAAATGGTGACCTGAGGAAGGGCAGGCTATTCCTGTCTGAAATATATCACTATGCATGAGAATGTGTCTCCGCCTGGTACCATGAGTCACTTGTTCATATAAGTCATAAGGTGCATGATTCTTTGTCAAAATATCAATTGTGATATTCATGCATACTGTCAAGGGGTATTGCTATAGCTGAATTGATCATAATGTTGTTCTATGATCTTTGGACCAACCATTGTGCTTAATAACTTGGTTATAATTCTCTGAAATCTCTGCGGTAGCTTATGGCACTTGGTGATATTGTTCAGATGACAGGTATTGATTCTGAATACTTGAAATGTTGCTCTTCCATTCTGTTGTGCTCAAAATGTCTAAATGAATGATTCACAACTGGAACTGCATATCTGATATCACATGTGAGCTTAATTGTGTATCTGGTATACTGAATGGTGTGTAGTGGAGGGGTGGATTATGTCCACCTGGAAGCTCTCACTATGTGTGAGTCGGGTCTTTGGACTCTCACCTCCGCCTTGTACTAGAACTTAAAAAATCTGACTAGACACTTGTCTAAATACTTCTTGATGCATTTAGTGAGGGGGAGTCATTGGATAAATGACTTGCAATTGTGACTCAATCTATTTTTTTTGGAACATCTCATGCTAATTGCTCATGTTGAATTGCTTATAATCCTTTGCAAACAGATCCTTAAATATGTTAAAATTCTTGCAATGGTTTTCTATAATCTTGTCACTGCCTGCACTGAAAGTGTCGACTCACACGGTCGACCCCCTTGAACCTTAAGTCTGCCTTGACTCTTGAATCTGTCAAGTCTGCAATTTGTGCTTTGAATGTCTCCTTGAGAAATCTGTCATAAAATTTTCAGATCACTAGGATCAAGCTCTAGCATCTTGCATTGCATTCTCTTATAGGTTATAGTCTGCATAATTTTTTGAGTTTTTATTAGAAATCATGAATAAGAATTCATGTATTAGGTGCATTTAGTTCATTCAAGCAAATTCTGAACTCTTACATTTTGCACCCACATCACACTATGCATTGCATACTGCATATCTTCCTCATTATGTGCTTGCATGTTAATATATGCTACAATCTCTTCCTTAGAATTTCTAAGACCTTACACTCCCTTGGTAAATAATGTTGCATTTGAGTCGTCACTGGTCTGTATCATGTCACACATTCAGGGGGAGTAAATTGTTAATAAGTGCATCTATATAGGGGGAGCTGCATTGTCATATATTCAAGAAAATTTTTGATATACATGCTAAATCAAATTCGTACATATCGTGCACAAAATGTGAAAATGAGTGTTACACATAAGGATATAGGAGTTTCTCTTCAACACTTTAAAGAAATTAACCTTGCTACATGGATGATAAAGAGGTAGTTGAGGAAGAAGCTACCTGCCTAATATTGTTAAAAAAAAATCTGAAAAGAAAATGAAAGGCAAAGCAATGCTCAGTCTCACTGAGTAAATTGGATGCACGTCACCTGAGACGTGATACAGTACATTTTTGAAAAGTGATGAACTAAAGTATCTCTGTTCAAAATGAGGTGAGATGGTTAATACTCTGAGTAACCGGGGAGTCTGACATATGCTCCATGTGTCTCCTCACGTAAAAAGGAGTAGATTGAGCCTAATCACTCTAAGAAAAATTCAGATTGTCAAATTAGTGTAAGTGTCAGAAAAGAAAAATTCAGATGAAAAATTGATTGAGGCAGAGCAAAGTCTCCAATACGCTGCTTTCCAAATTGAAGTGTAGTCTGGGTAATATCTCTCGTGTTGAACTGAAAATCTGGTTATTCATATGGCTAAAACCTATTTTCATATTAATCACTTACACGACCTTACGTTCGTAGGGATGGAGAAAATCTCTCCCTTGCACGGGCATTAGCCCCATGCCTGTGAATACATTCTCGGTGCAAGGCTTCGTGCCCTAGCCGACATTTATATAATATTGCCATTACGGGCCTTACATCCGAATCAGCATAGAAACTCTCCTTTGCGTTGACAATATTCCCTTGCCAACGAATAAACCCCTTTTCTCGGCACAAGGCTTCGTGCCCTAGCCAGAATTTATACAATATCGCCACTGCGGGCCTTACGTCTGAATCAGTGCAGAAACTCTCCCTTTGTGTTAGTATTACTTTTTTGCTAATGAATAAATCCCCTTTCTCGGTGCACAGCTTCGTGCCCCAGCCAGAATTTACACAATATCACCATTGTGGACCCTACGCCTAAATCGACGTAGAAACTCTTCCATTGCATTGTCAATATTCCCTTGGCAATGAATAAACCCCTATTTTTGGCGCAAGGCTTCGTGCCCTAGCTAGCATCTACACAATATCACCATTGCGGACCCTACGTCTGAATCGGCACAGAAACTCCTCCTTTGCATTGGCATTAATCCCTTGTCAATGAATAAACCCTTCTCTCGGTGCAAGGCTTCGGGCCCCAGCCAAAATTTACACAATATCGCCATTGTGGATCCTACGTCTGAATCGGCACAGAAAGTCTTCCTTTGCATTGGCATTAATCCCTTGTCGACAAATAAACCCTTTTCTCGGTGCAAGGCTTCGTGCCCTAGCTGACATTTACACAATATCGCCATTGCGGGCCTTACGTCCGAATCGATGTAAAAACTCTCCCTTTGCGTGGGCATTATTCCCTTGCCAATGAATAAACCCCTTTTCTCGGCACAAGACTTCGTGCCCTAGTCGGCATCTACACAATATCGCCATTACGGGCCCTACATCTGAATCAGTGCAGAAATTCTTCCATTGTGTTAGCATTACCTTCTTGCTAACGAATAAACTATTTTCTAGGCACAAGGCTTCGAGCCCTTGTCGAAATTCACACAATATCGTCATTACGGGCCATACGTCCGAATCGATGTAGAAATTCTTCCTTTGCATTAGCATTACCTTCTTGCTAATGAATAAACTATTTTCTCGACGCAAGACTCCATGCCCCAGTCGAAATTTACATAATATCACCATTACGGGCCCTACGTCCAAATTGGTGCAGGAATTCTTCCATGTGTTAGCATTACCTTCTTGCTAACGAATAAACCTTTTTCTCGGCGCAAGGCTTCGTGCCCCAGCCGACGATTACACCATGTCGTCATTGCGGACCCTATGTCTGAATCGACAGAAATTCTTCCTTTGTGTTGACATTATTTTCTTGCCAATGAATGAACCCTTTCTATCAGCGCAAGGCCTTGTGCCCTAGCCAATAGTCACATGCTACCATCTAGGGTCGAACACCACATATCGGTCCATCATCACTCTCTTCCCCTTTTGTTAAAAAATAATAAATAAAATAAAAATAAAAATAGAGCTTAAAATAGAGGTGTCCCGTCGAACTTGTCCCTATACTAGGGCAAGGGTAAAAATGGCAATAACCTAGCTGCGGTGAAAATCTGAAAGGGCGTGCAGGTAAAATCGGGTACCCTGCCACGTGAAAACCAGAAAGGGCACATGGGCAAAAACAAGAGGGCGCCGGTGCCGGTGAAAACCCGAAAGGGCGCTTGTACTGGTAATGTGGTTTTTAAAAAAAGAAAAAAAATGATGATACATCTTCCATCCAGAGGACCCTTCTCAAGGTCAAACTTTCAAATATTTTTACAATAGAATATTCCCACATGTCCCATAGGAGAATAAACCACCAATAGACAAAGCCTGACTGTAATGGGCCTTCCGCCTGTTCTGGTGATGAACGTAACCTCTCCTTTGCTTTGGCATTTTACCCAATGCCGACGAATACACCTGCCCTGATCTTCGTCATCATTGAAGAGATCAGTGAATGTAACATTAACTTGAACCTTTCAACCTCATTAATAAACACAGCCTTTCTTTACTACGGCATTTGACCCAATGCCGATGAATACACTAGCCCTGATCTTCGTCATCATCGACGAAATTAGTGAATGAAACATTAATGAGCATGCCCTCAATGCTGTTACTTGAACAATGGGTGTTCTTCACAAGTCCCGGCGCCAGATGAAGCACCAGGCCCTAGCCTCTATCAACGGGCCCCGAGCACATGGATCAAGGTCCAGTGCCGCCCATCAACTACAGTCACAATGGTGCCTCTGGCACCCGACTGTCAAGCACTTCCGTCACAATTTTACCCCCGGCACCCGACTGCCAGCCACTCAGTCACAACGGTGCCCCCGGCACCCGACTATCAAGCACTTCAGTCACAACGGTGCCCCCAGCACCCGACTACCAGCCACTTCAGCCACAACGGTGCCCCCGGCACCCGATCGCTCAACAACTCAGTCACAACGGTGCCCCCGACACCCGACTGCCAACCACTTCAGTCACAACGGTGCCCCCGGCACCCGATTGCCAGCCACTTCACCCATAAATAGTGCCCTCGGCACTCGATTGCCAGCCACTTCAGTCACAATGGTGCACCAGTCACCCAACTGTCGACTGTTAGTCACTTCAGTCACAACGGTGCCCCCGGCACCCGACTGCCAGCCACTATAGCCACAACGGTGCCCCCAGCACCCGATCGCTCAACAACTCAGTCACAACGGTGCCCCCGGCACCCGACTGCCAACCTCTTCAGTCACAACGGTGCCCCCAGCACCCGACTGCCAGCCA
Organism: Amorphophallus titanum; assembly: GCA_024336825.1. Taxonomy (NCBI): domain Eukaryota; kingdom Viridiplantae; phylum Streptophyta; class Magnoliopsida; order Alismatales; family Araceae; genus Amorphophallus; species Amorphophallus titanum. Next base: position 173,077 of record JANBPO010001567.1, on the reverse strand, counting down.
CTTCAGCCACAACGGTGCCCCCGGCGCCTGATTGCCAGCCACCTCAGTCACAACGGTGCCCCCGACACCTGACTGCCAACTACACCAATCACATTGGGATCCGCAACGATCGATCGCTCGAAAAATCCAGTCCTACTGGGGCCCACGGCACCCGATAACCTTGAGCTCAATGGCTTTTGGTCACTCCAGTCATGGCGATGCTCACGCCATTCAACCACTCAAGTCTTAATAGTGCCCGACCGCTCCCGCAACAAGTGGTGCCTACGTCATTCGGTCGCTTCGACCGTGGCGACGCCAACTACTCCAGCACAACAATGCCTATGACACCCCTACTACCCCGACCTTGACGCTGTTCATGTCAGGGATACACTTTGACGTCCCTCGGGTGGCACCCTGCTAAGTCACAGGCCCTCTTATGGACTCTATGTGTGAATACAGAACTACCCACACAATAACGCAATGACCCAGGGACCGTCACAAATGACGGAATTGTCCCGTGGCTTGCAAACACTTGTAATTGGGCTCTCACGCCCCCATATAAATACCTTTCACGACACATAAGTCATGTAATCCAGTCAGGGAGTGGATCCTTCTCCTCGCTGGGACCAGTCTCTCTACCCCCAGTTATCCCAGTTGTGTTGTTGTTGCCCTATCGCTGTTGCATGGACCAAGCCCTCCCGACGTCGCGGCATCCAGGGTCCCTGACTCTCTTCTTCAACAGTAGAAACAAAGGTGTTCGGGCTCTGCTTGATGTAAAATAAACACCGACTGCTTGCGACCGGTGGGAAAAGACGTCCAGTACATGACTCCCCACAGTCGCCTGCGCACTCGCACCTGCGGAACCTCCTTCTTTCCATGTGTCACCCATCTCCCCAGCACACGTGTCGCGTCCTGGCAATGCATCCCCAGTTAAACATTTGGTTCTATAGGTGATCATCGAGAAATCGACTAGCACGCCCGCATTCCATCCAGCCATCCCTTTTCCAGTCTTCTAGAACGATTAACAATACACCACTCCCTCCAGTGCGTTCCTATCGTTCTTTCCACCCTCCTTTCAATACCCTTATAATTCCCCATGCCAAGTCGACCTATCTCGACCTTCCATAAAAGGTGAGTGTACACCCCCGTCACGAGGGAAAGAACCATAAAGGAAAATTCCTTGCGGTCGTAAACAAAGGCGAATCAGGATAATTACAGAAACTATAAGAGGACAACTTACTCAATATCCCCTGAGACACAAGCATCAATGAATTCATTCACAGTCTTGTTATCTGTCGGCTTTAGCCGGCCATTGCAGATCCAATCAGTACTCTGTAGGAGCTTTCTGATCTGGTCAGCTTCATCTCCCTTTTATATTTATGCCAATATACCAATCTTAGATTCTATACTGTAAGAAGTAGGGACAATGCAGACTCACCTTCTTCTTCCCCCATCCTTTTTTCTTTACAGGTGCTCGCCATTTCCTCACGAGCTTCTCGTCCCGTTGATGAAGGGACTGACAAAAGACACCTGGACAATGGTCACCATGCCCATTGGTCGTCTCCACCTGAGCTTGGATATCGCCTTGCACATCCTCTTCAGGGGCTGCCTTACATGGCACAGTATCATCTGTACTTTGCTGAAGGGGTCTTGGAGCTGGGACATCGGCGACAATGTCCACCAAAGTTTGACAGATATTTTTCTCAATATTTTCAGCCCCCTACACTTCCTCTCCAAGGGGTGCCTGTGGGGGCATGGCATCATCCGTACTTTGTTGAAGGGGCCTTGGAGCTGGGACATCGGTGGCAATGTCCACCAAAGTTTGACAGATATTTTTCTCAACATTTTCAGCCCCTTGCACTTCCTCTCCAAGGGGTGCCTGCGGTGGCATGGCATCATCCGTCACCTATTCGATAGGGCTAGGAGGTGCTGCATCAGCAGCAATGTGAGCCCCTTGCACCCTAGTCAGAAAAAAGGCCCTCATTTCCTCAAGTAGCCGCTGCTGGATGTTCAATGTAGCGGCAATATCCTGTAGCACAGGCATGTATGGAGCTGATGAGGATGTCTCCTCATCACTGGGTTGGGTCATCACCTAACCACCGTACACCATCACTCTTTCACTTGGCTCAACAAGGAGCTCTTCGATCACCTGCATTTCAAACCACATCAGTTTAGTTATTCAGTAATGTTGAATGACAAAGAAGAAGTTAATTTTAGTACTCATAATACCTGTTGGTCTCGTAGGGATCTAATGGAGAATTCTAATTTCCTATCTACAAATGGCCCCACCTAAATAGTCGGGGAAATGCCACATGCCTTAGTGGCTGCCGCACCTACATGTGCTCAAAAAATCAGACCTGTAATATGAAATATATCAACTTATTTTACAATGCAGTAGAATTAATGATTGACACATTATTACATAACAAAAATAAAAAAACTTACAACAAGTGTGATAGAACAACTAAATATAAATGTATAGGCCTGGGATGCATTCCCAGCTCTTCTCTTAGCACTGTCAATTGTACCTGACCGCCATTTCTAGACCGCCGACACTAATTCCTCAAACTTGTGCATCATTACCTGTTATACGGCGGCTACCCAATTGTAATCTGAAACTCTCTCAATGTCATCTAAGCATGACAACATCTGTTGTGGACAAGAATGTGCCGACTGTGGGCAAAGGAAAGTAGACAGTAGGAGTACAATCCATAGTCGGACAGTGTCGGCCACATCCTGCTCTTCATCGTACCCAACAATTTGCTGGATGTGATAGCACACTTTATTCCGGTCAAATGTTACTACAAATCTAAATCGATGCTACAACTTCGACTTCTATTTTGCGGATCCATAATGTTGAACTGGCTGACCAAAGCAAGGTAATCCTAAAATTATGGCCACATCTTCCACACTGAATGCAACCTCCTTACTACCGATATAGAAGTAATTTCCTCTACTATGGGCGCAAATAATCTCCTCCAATAGTGTCATGGTGAAGGCGATAGGAGAAGCATTGCCAACATGTGGACCAAAGGGTGTGGTCCTCATCAATGACCTGTGGCGTTCCTGAAATGTCATTTGATCCCTATCCTTCATGTAAATGTCCATAGAACACCGGGCTGAGATGACCCTTGTGTTCACTAGATTCAAAAAAATGTGTAAACAAGAAATTTAGTTAGTTGACTGATCAAGAAACACAAAAAATATTAAGAATAAGACAAAGGTGACGAATGTATAGACAATGGAGTTTAGGTGTGGCAAATAGTTGCTTAAGGGTGACAAATGAATGAAATTCGGTGACAGGTAGGTCTAAATCTGACACAACTAGGTAGATAAGAGTGGCAAATAAATAGGTCGATAAGGGGGGCAAATAGCTATCTAAGGGAGATAAGGAACCACGCTACCTTTAACTTGTCGTCCTGAAGTGGAGGCCCTAGAAATCTTAGGTTCCTCAGACATTTCTTCTTCGGCCGTAGGAACTGGTATAATGTCCTGAGATGCAGGTGGGACATCCAGTTTACGGTGGACGGAGCATTACATGGGTGTCTCCTTTGGCTCCATGGCTGAGAGGTCACAAGAGGCACCGCGAGGAAGACGATCGAGACGCTGGGCAGGATGGAGAGATGAATCACCTTTGACATGGCGGGAAGGGTATATAGGAATTGGGGATTTTTAATTTCAAAGTCCAGTTCAGCCCTTCGGCGTCATCATTTCTATTGATGTGGCCTGCGACAGTGCGATGTTGGATCGGCAGCAATACACGAACAACACCAGCGCGTGGCCGACATGTCCCGCTTTCCACGCGGACCAATTGGAGGTTAAGGGTGACAATTGTGTCTACACGGGTGACAATGGGTTAGCAAGTGTAAACAACACCCTGCTAACAGTGACAAATAGGGCTCAATAGAGACAAGCCTGATGCGCGGCTTTCAGGCAGTGTAGGAGTAAGGGCGACGGCTTCTAGACTTTAGTGGTGACAATTAGGTGAGTATAGACAAATGCTCAACTAGAGTAACAAATAACTTCACCTTGGTAACAAGTGAGAGGGATGCTGAAGGTGAAAAAGAACAGAAGAAGTTATGGAACGAACAGCACCAGCAGCAGACCGAGTGGTGCTGGCTCGCCTCCACCGTGAGCATCACGCTCTTCTACGATCCGGCTTCCACATGGACGCAGTGCACCCTGGCTAACACCATGCTGGGGCAGACGACATGCTGCACCAACGGCAGTTCGAGTGCCTGCAACCAGCCTGGTTATCCCGATCAGTCGCTGACCAAGACTGGCCACTTCGCCTCGATGCCCCTCGGCAAGCCGTCGCTGCAAACGCTCATGAACGAGCTGGAATCTGCCCACCCCGTCTCCATCAACATCCAATGGAATGGCGGCGGCGGACATAATCCGGTGACCGACGGATATGACAACACCAACCCTGCTGCGCCTACGATGGACATCCAGGATCCCTGGTATGGTCCTTCTACGCAGGACTTCAACAGCTTCCCCGGCAGCTATAACGGCGGTGCTTCGTGGTACGCATCGTACTTCACCAAGTGACGCGAAGAAACCCGGAAATGCGAGGAAACAATCATGGCGATTCATTTTGCAACAGAACCCGCAAACGGCGCTTCGCTGGTCCAGCAGGGTATGGAGCGGCTGGCAGCCCGGCCCGAACATCCCCTGGCTCGCGTAGCTGCCTCAGAGTCACTTCAGGTCGTTCAGCCGCACGCTGTCTACGACCTGCATGCGGACGAAGTAGCTAAAGGCGGAGGCCTGGCCTCCGCGGTAAAAACAGGCTTTCGCTATCTGGTTGAAGCCGATGGTGGAAGCGTTGCCGCTGGTGAAGTGCAGACAGACAACGCAGGCAATGCAAAACTGCTTGCCAATATCAACTTCGGCCCCTATGTCAAAGCGACAGCAGAAGCCTTGCCTAAAGTGCAAGCCCTTCCGAAAGTCGGCTCGGGTTCGTTTGAATTGCGGCTGTTGCGTTTTTCGGCCGCTTTTCTGGTTGCGCTCTGGCTGAAGCCTGATACTGGCGGCGGAGATATCATCTATCCTCTGGCGCCGGCACCCGCCGGACTGGAAGCGGACCGGCCCTATTCTGAGCAGGAGTTGTTCGAGGTTCTTCGCCCGATCGCTCAGAGACGTACTGAAAGCAAGGCTCCCAGCATTCCATAACGACTTTGAATCTTCAGGCCGTCTCAAACCAGGGGCGGTCTGAAAGCTTCAACCGGGAAGTGCCAGGACTAGCCTGGCATCTATCGGTCAGCCCTCAAGCTTTCGCAGATATTCCGTTGGCGAGATTACTGTAACTCTCCGGCTTTGACTTTCTGGAAAATGCTTTTGGTTTCCAGTCACCAGCCATGCGCCGGACTCATGGGCCAAAGATAAAAAGCAGGCATCCTTCGGATCGGGCAGGGAATCAGGCCACGGTGGGGGATCAGGAAGAAACAGGCTTTCCTCGATTAGAAAATCGAGCCACAACGGCGGAAAGCCGTAACGGCGAAACTTGGGGCGGCGAGCAACTTCACGGTACTCCGCAATGATCTGTGAAGAGACCACCAGCTGCACCTGGCCTTCAAGAACCCACTCTCTCACCAGCCTGGCTGGTGCGAGATCCGGCTGTATGCCGGCAGAGATAATCACGTTCGTATCGAAAACAGCCAGCCTCATCTGACTCTGCGCCGGCGACGTCCGCGCACCGCGCTGATCTCTCGTTCAATCTCTTCGTCCGTCAATGGGCTGCTCTCTTGCGCCCGCCGCCAGTTCTCCTGCAGGCTGGCTTTGGCCATCGCCCTCCGCAGCTCTCGATCCTGCTGCGTGATGTTTCCGAGTACCGGCACCAGGAAGTAGGCTGGCCCTTGTTGGCCTGCGAGCAAGATTGTTTCGTCGGCCGGCACATCTTCCAGAGCCTTCGCTCCCCGCGTTCTGAACTCCCGCAAAGCAATCTCTCGCATAATGGCTCCTGTATTTGAGTGTAGCCATTTTGGCTACGCCGCGCCATCTGCCCAACAGAAAAGAATAGAAATTTTCCTGCATCCTGCGGTTTGCAGGAGAATCCCATAACCAGTCGAAAAAGGCATTGGCCGGATCGGTAAGCACGGCCTCCTGCATATCCAATTGCAGGCTCTGTTCTATCCATATACGGACGGGAACCCACGGCGATCGGCGGCAGTGCGCGTGTACTGCCTCATCCGTCGCATGGGTCTGTGAGGCAAAGCCTATTCGATCCGCGCGACTCCACACACTCTCAGGAGATCGCACCATGACAATGCCAAAGACGGCACTCAATCACATCAACATTCCTGTCTCCCACGTTCCGGAGCTTACGCATTTCTTTCAGCAGGCCTTCGGGTTTGAGCTTGTCGATCAACGCGGCTCAGGCACCTTCTCTGTTCTTCGTGGAGAGGAGGGATTCATCCTGGTTCTCTCATTCGACAAGAATGTCGGTCCGGAGACGTATCCTGCGCTCTTCCACGTTGGCTTCCTGCAGGATTCAACCGCTGCTGTTCGCCATTTGTATCAACGCTTCCATGACGCCGGCTTCGATGCTCCACAGCCTGCCATTCTGACCCGCGGCGGACCACCCGCCTACGGTTTCTACTATTCGGCTCCAGGTGGACTCATTGTGGAAGTCAGCACCTTCGCCATCGAGCCAGAGACGAAATAGCAGCGAAATAGCAGATTGTTCCACGCCGCTCGAACTCGCCAATTACCGTTCGCTGTAACGATGCACAAAACACCCTAATTCCACGCAATTAGAAGTGACAGATAACAAATGGCTTCCAACAAAAATGCTTGCGGCCTTTCCCATTCGCTGTGGATTGTTCTACGTGGAACAATCTTGTGGAACACGCTGAAAGCCGTTAGCACAGCGCAAATTAGCGAGGCGCAGCCTGAGCCCACTATTTGGGCCCAATTAGCTAACATAATGGCCTAACTCCCTAATGGACTAACTCAAATAAAGAAAGAGGATACACACATGACTCAATTAAAGCAAAAAATTACATGATATAAGACCTAACAATAGAGATAACATGTGACAATCATAGTCGATCCACCTCACAGTGGAGCAGGTGACCCGTGCCAGAGAGAGTGGCGTGAGATGTCCTCATCACCTAGTGGCCAGCTTTGCCAATGTTGGGCTTCCCCCGACTTAAGAGTATGTTCCCTTTTTTGTTGGACTGTACTCATCTTTAGTTGGGCTGGACTCTGCTAGCAGTTGTAGCTATTAGTTTTAATTGTTATAGAAAATATAATTTTATGTCTGCTATTTTAGCAATCCTAATCAAATATAGTAATTGTTTACTACCTTATCTAGAATTTTAATGTATTCATATGCACCTTCACACACTCATTTTATCCCTTCGGAGCTTTACAGCTCTTGGGAGGCCTCTCAGGATCTAATTTGTTTCGGGTTTACCTGAGCCCGGATGCTAGGTTATCACAGTTCACCCTGGTAGTCTCCATAATATCTTCTTGATTTATTCAAACATTTACCAAATTTTAGGGGTCCACTTCTTCTTCTCCTCCTTTTAATTCATTATTTCTTCTACTTAGCTCCCATCCTTAGGTGGTGTACCTTCCTCCATCTTATCATGTTTTCATCATCTTCTCCTCTCTTCCCCAGTCCACAAGCCCCCGATCTTCTTCTCATCTGGATCCTCCAAATTTTCCCTCTTCTCACACTCCTAGGACTCGGCCTATGTCCTTTCATCCCAATTCTTCCCCTCTGGTATATCCGGATTCTGCTTCTGATTCGTCCCCGACCCTGTCAGGTGATTCTAATTCTCTTTCCCCAACCATATCGGGTGATTACCATTCTTCTCCTCTGACCTTGTCAGATTCCCGCAATTCCTCTTCTCCGATCTTGTCAGATGATCTCTCCTCCTCTTCCTCATCTTTGCGGCAATCCAATCATGGTCTTTCTATTCCTTTTGTTTCACTCTTTCAAGGTCGTTCCCCTTTTTCATGTTGTTTTTGAGGCTTTAGCCCACATTCACCTCAACTAATTCTTGATTATTTTGTATTTGGTTCCTTGTTATCTGGGCTTTTGTGCCTTAATGAGGGAGTTCTAGCCCTCGTCTCTCTTCCTTTTTATCTCTCTCCTTTACCCCACCCCCTAACTATGCTAATAACATAATAGCATGAAAGGCATGGAAGGTGATGAACAAAGGGGCGATGAGAAAGATGAGGATACTGACCGCGATCGCCACCAAGGGTTAACAACGCCAAAAGGATGAAGAAAGGATGCAACGACGCTGTATACCTTGGAAAAAGATGAAGACTTGATCGCGCTTGAGGAACGAGGTGCGGGGAACGGTGTGGAATCAACCTCCCCTCCTTCTAGCTGGCTAGATGAAGAGGGCCTCACATTCTATTCATGCTCTCTTGCAAAACAAAGATCAAACACAAAGATAAAAATCCATTAGAAACATGAAGTGTAGTATCTATCTCGGAGTGATAAAATAAGGGTAAAAATTGAGGGAGAACGCACCGGGAGGAGGTTTTTAACCCTTGTGGAAGAGTGGAAAAGATACGTGTGTGTATTGTGATGAAGTAGAAACACGAAGGAGGAGAAAACACACAATAGAACTGTGAGAATATGCTATGTAATATGAAGAAAAGTGCAAGTGTAGCAGAGAAAGTGCAGAGCTATGATAAAATTGAGATTTGGGAGGACTAGAACTAAGAGTAGAGATAACGAAATTGAGCCCTTGAGCGTGGAATTGAAAGTTAATATTTTCCTCTTCAAGATGGGGTCAAAGTTGTGAGTTGGAGATGCAGCATGGCTTCGCCCCACGTCCAGAAAGAGCCCCCCTTCACGTTCTGCTAACTGGGCATCTATTTATAGGAGCAGAAAAGCCCTAAGGTTTAAATAAGAGATAAACACCCAAAATAGGGGATTTAGATGCACAAATCTCCAGATAATAGTGGGGATAATAGTCCTGGATCAATTAGAGTCGATCTGGAAGCTTCTTCTCGGATAAAATAGGTGCAAGTAAAGAATTCATCAAGAGGCTTCCACATATAAGACAACATTGTACACCCAAATGTTCTAACCACTGCAAACAAAAAAAATACCCCATACACCCCACCCATCCATTAATCTATTATCCTCCAAGCATAGAAAAAATAATGTCGAAGAGGGACAGCAGAACAAATACAAATGCTTATCCACCCATCAACTCAGCCATCTTTTCCACCAATTTTTGTGACAATGGCAAATCTTTTATTCACTCAGTTGTGTTGATCAGTTAATGTGAGAGCTAATTAATTCTACCAAAATTAATTCAACTGTGTTGATCAATTTCTACCAAAATTAATTCAATTGAGCTGCAACTAATAGTAGTAGATATACATGTGTGGGGATGGGGATTGATCAATTAATGTGAGAGCTAATGAAGAAATTATAGATCCTCTGATCTACAATTAATTTTGGTATCCAAGCTAATAATAATGTCTCAGGGGGATTGAGAAATGGCCATGTAGGGAATTCTTGTGCTTGTGGATCTAGACATGAAAAATACCACCTATAGACAGAATAGATCGCATGCAACAATCTATTTACTGATAAAACAAATGATATTGTAATTAAGTTACTATAGTTTTTATTGCATATGATAAAATTAGAGCTTTTCCACACCTATCTCTAACTAGGAGCCTCCCGTTGATGGAACCTCTCTAGCTTGTTGCAGGGAAGTCCTCAGAAATAGGAAAACTGTATGGCCAATTTTTGGTTTCAGTCTGCATCTGGATCAGGAATAGAGAAACAGAGCGGGTTTAAGCATCACTATATGTATCACTGACGGAAACAATAAGATTTAAATATCATTTAAGTAAATTATTCTACAACTTAAACATCAAATAAAAAAATTGAGTTAAGAGAAAATTGCCATATAAATCATCATATTCCCAAGTAAGGAGTCCTATTAATTGGAACCAATATCCGTTGTTCAGCCACGAATTCAGCTTTGTAAGGCTGAGATGGTGTTTGATTCCATTCTCAGACAATTCTCAGACATTTGATATTGACAACATAAAGTAGATAACCTGTACTTTTGCATCATTCCAAAGATGCGAAGGGTCTGCTTCTCCACCTGTGGAATTTAGATACAAGAAAACAGGACCAAAAACTTTCTTCCAGTGTTCTCCACCCCTGAATTTAGGCTCGAGATCAGTTCCAGCATAGTGAGTGCTAACAAATACCTGTACAGATTGATGCAGATCATAGACAAATATCAGACCTTCTCCTCCTACATGACATAGGCAATGACAAATTTTCTTCATCTGTTAGTATGTAAGGCCATTAGAACAGTGCCAAGACCTTAAAGGCTGATCATCAGGACTAAGTGCATCTACGAAATTCTTCATCTTAGGAACCACATAGGAAGAGTAGAGTGTTACTTACAGCAAGGGTTGTAGGACCAACATGAGAAGTGAGGTCTTGCTTAACAGGACCACCAGTTCGGAACTCGTTGCTGGGTGTTATTAGCCAGAAGCCAATAGGGGGCTCAGAGCAAATCCATCCGTGGACCTCGCTGTCTTTGTTTTCACACGAGTACTGGTACTTGTCATCAACCTGGGAAAATATCCAAACGTCCAAGTGGATCAGAGGTGCTCCTTGTGGTATCCATTTAGATTCATGTCCCCATTTAGATCCTTTGGGAAATATTTGCAATTACTGTCAGAATTAAAGATGTACAATATTGTCTTGTTTGATTCTTCAAATTCTTTTGGAAAGGATAAATTTAGCCGAGGATGACTTTGAAAGAAAGCCATCAGTAAATTCACAGCATGTTGTCCTACTTACTTCTCCTTTGAGGTCTGGAATGATCGGATCTATCAGCCGAACTGCTTCCTTGTAGGCTAATGGCTGACCCCTAGGAGGCAAACGATCATCGGGCATCGGCATGATCCTTTGCCTATTAGCAGCCATCGCCATGTAGTGAAACCTAGGGTGTACCATCTTGTTGTTGTTATTTTAGTTTCATTTTACTTTATTGTAATCTCATTAAATCTTTGTTGTAAGCGTGTCTTGTATTTCATGTACTCTTTCTTTTAAGTTAATGAAATGAGTTGTTCTTTTGACTCCAACGCTTCACCTTCCTCTACCTCTCAGAGTGGGTGTACGATTACAAGCACATGTGCCGAAGGCAATATCTAAGAGTCGGGCAAGAAGAATTTGGCCACGGCTATGTTGTTCTAAAGTCAATACTTTATTAGTCAAATGTCAATTCTTATTCTTATACCAGGCATAGTTGAAGAGGCTAAGCCCCTGCCGATGCTCACTAAAAGGAAATGCTGAGATTTGACGCCATGTAAGTTCATGCTCAAGGGCCGGGCAGGACACCCCTTGTTTGAAGCCTTCAATATCAAGCTTATTCTTTCGCTGCTTCCATGCAAGGGGCAAGTGCCCATTTTATTGAATGCTCTTCATGAAAATACTCCACGATCCTTAGATAATACAAAGCTTCCCATTCTAACATTCCAATTCCCTAACATTATTATTTTTCACCCTCCAAGGAAATTATCATTCATTGTTGAAGCTTCATCATGGGCATTAATTTTATCCATTGGGTCGTTTGGCTGAGCACTTTCTTTGCCATGGAGGGGTGGACATTCTTTTGCTAAGGGGCCTTCCGCTACCCTATTAACTTTCTATTCTATCTCATTCACATTTTTGTTAACCACTAATTTTTCCTTATGGGCCACTCGTGTGGAGAGAAGGAGGCTTTCTTCCTTGTATTCCTTGCACCTCTTGCATCCATTGCATTCCATGCATCTTATGCACATGCATTTACATTTATCCTTCTTTCCCAGGTTTCCAAACCTGTATCTTCCCCGTCTTCCGGAACCTCTGGATCTCCCAAGACATCGCGCCCCTCTATATTCTTATCCTCCAGAACCTCTAGATTTTTCTCTCATTCTCCCAGGGCATCATGCCCCTTCCACTATCCTTTCCGGGCATCACGCCCCCTCCTACTGTCTCCTTCTGGAACCTTCAGATTTTCTCTCTATTCCCCCAGGGCATCGCGCCCCTCCTTATTCTCTCCCTCCAGAACCTCTGGACTTCTCGACTCATTCTTCTAGCCTCATATGGCATCACGCCCTTCCTTCTTTCTATTTTCCTCCTCTAGAGCCTCCGGACCCTCTAGATCTCTCATTTCATTCTCCCATCCCTTTAGGACATCGCACCCCTTTCCACTCCCCCTTTCCAGATTTCATCTTCCTTTTCCTCTCGATTCCCCTAGGGCATCGCGCCCTTCCTTCTTATTCCCTTCTAAGATCTCCAGATTTCGCTTCTTTTCTCCTATTTATCTTCCTACTCTTCCAGGGCATTGTATCCTTTCTCACTCCCTTCTTCCGACATCTCCAGAACTGTCTTTTCCCATATCTTTTCCCAGGGCATCGTGTCCCTTGGTACTTTCTTCCTTCGAAACCTCCGGATCCTTCTCATTCCCCTATCCTTTTCAGGCATCGCGCCCTTCCCTATTCTCTCCCTCCGGAACCTCCAGACTTATCTCTTCTCTCGTGGCATCGCGCCCCTTCTCACTCTATTCCTCGGGAGCCTCCAGACCCCCCTCCTCTTCTCCAATTTATCTTCCTACTCTTCTAGGACATGGCGTCCTTTGTTCTTTTCCTTCTTCTAAATTACCTTTTTCCATACCTTTTCCCATGGCATCATGTCCCTCGATATTATCTTCCTACAGAACCTTCGAATGCTTCCCATGATTTTCCTCTTCTGTCTCCGAGCTCTCAAAATCCTCCGCTTTTCATTTACCAATTCCTTCTTCTAATCCCTTCTGATCCCGGGTCTGACCCGACTTGATGAGGGCATCTCTCATCACTCCCTATGGCTAGGTCGCCCGCACATCCTTGAGGAAGCTCGATGGTGATTGTCTCATGTTATCTTTATTTTCATGTCTTATTTATGTAATTTTTTCTTTATTGAGACATGTGGTCATGAGTCCAATTTCCCTTGTTTTGTATTAATTGAGCCTTCGTATCCTAGTTTGGGCTCATATTGGTTGTTTAGGATAGCTTTGGTCCTTTGTATAAATGCCAAGGGCATTTCAGTCATGTAGAGAGTTGGGTGCCTATAAATAGGACCCAACCCCCTTCCATTTGGAAGAACTTGATGCTTGAGAAATTGAAATATCCTTTGAGTGGATTCTCCCTCCCCTACCTCCAAGTTTTCTAAGTTCTTTCTCTCTCCTTACCAACGGATGGGATATTTAAACTCCAGGTCTTCAATGGTACAACCGGCCCGGCGTCCGTGAGGGAATCCACGGGTGCGGGGACTTACGGAGGCCTTGGAAGAGGAATTTTTAATCCAAAGAGACAGAATGCTCAATGGAGGGTCCTTCCAAATCTAAGAGAGGGTGTGGGATCCTAGGAGTGTAGAGAGAGGAGGTCTCTCCAACCAATGCAAAAATGCAATCAAATGCAGGCAGGTCAAGCAATAATAATCAACCAGTCAATATAATGCAGCCACGGACAGAAATAACAGTAAATAGGAAGGCTCTACTGTAAAAGAGATAAATGACGCCTCAGAAGAGGGCGCTAAATCAATAAAACGCGACTGTGTGACAGTCGCGACTCACTGTTAAAAAGTCGGGAACAGTGATGAGAAAACTAACGCCTTGCAGTAAGGCGCTGAATCTATGAATAACACCTCTCTAAAGGGACGTTAGAAACTGTGAACAGTAGCCTGGAAACCTGAGGCAGAAGCTCAGGGGACAAAACGATGCCTCAGAAGTAGGCGCTAAATCAATAAATAACGCCTCTACACAGGGGCGTTAAATACTGTGAACAGTGAATCGGGAGGCCTGAAGTAGGAGTCGGGGAACCAACCAGCACCTTAGAGGTAGGCGCTAAATCAACAACTGACGCCTCTATACAGGGGCGTTAAAAAAAACACAGAATAAGGGGATGCAAACTTGGATATGACGCCTTGGTGTTGGGCATGTAATCCAGAAATAACACCTCTGTAAGGGGCGTTAATTATGAAATCTCGAAAATGCCAAAAATACAATTGAAACAGCGCCCGTGAGAAGGGTCGCTGACTATGCAAATAACGATTTAGTGGAAGCCGCTAATCACCCTGGGGACAGAAAATAACAAGAACTAATTTTCTATGCTAAGGATAGTTCTCAAATTGACCAATCCAGTGGGAATCGTACACGTGGTGCACAAAGAGAGTGTGCTACGTGGAGCACCAAGGAGAGACACACGTGGGTGTCAAAGGAGGGGCACTCAAGGGTGCCAAAGGGAGGGGCACACGAGGGTGCCAAAGGAGAGGTAATCAAAATAAAGACAGTAGAAGTCCCACCGTGATCGCCAATTTCTGAACGTGTCACTTAGGCTTTAACGGAAAAGAGAAATATGACCAAAGAAAAACAAGCACGAGGTGCTAATATGGAGGGTGATCGCCAAAGGGGTTACCTCAAAAAAGAAGGGATGATCGCATGTACCTTGTAAAGAAGCAGGGGAGATTGAGGGTTCTTTCTTCCTCCTCCAATCGACCGGCCGATGAAGGGGGGTCTACTTTGGTTACCTTGCAAAACAAGTGAAAACCAGAAAAAATAGAATATGGATTAGCCCAACGTGCAGTATCAATACTCTAAAGAAATAAAGATATTCAATATAGGCATGAACACACCTTCTATTTTTATTTTTAAAATCCCTAAAGAAATATGGGAGGAAGGGAGAATATGATGCAAATAAACTAGAAAAAGATATAGATGATACGTATGATGCGAACAAAACAAATAAACAAATCAAACTTCCTGCTGCTACTATCAACAGTAGAGGAAGAACAAAATGATGGTGCAACAATGGTGGTGCTCCACAAGCCGCAGAAGGAAGAGGCTCTTTCTCTCTTTCAACAACTCAATAGCATTCAACAACTCTGCTCTCTTAACTTCTTAACATTCACCTTTTAACCGGAGGACGAGAGCCACTATTTATAGACCTGAGGAACCCTAAAAAACTCTTTTCCGATGGGATTAAAACAACGAAAGTTATCATCTAGCCAAACTTCCCTTCCCTAATCAAACCAAAACATTAAAACAGGGAAGGACTCCTGTGGGGAAGGACTCTTCCGGGGAAGGACTCGTCTGGGGAAGGTAGCAGACGAAATGAAAACGGAATGCAAATGACGACTAGATCAAGGTCGTTAATTCAATTAATGCCTCGTCAGTCGGGCATCAAATCTAGGATTTATTTATAAAAAATATTAGAATTTCTGCTCAAAGAATTAGAAATAACGCCTCTCTGAATGATGTATGATGAACTTCCATATTATCTCTAACAGAAACTTCAATATGGAGGGCATCAAACTACCTTTGCAACTTGCTCGAACATCTAAAGTGCAAAAATTATCCAAGACTTAACTGGTCACGTGGCTCGAGGAATCAACTAGTCTGGCACGTGATCCAAGGATTAAAAGCTCCTTAGGATAATTTGCAACGAGGACTCACCTCTTCTTTAGATCTGACACATGGACATCATCAAGCTACTTTTTCCTGAAAAGTAATTGGCGAGATTGTTCCCTCCACACACCGACTGGAATCTTGTGGGGACCACAATATTAAGCTCGAGGATATAAAAAAGAAGAGGATCTCTATTACGACACAAGAGACAAGACTAACAAGGGATTGTGAGTTAACAAGAGAGCAGAGAAGTAAGAAAGAGCACGATCGAAGCTTGTGAGTAGTGAGATTCCAGAGAAGAGGAGCTTGAGAGAAAAGAGATGAGAAGCTGAGAGAGTAAGGGTCTTCACAAAAGGGTGAAAGAGAGCTACAGAAAATAGGGTATCGGAGAGAGAATAAGAAGTCTGAGAGAAGACTATTGCTGACGTTTTGATTTTTGGATTAGATCCAGAATCGACTGCTCAAGAGAGCTATAATATTTTTATTATTTTATCCGTGTGTTGTTTTCTTCTTTGCATTTTCCTTTTAATCTTTCTTCAAGCTACAAGGCAGCAGAGCAAGCTGTGTTGCTCAGCGGCGAGGATTGGATCCTAAGACAGCAAGTTGTGAAGCAAAGCGGGTTTACCATGCTGTGAAGCTCAACGGGTTTAGCAAGCTGTGAGGCTCAGCCATTAGGGATTTAATCCCCAAAGCAGTGGATCAGCGGTTTGTAGGGATCCATCCCCAAAGCTATGGATCAGTGAAATTAAGCTATGTATCAGCGGAAAGCCTCACTCTAGTTTGAGTGAGGGGTGGACGTAGGTCTCAAAGTTG
The DNA here is from genome assembly GCA_024336825.1 of Amorphophallus titanum. Taxonomy (NCBI): domain Eukaryota; kingdom Viridiplantae; phylum Streptophyta; class Magnoliopsida; order Alismatales; family Araceae; genus Amorphophallus; species Amorphophallus titanum. Next base: position 156,854 of record JANBPO010001567.1, on the reverse strand, counting down.
AGATCGAACCACCTTAAAAATTTCTGTCTCCTTTATTTGATTGCTTATCTCATTACTGCTTCATTTACATGTATGCCTGGGACCGTTCTCAACAGTCATATGATACTTATTGTATTTTCATTCATATGTTGTGTGAATGCCTTTAACCAAGGAGTGTATAGAAAGGCGTGGTTGGAAGGATTGGTTAGGCCTATCTAGAATGCCACCTCTTGCGTGAGGAGATCCTAGATCGAACCTCAGTCTCGTACGAGACTTGGTTGTAGGTTGTTCCCTACATTTGTGTGATGCTAGTTTTTTGTGAGGAATTCATTCAGTAAAGAGAGAGTGCTACTATTCTTATTTGCTCTCTTTGAGTGTAGTTAAAATTTTAATGCCGCATGATTTTTACTAGTGAGATCTATTCACCCCCCTCTAGATCTCGCTCCTGCACCCCAACAGGCCGGTCTCCAACCGCTCGCTTCGAGCCGATGACCGATTGTCCCGCTAGCCCCCCTGAGTTTGTCAGACCTTAGCCCAGAAGTATCACCTCCGAGGCCGGGTCCTAACTTCCGAACATGCTGACACCCAGCACACATACCCTTTGCAGTCAATGTTAGCATCCTAGATGTCAGCCCAGTCTGCATCGCTCCATAATGTCTCTGGTCTCTTTGAGGACCCTCTGTAAAAATAGTAAAACACCCATGTTATCAAGCAATGATCCGGGGATCGATCTTCGAGATAAAATTGTCCTGTGACTTGCTTCAATGTATTAAGGCCTTTCAGCACCTCTCTATAATGCCCGTTACGACTCGCTATAGTAAAGCGTACTTGAAAACCCGATCCTTCATTTTCCTCAACACACTTTGGCGTTTTCGCTCTCTAGCTCCCAGTGATATTTGTCTCTCAGACTAGTACCTGCCTGCTCCTCACCTAGCTAGTGTCTATAGCCCCATCCCGGCCCACGTTTCTTCCAATTCCGCTACCTTTTGTCCCATTCACTGAATCCGATGGTCAAGTTCGAGTTGTAGTGCAAATATTATCTCTCTTCTACACTACGGCTTCCAGGGTCCCAATCCTCTTTCAGTCCAAGGCAACAATTCTGGTGAGCAGAATGACAATGGGAATGAATCAGGTAATGTTCTCAGAAATGTCTCGTGCATATTTCTTCCTGAAATGTAGTCCGTGCAGGTTTAGCCTGTAGGACTCATACTTCGTGCACATTTGTTCATTTTATAGCTCGAGCTTAAGAATCATACCTCGTGCACATTCTTGAGCTATCTTCGTGTTGAAACACACTGCGTGCACATCATATCTGAGTTGTCTACTGCATGCATTTTTTCTCATATAAGAACTACCTCGTGCATGTTTTGTGCATTCGATGAAATGCATTCGACGAAATGCATTCGTGCAGTTGTTTGTCTTGTGCTATTGGTGTATTACATCTGAGCAGGTTCTTAGCTTTACTTAAACTTCTTGCATATATACATTGCCCTCTAAGTGTTTGATGAAATGTCAGGTACCTCCTGACCGGTTGGAAGAAATATCCCCCAATGATGAGGACACGTGATCTGAGGTTTCAGCCTACGTGTGACAGACGTACAAGTGTTCTAGAAGACGCCAAGGGCGAGATCATGCCATCCACACATCTTTGGGCAAACCCCTGCAGCGCTGGGGTGCCGACAGAAGCTCAGTCGTCCTCCCTGAACGCCAGTCGCAACCCCGTCCTCTTCCCCACTTCCTCTCTCAGCCGTGCCGAGTGCCGCTATCGTCGCTCTCTCGCCAGCCTCCCTATACGGCCTTCACGATCATTGGTTGTGGACTGCCGTGACAACAGTGCCACCTAGCCAGCCCCTCCCGTTGCGGCCTTTGCCTACGCCGGCCGCCCCTAATGTGGCCACCGCAGCAGCACCGAGCTGCCACTAGCATCGGCTTCCCCTCTGCACTTCGCCCAGAAGGAGTTCGAGAGCCCAGATGAACCAGACCACAGTCAAAGAAGTCGACGGCCTAGCACATGTTAACCTGCACCTGTCGGTGTTCCTACAAGAGTTCAGTCAACCCAGTCGTCTGAGGACTCTCCCACATCAGTGCCCGAGCTGACCGGTCGTGTCTCCCCTGCGTGACTGTTGCACCCACTATTTGTCTCGAATAAATTGAGACATTTCCCTCGAGTTGGTCGAGATTCGGCGTATCGCCACTCCGTGGAATATTTCCACACATTAGGACTTTGTAACCCGTATGTCTCTACAATTATTGACTCATCACAGCAAGCAAGGTGGTCAAGAACCAGATTAAATCCACCACGATTGTCAGGATCGTGTGGTTCCAGGTAGAACCCCGAAGGGGTGAAATTTTACTCTCTTGGATGTTCAACATGAGCAAAGAAAACCCTCGCCACAAGAAGAGAAGATGCAAAGGATGGTGTACACACCGTTAAAGAAGTCCTACACACGTGTATCACGCTACTAGAATAAACGCAAATCCCATCTTCACCGCCCACGGCGTGGGAAAGACGACAAACGAACAAGTAGGCGCGTTCTCTCCTCTCTCCACGTGGCGTGCTGCGAGCAACAGGCCCTACAAAGCCATGGGAGAGAGTTTTTTACTGTCCGGGTCGGGGAGAGCCGCGCGGGGTCGCCCAACCCCTGGCAGGCCCACGCGCGGGCGGGCGGCCCTGCCGGAGGTCACGCGGCAGTTCGACGAGGGTGTCCAGTTTGGCATTGAGGGTTTGCAAGGCGTCAAGGGCCTCAAGGGTGGGTTGTCCTCCCGCGGCCGTCGGAGGTAGGGAGTCAGCTTACTGGTCGAGGAGGGGGTTGTGGACACCAAAAAATTCTCACCCTGTGTTTACGTGCAGGGGAATAAAGAAGAGAAGATGAAAAGAAGCCCTTCGTGCTGCCCAGCGGCACACCTAAGATGGCCCCCCAGCGGCACACCCCCTGGTGCTTCTCAGCGGCACACTCTCTACGCCCGTTAGTAGCACACCTGCAAGCCTCCCAGTGGTACACCTTTTGGGCCCTTTAGCGGCACACCTGTCTGGCACCTCCAGCGGCACGCCCGTCCGAAGCCCCCAGTAGCACAGCGGTCAGCGCCCTTCATCTGGCACACCCCGAGTGCCCTGCATCTGGCACGCGCTTGGAGCCCCTCCGCCATTGCACCTTCCTAGCACCCATGAACGGCACGCCTTCAGTGCCTTTTCAACGGCACATCTTCAGCGCCCCTCCAGCGGCACACCCAAGCTGCCCCCCTCCAGCGGCACACCCAGTCTACACTCCAGCGGTACGCCTTGCAAAGCCCTTTCAGCGGCACACCCTCAGTGCCCTCAGTGGCACACCCATTTGGCCCCGCCAACAGCGCACTTCCTCCAGGGCCTTTGACAGCACGCCCTATTGACCCTTCAACAGCACACTGGCCAGACTTGTCACCGGCACACTTTGCCAGTCTTCCAGCGGCACAGCATTTCAGCCCTTCAACGGCACACTGTGACTTGCCCTCACCTGGTGCAACCGGCAGAACAAATCTCACGCCATGACCTACAATCCTTGGCGCGCAATGGAGATCGTGCAAGGCTAGCTGAGGTGTCACCCAGGGAGGAAGGCACACATGCTACCCCCTGCCACCAAGGACGAGGGAGTCAAATCCCATTCAATGCCGGTCATTCCCGCCCTCAAACGCTCCCACCGCCGAGGGTATAAAACAACCCCTCTTTGCTACGAACAGAAGAAGATAAGAGAGAGGGGATAGAGATAGGGAGGCAGAATGAGGAAGAAGAGGAAGAAGAGAAGAAGAGAGAAGTAGAAGAAGAAGTTGTGCCGGTGTCAAGGTTCTCCGGCGGCCACTGAAAGACAGAGTAAGAGAGAAAGTGAGAGAGGGAGGTTCTCATGTAGCAGAGAGAGTGGGGGAGAGTAGAGAGTCGTCACTCCTGTTCAACCCCAACTCTCTCCTCATCTCTTCTCCCTCCCCCATCTTCGTGTCTTTCTTCTCCCCCGTCTCCCTATAGTCCAGCTCGACTGGACTCCGTAATGACGGTGACTATCCATAGTCACCTTCTTCCATGAATAAACATGCTCCCCTCTTGGATTTCCTACCACTCCCCCTTTGTTCACTTCTTTTGTGATGCGTTTGGGTGTCTATCTCCCCCCTTTTCTCCAGTGGTTTTGTTTCTCACGATGGTTTCTTCCTATGGCACCGGCTTGTCTAACCCAACAGGCAATGTCAGGGTGTGAGGCTCTTCCGAGTGGCCTGCTGTCAGAGATCCATGTGCATGGTTCTCTCCTCTCATGACTTCTTCGTGGGACTCAACCCTGAATCTGTTCTTCAGCCCGGAGATCCCCTTACTTTCTCCTTGAACACCCAGGCCTGATGCCTCCATCCTGATGCCTCCTTGAGCCCTCTCCCCCTCCTAGCAGTGTTTCCCTTGGCTTGGCCGACCCAGCATTTTCGGTCGATCCCCAGGCCTTCTGGTCGGCATGCCCAGCCCTTCACCTAGCCCGGTGCACCTTTAATCCTCCCCGCCTGGTGTGCCTCTGGCCCTTCTGGTCGGCATGCCTAACCCCCACCTAATCCAATGCATCCATGAGCTAACCAACCCAGTGCACTCCCCTTAGTGCCTCGCCCGGCACACTCGTGGCCATCCCTTATCCGGCACACCCTCAGGGTGCTCCACCCGGCACCTTTCCAACGACCTTTGGCCGGTGCACCACCCCCCAGCCTGCGCAACCCGGTACACCCTCTGGCCTGTGCCTTGGCTGGCACACCCATGGCCTGCCCTTATCCGGCACACTTGGGCCGCTTCCAGTCGATGCATCTTCAGCCCATTTTAGCCTAGTGCTTCTCGCTCGCTGTTTTCTCAGGTTTTCTAAAGTTTTCTTAAAGGTGTTGTTGCCCATGGCACGCACCTCAAATTGTTGGGTTCCACCACTCCTTGTGGACGCATTCCCTTTACTCCCCTTACCATCTGGGTCCTGGGGAGATGCTGCCAAATTTTCATTAGAATTTACATAATAATAATAATAATAAAAGAGGGGGGGACAATGATGTAAAAGGAAGTAACAAATAAACAGAAAAAACATCGACAATGCAGCTTTGCCAAAATAACAAAAGAGCCACGGAGATCCCGAATAACTGAACATTCGCCTTAGTATAACGGGCTGCCGAAAATAATCACAAACATGATCTATAGGAATAGAAGAAAATCAAATCGAAGTTCCATGCATGTATTTCATGAATAAAAGAGAACCCCCCTCACATGCATTTCATGAATAGAGGGACCTTCCCTGACCAAACTACAGCTGCATTGACCCTCGAACCAACCTGCCCCTTTGACCAGTGCACCCTACCCCGGGCCTTGCCTAGCACACCCTCAGCCTTTTTGCCCGGCACACTCCAACCCCCGCTAGCCCGTCACACCTGGCCATGCCCTGGCCGACACACCCAGTCGTGCCCTGGTCGGCACATCCTCAGCCTCCCTGCCCGACACACCCAGCCCCAGGCCTTCCCCGGCGCACCCAGCCTTGGCTAGCCCGGCACACCTCCCCCCCATCTTTCTCCGGTACACCCTATCCAAACCTTTCCCGGTACACCTCCTCTTGAGCCCAGGCCGGTGCGCCCCCCCAGCCCCTATCCGGCACACCTAGTCATGGCCTTCCCCGGTACACCTCCCTTGGCTCCACCGCGGTACGCCAGTCTAGCCTCCACCCGATACGCTTGACTTCCCTTCTGTCGGCACACCTTCAAGTTTGCACCAAACCTCTTCTTCTGTCCAGTCTAACCTGCATAGACCCTGCCTTGGTTGCACCAACCTTAAACCTCCTTTGCACAGACTCAACCCTCCACTGCATAGATTCTGCCAGACATTGCACCGATTCGATCCTCCCACACATACCCCAAACCGGACGATATATGGTCCGACCCAATTTTCAACCAACTTCCCTTTGGGGTTGGAGTCCATCACTTCTCTTCTTTTGACCATCACCAGGTTAACTTTCTTAAATTCTCGCCCTTTGACCAGCTTGTTGAAAGCATAGGCCATACGAGCTTGGTATAATTGAATATTCTATTGTGCTCAAAGACGCTTTCCTTTGAGCTCGACGAGCTCTTCCAGTCTTCTTTCTATGTTGGTTTATTCACTGCTAGCCAGCCCATGCAGAATGGTGACCCGCAGTGATGAGACCTCCAATTCAATTGGCAACACAGCCTCTGACCCATATACAAGGGAGAACGGTGAGCAGCTAGTTGGGGTTTTATAGACTATATGGTAAGTCCATAGCGCATTGTACATCCTTTCTTCCCAATTCTTCTTATTGGATTTAACAGTCTTTGCCAGTAAAGTGTAGAGCATTTTGTTGAAGGCTTTTGCAAGCCCATTGGCTTGGGGGTTGTAGGGGGACGACATCCTCTAGTCAATTTTGTATTTATCAGCCAGTCGATACACCTTCTGGTCTCTGAAATGGCTGCCATTGTCAGAGATAATTCGATTGGGGACTCCAAACTAGAATATTACATGCTGCCGGAAGAATCTGGTGACCAGCTCCCCCATTACTTCTCTTAGCGCTATTACTTCTGCCCATCTGGAGAAATAATCTGTGGCTACTGTGATATACTTGCATCCTGATGAAGATGTTGGTAAAGGGCCCCCCACGTTTGTGCCCCATTGAGCGAACGACCAACTTGGGATAGTGGGGTATAGTGGCGTCGGCGGTCTTCTTGACACGGTGGCATGTTCTTGACATTTCTGACAAGCTTTAGTAAACTTGTAGCAATCGTCAAACATAGCGGGCCAGTAATAGCCCAGTTTCTTTATCTCAAACTTCATCTTTGGACCAGCCTGATGTGCCCTGGCTGATCTGGCATGAACTTCTTGCATCACCTACCAAGCTTCCATTGGGGACAAGCAACGGAGCAAGACTTTCTTTCGGGCATCTACCATTATTCAGAACAAGGTTTTGTTTCTTATCTCATAGGAATCTTTGATGTTGAGGAGCTTCATTCTCTATTCCTTATCTTTTGGGAGTTGCTAGTGCTGGAATCATCGTAGAAAATGCTCCTGCCAATCGGGCTGTTGGATCTCCTCCACAGTTGCCGCTTCATTTTCTTCTTCATTAGCCAGGACTTCTGTCACACTGGGGACCTGGTGCCGATTAATTATTGTTATATTTAGGCTTATTTCTAGTGAAATTACCAAAGAATTGGCCAACTTTACGAGGGCATCTGCCTGAGCATTCTGTCCTTGGTTGATGTGCTTGATTTTGATGAGATAAAATCTTGCCATTTGGCGCAGCGCCAATTAGTAGTAAGGGAGGAGTTCTTACTTCCGCACATCGAACTCTCCTTCCAACTATTTTATAACTAGCATAGAATCTGTGAATGCCTCCAGCATCTGAATTTCCATAGAAAAGGCAATCTGCAACCTAATTATCAGGGCTTCATATTCTACCTCGCTATTTATGCAGGGTTTATTTATTAAGCAGGAGGTATATATGACCTCTCCCTTGGGATATTTTAGGACTATGCCCACCCCGGCCCTGACTCTGGCCGCTCCAGCTACTGGGGTGTCAATTCTGAACGCACCATCGAAGTACAACTACCACAAGGTGGGCTGCACTTGGTTGGCTTCTAGGGTTTCATCATCAGGGAGATTCTATCTCTAGTGGACAGTCTTCAGGCATTGGGTGCGCAGCAAAGAAGTCTGCGATGGCCTGGCCTTTGATAGCTCTTTGCGGCACATAGGAGATATCGAACTCCATGAGAATCACTGCCCATTTGCCTAAGCAACCTTTGAGAGTCAGTTGTGATAAAATGTATTTGAGTGGATTTGCCTTGGATATCAGCTTTATTTCATGCGACAGCATGTAATGCCGGAGCATCTTGACTGCGAAGACTAGCACCAAGCAGACTTTCTCAATGAAAGTGTATTTCTCCTCAGTTATAACCAGTCTTTGACTGAGGTAGTAGAGAGCTTGTTCCTTCCCTTCTTCATTATTCTGGGGTATAGAGAGAGAGAGAGAGAGAGAGAGAGAGAGAGAGAGAGAGAGAGAGAGAGAGATATGATACACGTTAACACCCCGGGCTGCTCCTCCAACTTGTCCTCATTGTACACTATTATATAACTAAGGAACTCATCTCGAAAAACTTGTACGTCCATGGTCTTGTGCTTGAGAGGGTGAGCATGAAGGCGGATTAAGTTAAAGAAGAAAAAACGAAATGGTTAATAAGATCTCTGTCGGTAATCAGTTAGCCAAAGCAAATTAAATGGTCTCCCTGCTCCCATGGATGAAGGATGCATGCTGTTTACCGGTTTTAACGACTGACCGTTTGCAACATGAGATCGGATTAGTTAGGGGGGTTGGGTCGCATGCACCGAGCAGATGAGATAATTGAATCCAGGGAGATCTGATAACACTCAAATCAAGTTAAAGGCAGAGCGGGGCCAGCTCGATCCCTCAGCCACTTGCAGTAGTGCAAAGGCACTTTACAGCTAGCCCCTACTGGCTGCATGGCTTTTCTTCTCCTCACTAAACAATGACTCGGTCGGCAGAGACCACATTAACGTTAAAATTAATTAAGAGCGTCCCGTGGTTCCCTTGGATCGGAATGCATGTCACCTCGTGCATGTGTAGTGATCAATGCGAAAGGCCGCCCCCACCGTTCACTTTCCAAGAGGACGGCATCTACAGAACTATTCACATCTCTCTCTCACCCACTCCACACACGCACACGCGCTATATGAAAGCATATGTATACTGTTCATCCCCACACGATCGAGGACATATGTAACACATGCAGCCCCTTCTAGAAAGAATGGTTGGATCGGCCAAGCAAGTAGTCCAAGGGCATCCCGACTTTGGTGGGGGGGCTCCTGAAGCACTAAAGCACCCCCATTTGCAAAACATGGGGCTCTACGTACATTCATCAAAGAGCCTCGTTGTTTCCTCCAAGTGGGAGAAAGATTCTCTGCTTCAAAAGTCTGTCCCGATTGCCCCTAGCTAGCTAATAAGAGGCCACACTACTTTCTTTCTCCCTACATTAAGTCCCTTTCTTCTCTCGATCGAGCCTCTCTCCTGTTTCTCTTCAATGATTACCATGGAAATAACACATGTAAGGAAACCAATTAAGCACCCTTACCAATATTTCAGAATGAACGAGATGACTTGATAGAACGTAATTAATATGCATGCATGGCATTGCACGGGGGTAAAGATCAGATTAAGTTCCTAGCTAGCAATTACAATTACTTGACTACTTTACGGATAGGTAGCCACATATGTAAAGCACATGATTGAAAGGAAAGAATGAGGATGCTTGGAAGCAAGCAGATGGAGTAGACAAGCTAATCGAAAAAAAAAAACAAGGGAAAAAAGATGAAAATTGGAGATGTTGCCGGATTCAACTCGGGCCACAAAATTGTTATTGGATCACCTAGCTAGCTATATTGCAATAAATTTACTCTGTTAGAAAACTTCACCATGCATCCTGTGTCATACATACATCCAGAACAGCCTAGCGAGGGCACCTTATTCCTTACACATGTAAAAGAAGATCTTGGTGGTGATCGAGCAAGATGTCCCTCCTCTTTGCCACTGTCTGCCAAAAAAAAACACAGTCAAAATAATTCAAAAAGGCAGCTGAGGGAGTGCCGGCTGGCCCTTGTCCGTAGCCACCTGTCCCGCAAAGAATCCAATAAAAATCATATACATGCATGCCCTACTGAGATCAACGGAAACACCCCCCCTCCTCTCCTCGCAAAACCTTCCCCTGGACCAAACATCCCCATCCCACACCGCCCCACCACCACTTTATTCCTTCAGTGTCATATTGCTTTTGTATGTACATTTTAAAGCTTTCACTTCCCTTTAGCTTCCTTAGTGTCAACTCTCCCCCCCCCTCCTAATTGGGCCAATTACCTCCTACCATCCTCACCACACAATGCAGATGGAAATACATACAAATCTTGGTTTGTGGGGATGGTGTGTGCAAGAGAGAGAGAGAGAGAGAGAGAGAGAGAGAGAGAGAGAGAGAGAGAGAGAGAGAGAGAGAGAGAGTCACAAACCCTTGCATAATAAAAGAGACACACTAGCCCACTAGCATTTTTGCTCATTCATGAACATGCCATATTGCATAATGTATTAATCACTTAAAGTAAGTCTGGGTCTAGAGATATAATTCCTACTAAGCATCCGCTCATCAAGTGTTTTCTAATATTTTTCAGGTAACTCAGACCCTGACTCGTAACCAGATGGGGATGACCAAGAGTGATGAGTGTAGAAGCTTCCAGGTGTTAGCGCAAGTCGCATCATGTCTAAAAATCAACATATTGCTATCAAAGGACTTGCGACGTCGTGTCTTCCGTTTTAGAGTCTTTGTCCTTCTGTCTCTTTTATTTAAATGGGTTGTGTTGTAAGAGGCTTATGTCCTTAAGATATTTGTCCTTCAAAGTCTTCCGCTGTTAGCAACATTTGGTTAGTTGAATATTGGTATCAGTTAAGGATATTATTGACATTATGGATATATGATTTAGTATCAATGGTATCAGATTGATTATTAGTGATGTCTTATTTTATTGCGCACTCTATCGTTGTCAAAATTCTTAATGCTCTGATTGACTTGATTGAATATAAACTCGTCACGTCCTCCGGGTTCCTCCTGCGCTCAGGGCGTGACAAACCAGCCTAAAAATCGTCTCTCTCGAGTAAGCCGCTCCACCACTCCCGGGTGGGTCAGCACACGCGTGCCGTAAGAAGGCTACGACTAGTGGGGGTTCACAGAACGTGAACACAGAAAATCACGCGCGCACCCATTGCGAGTAATACATAGTAACAGGTGGCTTGGAGCAACCAGACTCTGGATAGCCTACTAGACCTACTAAACAGAATGGTCCTTGAGTCACGAGACTCGGGATCAAGACCGTTGCATGCAACAGCTCAACGTCGTTAATCTGGCCTAATCCCTAGGTCTGAAACCGTGATACGACGATCATGAGGCAGTTCACAACTACCGAGACCCTTCCCTCAAAAAGGGAACACAAGAGACCTCGAGCCCCAGGTTCGAAGATTGGACTCACAGTCCAAGGCCATACACACAGCCCACTCAAAAACTCGAAACATACGCACGGGGTCACTTGGACCCTCGAAACACACAGGCATGTTAATCGAGATAATGTGGTGTCTCTGGACAAACCCAAAACACACACATAGGTCCTATGGTGTCCGGGACATTCACGAGGCCAAAGGTCAACCACTGGATCCCAATCGGGTTGACCAAAGACCAACACAATGCACAACAAGATGGCAAACATGAAAATTTCCTGGCGATCCTATATTGGGCCGCTAGAGAGTCTAGCGGCCTAAGCCTGGACCACTAACACAGACTAGCAGTCCACCCTTAGACCACTAAGCTCCCAGGACGCACAAAACTTTAGCGGCCGCTTCCTGGGCCACTAGGAGAAGTGGCGGTCCAATGCCTGACCGCTAGACGGCCTCTAGCGGTCAGTCATAAGGCCGCTACCTCACCAGCCTCAATGATCAAAACACGGTCAAGCGGTCTAACCATGGACTGCCAAAAGGACCCTAGCAGTTTATCGTGAGACCACGAAGACCGAACCGACATAATGGGGGCTCAAGTAGTCCACCATAGGGCCGCCTGAAGCTTGGCGATCTCTGGAAGGACCGCCAAGGCATCTCGACACCGAAATTAGCGAACCACCCAAAAAATTTCATTCCATGCCCCGTTCACACCCACGTGAAGGGGAAAACATGGAGAAACTAGTCCCCTACCTCTCTAGTGCCGAGAGGACCCATTTAAACCCCCAAAATGCGGTCAAATCGCTAGATCGGGGCGCACACCCCAAAATCAAGGATTTTTCCCAAAACGCCCAAATAAGCCCGCTCGGCTCACCACGGCCTACAAAACTCGTGGGAAAGGAAGTGCGCAAGTCAAGGTTCCATCCCCCTACCTCCACTGAAGATTTCACGCACTGTGGACGTCGATCCATGAAAAAATATTGTTAAATCCTCGCCAGCTCGTGATCCCACGAATCGCCTCCACCATCACGATCCTCGCTCCATCCTCGTCGCTCCACGCCCCACGATCCTCGCCGCCTCGCCTCTGTCCACCTCCGTCGGCCACCGGAGAAGAGAGGGAGAGAGGAGAGAGCGTGAGAAGAGAGAGGGAGGGAAGAGAGACCATTGGACACCGGGGAACTACAAGATGGACATGCCGACACAAAGAGACAAGACATGCATAGTTGGAATGCAGACTCAAATACAAATCTAGACTCTAACTAATATTCGGTACCTGGTGGAGATGGGTATCCGAAGATCCTCTCATGCAAGTGGGCTACCTTCGCAATAGGCGTAACCTATCGTTCCAGTAACGCCTTTTGATATACCGTGTATTGGGATGAAATGCAAACCAAGACACTATTTTTTTGTTCTTAAATAATGATTATCCTAGACACAACTTAGCTCTAATATCAATTTGATGCGGGACGAACAACGGACTCGACACAACTTGAATGTGAACCTAGGACTCTAGATGAGCTCGAGGTCATCCTAAAGCGAGGGAAGCTTGCAGACTGCGCGGTTGAGAAACCGGCAATGAGTTAGGGTGGTCAACTCTCACTTTCGTGCCCAGATCGGGTCACGAGACGGGTTTCGCTCTCTCTCGTAGCGGTGATAAAATTAACGGGCTAGAATTCTACCACACTTATGCAGTGGCATATAGAAATAAACGGGAAAAGTAAATGCGACAAATAAGGAGGCGAGTTTACCTCTACGCTCCGGGCGTGGGGAAGATGTTCTCGGCCAAGACTCATACTCCCAATACAAACAATTATCAATAATTTACAGAAATGAATTTCACTACCCACTCCACGTAGGGAGATAAAGGGCTACAATGGTGACTTGGGAGTAACAAGCTCGGGTTGACGGGCAACGATTTGGGCAGCTCCGGTGGTCGTGCTCGTCGACAATCGTAGGGTCCACATCCTGGTCGGTGTGCCGATTGGGCTGGGAGTGATATCGCTGCAATGGGGACTCCTGGAGGGACGATCCCAAGGAGGGGGACGTGCTGGTTCACCTTGTGGGAGGCGAGGTGGCTGGCCTGGGGGTCGTTGCTGCTTGCTGTTCACAGACCTGCTCTGTAGTTTCAGAACTGCGCGACCCGGCGAAAATGCCTGCTGCGAACAGCACGGATGTCAGATCGACGCAAAACCAGCGCCGTTACGAAGCTAGCTTGGAGATATACTACCACCTTATGTTATAGGAATTTTCTTGTCTCTGTAATTTCCTTGGCGGAATTTGTAACCGATGGACTAACAGACTCAGAAATTACTGGGCAGACCGGGATTTGCCTGTAGATGAGCTTTGACCGAAGCTTAACCGAGGATTTTGGACTTGGGATTTTTATGGAAGATAGAGGGGGAAGAAGGAACACGAGGATAATTTTTTCTTATTTTTCCTAGGTGGTTTGAAAGGGGAAATAGATTTTATGGCTGGTGGTGGTCGGATCTAGACTTCAGAGGACAGAACAGAAGCCGATCTGAGAATGAATTTTACATAGGGGTGAATGGACTCTAAAAATCATGAAAAAAATTGTGAAATGGTGGTTTGATGGATAAAACTCCCAATACAAATTTCAGATGGATCTGAAATTGGTAAGGGGTTAAACAAGGTAAGGGGTGGGTTGCTGGATGGTGGATCTGCATAGAGACAGATTGTGTAGGGGTGGAGAGAATGAATTGGGAAAAATGGCAAACGAAGGTGGAATGACTTGGAAATGTTTGTGGAGGATGGGGGGAATGTGGGGAACTCACCCTCTAATTTTCAGCACGATCTGATCTCTTGATTGGGAGCTAAAAATCATGCTTTAAGCTTCTGTTCAGAGGTGGATAGAACTCTGACGAAGTGGCCGTGGCGCGATGGCGGCTCGATGGCAGTGGCGGTGGGGGTGCTGAGCTTCTCACTTAGAGAGGGGATGATAAGGAGGTATCACACCTCAGAATAAGGCTGCAATCTCTACTGCAAAGGGGTGGAGAGGAGAGAGAGGGGGGGCGCCCTTAGGCTCCTTGGGGGCAAATGCCAATTTTCTTCTCATTTATTCTTCCAAAATAGAAAATACAAGGATTATATATGAAATGAAAATGACCTAAACTAACCTCAGATCTAAGGTTAGGGAGGGACAAATAAGGGATAGGAAAAGTATTCTCCCATGTGGTCAAATGACCAAAATAAAGAAATATATAAAGGTGGTCAAAAGGGGTGAAATTGTTTAATCTCCCGAACAAATATCTACTGTCGCGTATTGATGAGCTCTTTGATCAGATTTTGGGAGCAGAGTACTTTTCTAAGATAGACCTCAGGTCAGGTTATCATCAACTCAGAATCAAAGATGAAGACATACACAAAACTACCTTTCAGAGCCGTTATGGCCACTATGAATTTGTTGTAATGCCATTCGGGTTAACCAATGCCCCGACACCATTTATGCAACTTACGAATAATATCTTCCAGCCTTATCTTGACCAGTTTGTAGTCGTCTTCATTGATGATATTCTTATATACTCTAAAACAAAGGAAGAACATGAAGAGTACTTAAGAATAGCCTTGCAGACGCTAAGAGAGCACCAACTCTATACAAAACTTAGCAAGTGTGAATTTTGGCTTAAGGAAGTCTCCTTCCTTGACCATATTATTTCAAAAGAAGGTATCACTGTCGATCCTTCTAAAGTGGAAGCTGTTAAGAATTGGAGCCGACCGACGACCGTGTCAGAAGTAAGAAATTTTCTGGGTCTAGCTGGCTATTACAGGAGGTTTATTAAGGATTTCTTGAAGATCGCTATTCCTTTGACTAGACTTACAAGAAAGAAAAATCATTTTATATGGTTGAAGGGCTGTGAGGAGAGTTTTCTAACACTTAAGGATCACCTCACTACAGCCCCTATTCTAACATTACCCGTTAAGGGTGGCAGATTTAAAGTCTATACGGATGCGCATGGCATTGGCCTAGGATGCGTTCTTATGCAAAATGGGAAGGTGATTTGTTATTCCTCAAGACAGTTAAAGCGTCACAAAGAGAACTACCCTGTGCATGATCTAGAACTAGCTATGGTTATTTTCACTTTGAAGATTTGGGGACATTACCTTTATGGTGAGAAATTCACTATATTCTCAAATCATAAAAGCCTAAAATATCTTTTCACCTAGAAGGAATTAAATATGCGACAACGTAGATGGTTGGAGTATCTCAAGGACTTCGACTTTACAATTCAATATCATCTAGGAAAAGTAAATGCTGTGGTTGACGCTCTTAGCAAAAGACCAAGGGCAACTCTAGGAAGCCTCAGGAAAGGTATGACTTGTCTTATCAAGGATTTTCTCACTTAAATCTTGATATTGATAGGGAAGGAGATGGATGTATAATTACCAATATAAGATCTCAACCTACATTGATTGAGGACATAGCAAAATTGCAAGAAAATGACCCTACATTGATAGAGATCAGGGAAAATATTGATCAGAGGCAGGAATTTTCTATCTCAAATGATGGAAGGCTACTGTTTAAAGGTAGAATTTGTGTGCCAAATCATAATGACACTAAGAAATTAATCACGGAAGAAGCACATAAGTCATGGTATACTGTTCATCCTGGTGCTACCAAGATGTATCAAGATTTAAAAAAAAACTTTTGGTGGCCCAACATGAAAAGAGAAGTAGCAGATTTTGTGTCCCACTGTCTCACTTGTCAGCAAATAAAGGCAGAACATTTAAAACCCATAGGTAAATTACACCCCTTGAATATTCTTGAATGGAAATGAAAAAGTATAGGGATGAATTTCATCATGGGGTTACCTAAGACGAGAGGTGGACATGATGGTATATGGGTAATCATAGACCAGTTGACTAAGTCTGCCCATTTTCTATCGATCAAAAGTCGATGGTCTATAGAGGTACTAGTAGCATTGTACATAAGAAAAATTATCAAATTACATGGTGTCCCTGTCACTATTGTATCTGACAGAGATTCTCGGTTCACATCACAATTTTGGAAGGGTCTACAATATTCATTAAGGACCCAACTCAACTTTAGCACTGTATTCCATCCACAAACTGATGGCCAAACTGAAAGGATAAATCAGGTGGTGAAAGATATGCTCAGGACTTATGCTATTGATTTTGGCAGAAGATGGGATGATCACTTACCTATAGTAGAATTCTCATACAACAATAGCTATCAAGACATTATACAAATGGCACCCTTCGAGGCATTATATGGGAGAAGCTGTCAATCACCGATTTGCTAGAATGAAGTAGGAGAAAGGTAATTTCTAGGCACTGATATTATATGGGATACTACTGAGAAGATAAAGCTTTTTCGACTGTTTCAAAACTCCTCCAAGATGGTCTGATCCACACACTGTTCATTATGACTGACGAAATGCACCAGTTGCAGCACTTACCTGAAAAGCTTGATATATTGATCCGGCAGCACATCAAAGTTATTTTTGGTGGTCTCACCCTGTAATTTATTTCAACACCACCAGAATGGACAGAGCACGAAGATGAATGGGAACCACATTACCTAACATCGTACTCTACAATCATGTTCTATCTAGGAAAGTATAGAGATTGGATTGGCACCACACACAAACTTTCAACTGAAGTCACTCAGTCCAGTCTGATCCGAACCAAAGTATTGGCAATGAGAAGAATTGAAGACGTGGCCCACAGAAGCGTCATGAAGATGCTTTGTCAAACAACTTCATACGAAGTCTATGGACACATACACTACAAATCAAGTAATCCCATACGACAGATCGGTACTTCCTGTGAAGTCGAAAGAGAATTCAATTGGATGCATTTATGACAGTAACCTCTCTTCGGCGGAGTCCGTAATAGCTACCGGCAACCATAGACTGGAAGCTTCTCCAGCAAATAACTACAAGAGAGCCTATTATTCATGATAGCTTCTCTTGACTTCTCCAATAAGAAAGGCATCCCTTTTACTGCCTTTCCCTTTAGCTCTTTATTATAGGGAAACCTGTGTGGCAACCCTATAAAGTTGAGTCTAGATCATAGGATGTTAAGTTATCAAGTCATGACAGTCCTTCAAATATAGCCGTTGAGCCTTTGGGAGCCACAGCTTTTAACGGAGACCGATGTCTTTCTCTCTCTGCTCAAGTCTTTCGTCTTCTAGTATTTTAGTTAGTGACTAGTGTTAGTGGCTAGTCTATTTTAACTTTCTAGCCTCTCCACTACCTTTCTAGCCTCTCCTTTTTAACCCAAACTTTTCTTAGTGGCTATAAGGTAGACTACTTTCTAGCCCACTTTTTTTAGTGACTATGGTAGGCTACTTTCTAACTTCCTTTTTAGGTCTTGTCCTCTTATAGGCTTCCTTATTTGAGAAGCCACCCTCCTTGGCCAATAAATAGAACCCAAGGGTTCCATTCTTGGATCATCGAGAGCATCAGAAGCAAACGAAGCATTCCAAAGCCCTCTAGCTCTCTCCACTTTCTCCATCGCCACCGCCACCTCTCTTCCATCGTCACGTCTCTTCTACTTCCATTTTTTAGTGAGAGACCTTCTCGTTCCCTGTGAGAACTCTTCTCATTCCACCTTCTTCCACCTTCAAGGCACCCTACCTTAACCCCGCCTTTGCCTTCGCCCTACCTTCAATGATCCAAGGAACAAACCCCTGGTCTTCTCTTCTCTATAAATACTCTCCGTCTCCGTGTACTTCTGTTCTTCGTGTCTCCATGCTGTTGTAATCGAGTCTCATAATTGTCATCGTGTTTCTGTAACTGTTAGTGTCTTTGTAATTGTCAGCTTGTAAACGTGTCTTATATCGAGTCTTTGTAATCGTCAGTGTTTATAATATAATCAAGTCTTTCTGTAAAATGAAATCTTCTCTGTGCATACTTGTTACCATGTATGAGTAAACTCCCCCTACACAAGTGGAGAGCTCTGTTCTCTCTTTCCGATATTTGATTTCTATACATGACTGGTCTCTAGGCCTAGATATTCTAAGTCTATTTGCAAGTCTATTGCTTGTGCTAAAATCCAAAGGATTCGATCGATTGCGTCTGAGTTCGAAGTCATCGCTACGTGAGCAATACATAGAATTGTGACTCTTGGTCAAGAAATGATATCAAAGCTCTTAACTTGTGTTGTCGAATCTCATAAAATATCACATTCTCTTGTTGGTACTCCTTGTGGAAACACTCTCATTGATTTCTTGTGTACTTTAGCAAAAAACCTAAAAACACAGTCAGAAAAAGTAAACACTAGTTTAGCAGATATATCAAGTTTGTTAGTTGGAAGAACAAATAGAGGTAGCGTAGCAATAGATTACATAAAAGCTAAAGTTTTTGAATGACTAAAACTGATCCTAAATATAGCAAAACAAAAACATCTCTAGCTTCTTTAAGTGTCCCCGTCATAGGACTTAGTGAAATCAACCTTACAACCGAAAGTGTTACACACGACCTCCTGGGCAAAAATACCTCGACCACACTGTCGGGAAAAGCATCGAACTCAGCTGGAAAAAGAAATAGGACTACACCGTCAGGAAGCCATGGCCTGGCCATTGTGGAGACACTACCTCGATCGCCTGGAGGGCCACGACCTCGCTGTTGGTAAACTCAACCTCGACCGGCATATAACCCATAACTTACGAATAACCAGGCCAAATACCTCCACTGACATCTTATACTATGCCCAGGTCTCACCCGCGTAGTCAACACACTGTCCTCCAGTGGCGCAATGAGACACACACACACATACAAGGGCTGACTGGGGTCTATGTCTCTACACCCAACAACACGGCCGTGTCCTGCTACCACGACATGGGGTCCGCGCCTAACACTGTACTCAAGCCCCGACCAAATGTACTCAGGCACTAGACTATCTTCATCTAGGTCCTGCGACAAGCATACCCACTAGACTATCCTTGTCTAGGTCCTGCGACGGGCATACCCATCAACTAGCTCATGGTCTCATAGTAAAATAGCAACTCAAGCAGTCCAACAAAAATCACTGATGTACCCATGCACATAGCAAGGAAACACAAGGCGGCCCGATGTCACTTGGAATCTTCCTCCAGTGAGGGACGACAAAAAATCATCTGTACACCTGGCCGGACCACAAAACCTACGGTCGCTGGCCACACACAAAACCTGTGGGAATAACACTCCACGAAATTTAAAACCACGCAAGAATGACCCTCCGCAGAAATACAACAACCACGGACACCCAATGACTCAAAACCAAGGAAACCAGGGTGACGAGGGTGCTTGGGACATTTACAGGGTGAAGGTCATCTATTTAGACCCAATAGGTCGACCTCCTTCCCTTTTTGCTTTCTCGCCGCTGTCGAAGATTGCTGGGAAGACGCAGAAGCTTGCGAATAGAATGGCTGAGGTGGGGGTGGTGGAGGAAGCCTTAATTGAGACTACTGAGGCTGCACCGATTGCGAAAATTACACTGGCACTGACTTCATCAGGCAGTCACGAATAATGTGACCCAACTGGTCACAACGGTAATAAACCACCGGCATCGAATAGGGTTTGCCGGGGTGGCTACCACCACACTTCCAACACTGCTTCAGTTGACCGGGTGTAGAACCTTATCACTGAGGAAAAGAGGAAGCAGGTTGCTGGGTAGCACCCGAAGATGCCTGCTGAATGAACTTCTTCCTAAACCTCTTAAACCTATGCTTCTTGCCTTTAGATAGGGAGAAGGAAGCACCACCAGCAGAAGGAAGAGCCGGAGGAACTCCTGGGGCAGTCGACAGGTACGGTAGCTAAAACTGTACCACCTGTTGGACCACACCGAGCTGAGGTAACCCCCGGGTCCTCGCTAATTCCAACTCCATAGCGACGGCTGCCTGGTAAGCTGTGTCCAACTCCGACACCCGAGTAGCAAATAGCGGCAGGCTCAGCTTCGTCTTTAATCCTCATAGGAATTACTGCGTCTGCAAGGTTTCATCTGCAAAAATGTGGGACGCATACCTGCCCAACTCAATAAATTTATCACGATACTGCTGCACTGACAAGTCTCCCTGGGTTAGCTCCAGGAATTGGTACATCTTCGCAAGCTTGAGACAGGCGGGAGTATAAGAGCGCTCGAAAGCTTCCACGAACTCCGCCCAAGATATCTATCGGAGCGGCCGAGAATGGAAGGCAACTTCCCGCTTCGAACTCCACCAGGTGCGCGTAGTACCTTGAAGTTGATAGGTAGCTAACATGACCTTTTCATCATCCACGCACTCCATCGAAAGGAACGTGGATTCGACAGCATCCAACCATACTCTTGCTACCTCCGGGTCGGATTGACCCTCGAACGTCGCCCTATCCGGATGTAGGTATGGAAGATGGTGTTTCTTCTCCAATCATGTTCCTGGGCTTGAGTGAGGGTGCACCAAACCACTCCAAAGTGAGGGTCGGTGGATGGAGGGGGTTGTTCTTGATTGGTCTCATTGTAGTGGGTTTCATACTCCTCATCCCAATCAGGAGAGGCCTCAAAAATCTCAACCTCTTCTTCAATCCCAGCTTGGGGTAGGAGATTAGCCTGATGATTGGAGCTCATCCCCCAGACTACGAATGGCGCGTGAAGGACTTGGTTGGCTGGTTTTGTGTTTGCTAGGCTCACGCCCAGAGCATACCGCATGATTGCGCCCCCTCCGATCTTTAGCCAAGACACAAACCCCGCCCCCTAAGTGTTGCCCCAACTTTGATGAACATACCCTATCGGGGTGTCATTTTGACGGTCACATATGACCCTGATGCTGCTATATGAAAGCACTCTACTTGAGCTCTCACTTTGATAATCGTGCGTCGTCAAATGGTGCTTGACAGAAGCACCCTATCTGACCCTGACTCGATAGTCATGCTTGATCCCAGATGTCACTACATGGGAGCACCCTACTCGGCCCTACCTCGGTGTTCATGCACGACCTAGATGTTACTTCATGAGAGTGCCCCTACTAGTCTCTACCTCGATGATCGTGTCCCATCAGATGTTGCTTGATCCTGCCCGATCTCTGCCTCAATGTTCATGCATGACACAGACATTACTTGATGAGAGCACCCTGCCCAGTCTCTGTTTCAATAATCATGCACCATTAGACATCGCACAATCAAAGCACCCTATTCGGTTCCCAGCCTCGATGATCGTGCGTCACTTTGGTGTAACATCGATAAGCATGCCCCAGTGCTATTACTCGAACAATGAGCATACTTCATGAGTCTCGATGCAAGATAAAGGGTCAGGCCCCTACCTTTGTCAATGGGCCCCAAATGAGACCATCAGGGTCTCACGATGTCCATCTCCTTCGGTCACAACGATGCCCCTGGCACTCGACTGCCAGTCCCAGGTGGGCCCCAAGCACGACCATCAAGGTCTCGTAGTGCCCATCTCCCTCGATCACAACGGTGCCCCCGGCATCCGACTGTCAGCTACTCCAGTCACATCGGGGCCCGAGGTACTCGATCATAGCGGTGCCCCGGGCACCCGACTGCCAGCTACTCCAGTCACAACAGGGCCCATGATACTCGATCGCTCAACAACTCCAGTCACAACGGTGCCCCCATCACCTGACTGCCAGCTACTCCAGTCACATCGGGACCTGTGACACCCGATCGCTCAATAACTCTAGTCATAACAGTGTCCCCGGCATCCGGTTACCAGCTACTCCAGTCACATCAGGGCCCGTAGCACCCGATCTCTCAACAACTCTAGTCACAACGGTACCCCGGCACCCGACTGCCAGCTACTCCAGTCACATCGGGGCCCGTGGCACCCGATCGTGCAACAGCACCAGTCATAACGGTGCCCCCAGCACCAGATTGCCAGCTACTCTGGTCGCATCGGGGCCCACGGCACCCGGTCGCTCAACAACTCTAGTTATAACGGTGCCCCCGACACCCGATTGCCAGCTACTCCAGTCACATCGGAGCCCGCGGCACCCGATCGCTCAACAACTTCTATCACTATGGTGCCCCCAGCACTCGACTGTCAACTACTCCAGTAACATCGGGGCCCGTGACACCCTACCGCTCAACCACTCGAGTCATGACGGTGCCCTCGGCACCCGACTACCGGGTCCAGACGACGCCGGGTTACTCTAGCCCCAACGATGGTCAACGACTCCAGTCTCACCGTTGCCAATGGCACCTGACTGCCCAACCACTCCAGTCTCGATGATCGTGCACAACTGACTGCCCGATCTCTACCTCGATGTTCATGCATGACATGGACATTGCTTGATGAGAGCACCCTGTCCAGTCTCTGTTTTAATGATCATGTACCATCAGATGTCGCACAATCAAAGCACCCTATCAGGTTCCCCGCCTTGATAATCGTGCATAACTTTGGTGTAACCTCGATAAGTGTGCCCCCAGTGCCGTTACCAGAACAATGGGCATACTTCTTGAGTCTCGACGCAAGATAAAGTGCCAGGCCCCTACCTTTGTCAATGGGCCCCAAGTGTGACCATCAGAGCCTCACGGCGCCCATCTCCTTCGGTCACAACGGTGCCCCCGGCACCTGACTGCCAGTCCCAAGTGGGCCCCAGGCACAACCATCAAGGTCTCGAGGAGCCCATCTCCCTCAGTCACAATGGTGCCCCTAACATCTGACTACCAGCTACTCAAGTCACATTGGGGCCCGTAGTACCCGATCGCTCAACAACTCTAGTCACAACGGTGCCCCCGGCACCCAACTGCCAGCTACTCCACTTAGATTGGGGCCCGCGGTACTCGATTACAATGGTGTCCGGGGCACCCGACTACCAGCT
This sequence comes from Amorphophallus titanum, assembly GCA_024336825.1. Lineage (NCBI taxonomy): Eukaryota > Viridiplantae > Streptophyta > Magnoliopsida > Alismatales > Araceae > Amorphophallus > Amorphophallus titanum. Next base: position 134,093 of record JANBPO010001567.1, on the reverse strand, counting down.
ACTTCAGTCATATTGGGGCCTACGGTACTCAATTGCTCAACAACTCTAGTCACAACGGTGCCCCCGGCACCCGATTGCCAGCTACTCCAGTCACATCGGGGCCCGCGGCACCCAATCGCTCAACAACTCTAGTCACAACGGTGGCCCTGGGACCCAGTTGCCAGCTACTCCAGTCACACCAGGGCCCGCAGCACCTGATCTCTCAACAACTCTAGTCACAATGGTGCTCCCGGCACCTGACTACCAGCTACTCCAGTCACATCGAGACCCACGGCACCCGATTGCTCAACAACTCCAGTCACAACGGTGTCCCCAGCACCAGACTGGTAGCTACTCCAGTCACATCGGGGCCCACGACACCCGATCGCTCAACAACTCCAGTTACAATGGTGCCCCCGGCACCCGACTGCCAGCTACTCCAGTCACATCGTGGCCCGCGGCACCTGATCGCTCAACAACTTCAGTCACTACGGTGCCCCCGACACCCGACTGTCAACTACTCCAGTCACATCGGGACCCGTAACACCTGATCGCTCAACCACTCGAGTCATGACGGTGGCCCCGTCACCCGACTATCGGGTCCAAACAACGTCGGGCTACTCTAGCCCCAACGACGGTCAACAACTCTAGTCTCACTGGTGCCAACGGCACCTGACTGCCCAACCACTCCAGTCTCAACGGTGCCCCGTGGCACCATGTTGCCCAGCTACCTTGGTCACTACGGTGCCTACAGCACCCGAGCGTTCAGCTATAACGGTGCCCATGGCACCTGACCGCCCAGCCCCGGTGACACCCGGCTACTTCAACTCCAACGGCCCTCAGGCTCTTCAACCTCAGCGGTGTTCGTAACACCTAATTATTCTAGCAATGATATCCAGGGTACCCAACTCTCCCAGCTTCGACGGTGGCTAGTCGCCCCAATCACAGCGGTGCTTAGGGCACCCGATTGCTCCAGTCATTACCGTACCAATGGCACCAAACTACACCAGTCAAAGCGATGTCTACGGCCTCAATGGCTCTAGTCGCAATGGTGCCCACAACACCAGGCAACTCCGAACTCAATGGCTCTCGGTTGCTCCAGTCAGGGTGACACTCACGCTGTCTGACCTCCCCAGTCTCAACAGTGCTCGGCCGCCTCTGTCTCAACTGCGCTCGATCGCTCTAGTCACAAGTGGTGCCTGTGCTGTTCGATCGTCTCGGCCTTAGCGACGCCCAACTACTGCAACACAATGGTGTCCATGGCACCCCTACTATCCCAATCTCGGCACTGTCTCGTATCGGGGATACATTGTAATGCCCCCCGGCCAGCATCCTGCTGAGTCCCATGTCCTTTGACGAACACTATGTACGAATGCGGAACTACCCACACAATAATGCAATGACCCAGGGACCATCATAAATGATGAAATTGTCCCGTGGCTTGCAAGCATTTGTAATCGGGCTCTCATGCCCCCATCTAAATGCCTTTCATGGCACATAGCTATGTAGCCCAGTCACAGAACTAATCCCCATCCTCGCCGGAACTAGTCTCTCTTCCCCCAGTTATCCCTATTGTGTTGTTATTACCCTACGCTGTTGCATGGACTAACCCCTCCCGACGTCGCGGCTCCTATGGTCCCTAACTCTCTCTTCGGTAGTTGAAATAAAGGTGTTCAGGCTCCGCCCGATGTAAAATAAACACCAATCGCTTGAGGTCACTGGAAAAGATGTCCAGTACACGAGCCCCCACAATCGTCTACACTCGTACTAGTAGAACCTCCTCCCCTCCACGTGACACATAACATTTCGTGCTCACGTGCGGTGCCCTGACGGTACATCCCCAGTCAAACACTTGGTTCTACCGATAATTATCGAGAAATTGACTAGCACATTCGCATTCCACCCAGTTGTCTCTATCCCGGTCTTCCAGAATGATTAACCATACGCCATTCCTTCTTGTGCATTCCTATTGTTCTTTTCACCCTCCTTTCAATACCCCAGAATTTTCGCATGCCAAGTCGACCTATCTCAGCCTTTCGTAAAAGGCGAGTGTGCATCCCCGCCATGAGGAAAAATAGAAGGGATTTTCCTGCACGCGTAAACACCTATGCATCCATACGTCGACTTAAAGACAAATGGTCTAAACGCTGGAGTCTATCAGCCTTGATCAACCATGTAGGATCGAGAGTTAATACTCCACCATTCTCTAGATAATTTTCTTATACTGGATTCTAGATTTTACATAAGCTCATTTGTCCTCGGAAATAGGCCTAATCTCGTAGTGGACGCCAACTACGATTTGTCGTCCCACACCTCCTTAAAGTGACACAATCTATATGCTTAATTCTATTTTTATTCTTATTACATAGTCATCTCAATGCATAAAATGTACCATTAAAATTACTAAAATAACTTATTATCCGTGAGCCATATTTTAATATCTTGAATCAAATTTTAATCATAGGATAGTGGGTCAAATCTATTAACTAAACAAATCACCATTGTTTAACTATAAAATTACGCTTCTAATTTGAGCAACACAACTTGCTATCCGAGGAACTAATCTACGCTACTGAGCAACACAGCTTGCTGAATGTAGCGAAGAAAGTAACAAAAGAATAAAACAGAAACAATGTAGCTCTGAAGAGCAAAATGACTCTGGATCTGATCCACAAGTCGAAACACAGATAGATCTACACTTTTAACCTTCGTTGCACACTACTCACTCTTCAGTTCTCTCTGTCTCTCCTTGCTCCTTTCTCTCTGAACTGCTTTCTCTATTTTTCTTTATATGAAGCTCACACTTTTTCTCCTCTTACTTCTCTGCTTTCGTAGTCGTTCTTCTATTTCTCTATTGGAGCTCTCACTTCTTAGCTCACGAATCTTCTACTGTCTTCATCCTCTCCACTCATCTTCCCTTTTATCCTCAAACATGAATCTTGTGGTCCCCACGAGATTCTTTCTTTTGGGGCGTGTGGAGGGAACGCTCTCGCCAAAGCATTTCTGGAAGGTGCTTTGATTCGAGAGTCCACGTGTCAAGTGGAGGTGAGAGGCTTTCCACGTGATGGATCCTTTCTGCTTGAGAGTTCACCTTGGATCACGTGCCCATCATATGCTCCCTAGGTTTGCATGCCTCTCACTCTCCCTTCCAAAGATCACGTGCAAGTGATTTACTTATAGTAGGTTCGAGCTCCCTTATCGGATTTGGATTTAAGTTAAGGGATGAGGAATTGGATCATCAGAAACATCGACCTTATTGGCAACAATTAATACAGCTGCATCAACCCTTTTAAATTAGTGCATCTAGGCACCATTCTGATGCCCTGACCTTCTGGCTTGAAACAATGCTTCGGTGTGCTTTTTTGCTACTTAGTCCTGCTTTTGTTGCTGCTACTTTGTTGAAATGCTATTAACTACAGAGAACTTCACCTGGCTTGGATTCTGCTTACTTGGAGAATTTTGCCTAACCTGCTGAACAATTGTTGACTATATGAGCATGCTGCTACTACTGATCTGACCATAGGACTTGGCTGCTAGAGCCCTTGAGTTTCTCTTAATGATAGCCTAAAGGACATGATCTTCTATCATTGAGGTTGATGCAGTAAGCTATGGCATTAACGCATTAAGGCTTTGCTCTAAGAGGCATTTCATCAAAGAATTCCTTTTTCTTCATTGAATTGGACTTATTTGAGCATGGGCCACTGAACATGAGCTTATCCAGCTTGTTAGATAACTTCAAGCTTTAGCTGACATGATTAGAGTGTATTCACATACTACTGTAGACTAAATTTCACTAGTGACCATCAAATACTTCTGTCGCACCGACCTTATGCAAGTGTAGATGCAAAATGCATCGACCTGCCTACTGAATGCTTAGACCTTTTTGGTTATGGCTTTACTCTAATGCCTCAACCTGTCTTAACATAGCTACATCGACCTATGTCAGCAAAATGACACTTGGGAACTTTATGCATCGACCTCATAACATGGATAGCTTTTATGCATCGACCTAATAGACATGAGTGGCTTTTATGCATCGACCTGATAGTTGTAACTCTGTATACGTACATCGACCTGATAGGCATAAACACTTCAGCTGCATCAACCTTATAGGCATAACATCTTCAACCGCATCGAACTTATAGGCATAACATCTTCAGCTACATCAACCTTATAGGCATATCATCTCCAGCTGCATCGACCTTATAGGCATAACATCTCCGTTGCATTGACCTGACTAGTTTAACCATAGCCGTTGCATCGACCTTACTCCTTTAACCAACTCTGAGTGCATCAACCTGAGTTATATCAATTGACACTGATGCATAGACCAGTCAATTACTGCTTCGACTAAACTTCCAAGAAGTTCTTAAGGTACATCGACCTGAGATCCTTTAATTAGCAGGTGCTCTAATTTTTCTTCCAGTGGTGACCTGGCTTCTTTCCTCATAAATTCTTCACTATTCATTTGCCCCTTCAGACCTGTTCTTTTTAGCATTCAACCACCACAATCACAGACTTCTACACATAATGTAATCATAATAGAAGCAATGGTAGCAAGCAATTGCATTAGGTTGATTAACATCAAGGAATGCACTAATGCAACATCAACACATATCACATCATCATGTCAACATATGTCAGTTTTGGCCCTCTCTATAGTTATGAAGAAGGGGTGGCATCGTTTTGCCGATCGGGATAGGAATCGATTGAGCGCAGTGATTCTTCTTGCGAGGCACTGGACAACTTTGATGCAGGAGAGTGGCCACACCAGAATAAGCATCTAGAAAGCTCAACAGTTCATTACCGGAGGTTAAGTCATCCAGTTGGTCAATGCTCGGTAACAGATAGCAATCTTTCGGAGTGGCTCTACCATTTACCTGAATCTTTTGGTACTAGGATGACATTGGCGAGCTAAGTCGGGTAAAGGACCAAGCGAAATAGCCGAGTTTTCTTCCCCTTGTTGATTTGCTCTTTGATTGCCAATTTTTCAAGGGCGTGCTTTCCTTTTCATTGTTGAATTTGTTTCCCCGTTGGGTCGAGGTTGGGGTGATGCTCAGGTGGTAAATTAGCCCCAAGTTTAACTTCAACAGTTGGGTCATCTCTGAGGAAGATTGACAGTAGCTGTCCACCGAGTTTGCCGACCGTCGGCTTGTCCTCGATTACCTCAAGCTCTCTGTTTTTACCCTCAGGCCTTACGGCTTCTACCGAGATTATATAGAACATTCTAGCTATTTCCTGATTACCTCGGACTTCCCCTGCACCGTATTTGGTGGGAAACTTTATTTTTTGGTGATAAGTGGAGGGCACTGCCTTTATTCGACCGATAATACTTTGGTTAAAAATGGCATTATAGGTTGACATTCCTTTGATCACCATGAAGTTTTCCATGAATGTGACGACTTTAGGAGGTGTACTGAGGGTGACAGGCAGGCTTAGTGCTCCATCGGGATAAGTTGCCTGGCTATTGAACCTACAGAGGGGGGTTCAAATCGGGCGGAGCCTTGATGGGTCTTTACCCATCTCTTCCAGGTCTCAGTCGGAGTAGACCAAGGCCTGCTAGTCATGTGCCGAAGGAGCTTTGGGAGGATCCAAAGCTCGATTGGCTCTCTCGACGTGACACTTCCTCCCTCGGCCGCTATCACCTCCTGATGCTGATCCCCCCGAGATGACGTTAATATGGATCCCTCAAGAGCGGTTGGCAATTTCTGCTAGGAGGACCCCGCGATCCTCCCGTCAGTTGGCCACGTATTGGGAGAGGTGTCCTTGGCAGACGAGACTCTTGATCTCATCCTTGAGCTATTGACGATCACTGGTATGATGGCCATGGTCATTATGGAACTGGTAGTGCTTCCCATGACTACGACGTCTTGGGTCGGCTTTCATTGGCTCTTCGGTCTCCTTATCGGTTCCTCCTTTTTCCTACCTCGGGGCTTGTTTGGACGGCCGCTTCTTCTCCCCCTATCGTCCCGAGCTCTCTGAGTCTTGGCAAGCATTGAGGACTTCCTCACACTCCGCATGGCGTAGAGATAGAGTCATTAGGTCGGCGAGAGAGGAGGGGGGTGGAGCACCAGTTCACTCTGGAGGCCTTCGTCGCGAGTTCCTCCTGTCAGTGCAGTGATGGCAGAGGCTACATCCAGGTGGGGGATGCACAGGGCCTCCACCTTGAAGTGGTTGATATAGTTCCAACTGTTGGCCACCAGGAGGGCCAACATAGAAAGAGAAGAGAAGAAGCTACAGGCTCCTATGCTAGGGAAGTTCAAACAAATATGGGTGCCCAAGAAAATCCAGGGGCCGGCCCTAGCCCCTAAGAAGAAAGAAGCCATTACCATGCACCCCAGGAGAAGGGGCAAGGAAGTTAAAATGGATGAGGAGGAAGTAGAGGTGGTCACCCCAGTGGCTGCTCCGCCCATGCGAAGAGCCTGCGCTAGGCAGGCATATATATTCTGATACCATCGGGAGATGTACCAGACTGCTCAGATGTCAAGATTGGCTCGCCAACCGATGACTCGAAAGCGCCTGCAGTTTCAAGCTATTCCTCCGAGGCGCAATCAAGAAGAAATGGACAAAGTAGTCCAAGATTATTTCCACTGCCTGGGGAACTCATCCTTAGGGCAACAAAGATTGCTTCGCGCCATGGGAGCCAAAGAAGAAGGAAAGAATGATAAAGAAGAAATTATGTCAGGAGCCTCATGCACAGATTCTAATGAGTTTGAAGATGGCAGTTCCTAAGGGAGAGATTCCTCATGGGAAGAGGGAAGATTATAGGAAGACATGATGGATTCAAACAAATGATTAAAGTAGGAAGTGAAAGAGGAATTTCCCCTAGGAGATGAAGCTATGGATTTGAAGTAAGTCCACATGCAATGTGGCACCTAGCAATGATGCAAACAACACAAACAAGCACAAATGAGTAATTGGACAAGATGACTCCTATGTAAATAAGGAAAGGATGAGAGGCAACCAAAGTCAACCAATTTGTGATGATGCACAAATTTTACTTGTTTCTCCTTTAGAACCTCAATGATTTAAGTTAAAATATTCTCTCCAACAATAGGTTCTTATTAGGAAAAGATATGAAAAACTTGGTTAACTCTAGGTGTAAACTCCCCCTTACTTATGCAACCTAGACATGGGGTGACAAAGGTACAATCGCCCCGGTGTTCGTGTGGGAATCCACAGCTCGCGGGGACTTATGGAGGTCCCTGATGTGGTCACCTAGCCGACTCCAAAGAATATGGAGATGAGAGGATCACACACCAAGGTTGGAATGCAACTATGATATGAAAAATGAATGATCCTATGTGCATCGGAGTGCATGTAATTTCTAGCCTAAAACTAACAAATAATATGCAAACAATGATATAAATGCATGTCTCAATAGAGGAGGAGATTAGATAGCACCCAGGAATAATAAAGAGAGTAAAAACTATATAAATATCAACACCCTCAGGATGTGTACCTATAACATAGAGAAATGATCGTATAGGAGGCTGCTAAGCAGATAAGACGGTCTATCGCTAGACTACTTTTAGGCCAAAAACGGCCGGGAGGAGACCACTACGGAACCAGAGAGTAGAAAACAACACAAAATAAAATAGGAAAATCGAGGAAAACACAAGGGCTACTGGGAATAGCAAAGAGCAGCAGGTGAAACAGCAGCTCAGCACGATTCGCACTAGATGTCTCGCCGTGATCACCAAAAAATAGAGGTTGTGGGTATTTCTTTTATGTGTGTTGAATGTGATTGTGATGGTGAATAGGATGATATGTGAAATATAGTGTAAGCAAGTGATGCACTAACTCAAGCAATCAATATCAAACATGGAGCACATGGGCATGTCATCTTAATAATGCAGAAATAATGGATGGAAGAAATAAAACACACACCGGGGCGTAGAGCAACGGAACAAAAGGAAAACACACATCGTGGGTGTGGAGCAACTAAAAATAAAAGGAATAGATGGAATAAATGATAGAAAAAGATGACCAATATGCAAATAAAGGAAGATGTGATCGCCACTAGTGTAAATAACGTAGTAAAATCACAATATGTACCTTGGAAAGAGCCAAGTGAAGCCACCCACCAGCAGAATAAAGAAACCAGGCACTGCGATGGTAAACGGTCCTCAGACAACCACTAGGACACGGCAAACGGTCCTACAATAGACTGCTTGAGATCCGAAAATGTTCTTCCAAATGGCCGCAAGTGTAGCCAGAATAGAAATGTGGAACTTGTATCTCCACCCCTCCTGGCCGGGCAGAAGAGCTCTGCCTCGTGCAATGAACTCTGTAAACCTGCCGACGAATGTAGACACAAAGAAAAATAACCCAAATAAGCCCTTGGACAAGTGTAGTATCTATAATGTAATTAAGCTAAGATGCATAAAAGGAAGGGTGAATACCCAGGGGTTGGTGATTTTTTTAACCCCTATGGGGTGTGGAAAAGAGTAGGAGGATATTTGAGAATGATGCAAGTGCAGAAGAATGTGGAAGAGGAGGAGATAGAAGAGGGGGAAACTAAGAGGAAAAGACACAAAGAAAGTCAATGGAACTTAATACTCCCTGGACCAGAAGCCTTATGGATGTAGAAAAGACTTCTCCCTGGTTGATACTCGCTCCAGGATGCAGCAGCACTTCGACGTAAGCTCCAGCAATCTCCTCTTCAGGCCATGAAGCCAAGGGTTCTATTTATAGACCCCCAAACCCTCTGGTCGAGTTGGAGAGAAACTTGCACGAAAGTAGGCCTAAACTTAGCAAACTCTTGAAGATAATACTCCCAAGAGTCCATAGAAACAAACAGAAGGTTCTGAGGATCATCACGCGATGGGACTAAACCAGGGTAGCATTCGCCCGCCATGGCATTTTAATATTATTATTCCCCAGGAGAGGGTCAATAGAGGACATGTAGAGGCAGACCTCTTTAGATCCCAGGAGGGGTTTAGAAATCGGAACGGTTCAGCATAGCAGAGATCGGAATTTATTTGGACAACATCTCCCCTTATTTTCGGATCATGCTCGAGGAGGTATAGGACATTCATCCACGGAGTGCCGAGATGGAAGCCAAAGAAAGACGGGTATTTCTCACCCAAAATCCCAAAAGGATCGAGATGCGACGGGACAATGTCTACTTATCATGGTATTTATTGATATTCCCTTAAAGGAACCATCGGAGAACATGCAGTGGCAGAACTCCATGGGCCAGTAGGGTTGGCAGAAACATAACAGTTGGTAGAATGTAGGGGTGGAGTCCCGTTAATTTAGCTCTCGTGAGTTTGAGTAGATAACCATGACTGCTCCTCGTAATGAATGGGGCTGTTGAGGTTGAGGTGTCTAGATTCAAGGTTGGCTAGGGGGCTGCTGGGAGGTTAGGTAACTTGGATGAACTTCAGGGGGTAGCAGGGCTGGGCAATGAGTTAATGAGCTTGACGCAGAGGGTGGTCAGCGTTGAGATTACATGGCATAGATGGGGATCGGTACGAAGGCAGACCAGCGTGGGGGGAATGAGGTGGTCAGTGCGAGGAGTTGCATTGGGGTTATTGACCTGGGTTGCATTTCGACGTGTTGGAGCTCACAGGTCAGCGCGGATGGGGTTGATCTGGTATCGACGCGATGGTGATTGGCATCCTCGGCGCTGTAGAGATGGGCGCCAAGACAGCAAGCAAGGGACTGGTGGGGGGGCTTCGAAGGTTAGTTTAGGTGAGTCCTCTCAAGGAGAAAAGGATCTTCTCACAGGGATACTAGGAGGGCATACAATTGTTGAGCTGGACTTAGAGTAACTTGATAAACTATCCCTCATCAAGTGAACAGATGGCCACGAGATGGACTGTCTCAGGCCCCTGCCGCACCTGAGAGGTTGATTCAGCATTCAGATGATCCATATGTTTCACTCCAACTGGAACAAAATTCAGTGGCCAATAATTCATAAACATACACATAAGTTCACTATGAATACTATTCGGCACGACAAACGCCAACCACTGGAAGGATTAACATAGATAACAGCACGACGATGTAAAGGGACATCAAGGGAAGAAACCCACAAATATCATTCAACACTGTATATGTGTTTCTTGCATCTTGTCACCGCATACCCAAAGGGTAAGAAACTACCGTAGAGGAAGGAATATCTACATTTCGTAGCAAATCAGAGGGATGAAGGGAGAAACCATAAACATGACAGAAATTTAGAGAATTGAGGTGGGGAAACTGTAGCCCCTCAGGGCAATTCGCAGAAGGTCGCCCCACCTTCGATTGCTCCTACTCTGCTAGTGCTTTATCTCTCTTTTGCTCCTCTGATTTTCTTCTCCAGCTCTCTCTCTTCCTCTTTTTTTCTTTTCTCTTCTCAATTTGCTCCCCCTTAGCTTTCTGCCCCGAGACTCTCCTCTGTATAGCAGACTCTACTATCTCTCTCTGCCTGTTCTCTTCGCAGTGTGTCTCTCTGTTTAAAGCAAGGGATTTATAAGGGCTTCAGTCATCGGCGTGCCTTCTCCCCAGGTAGCCTTTGCCCAGGCCATCTCGGCTCGCCTTGTACCACGGGGCTCGGGGCATTGCTTCGGTGTTAATGGGCCTCTTTCGAGCCCATATGGAGATCATGGGCTTATGGGTCGATACAGCCTTTTCTTAACAATCCCTTATAATGCAACAATATGCAATCCTTTGTTATAATGCATTTAATCTTTGCTGGCCGGTGATATCAAACCCGTCCTCTTGCTTCTTCCATAACGTTGTGGAGGTCTTTCATAGCAGACGAATGACTGTCTGGAATTTCATTGACTTTGATAATTGGTTTAATCGGCTAGATCGTTCAAGATAACGTTCGCACCGGGCAGCATCTTTGCCACAAGCTTTAGCCGGATAAGGTATAAACTGTGATACACCCTCCTTCTATCATGGTGAGAGCTTTGAGGAACATTCATGAATGCTCAAAAGATGTGCATGATGCATGCTGGGCTAAAGGAAAAGAAATCATCAAAACGAATGCAAAGAAAGAATAAAATAGCAAGATACTCGAGAATAGTATTGCTAGACCAGAAAAATTAGGGTTAACAGGCTATCTGCAACCACGGTGTGCAAGATAGAACCATCATCCCCCAACTCTTCCAACCCAACAGCCTATCCAACACTTAAACATGTGCACCTAGATCACCATCATTTTTGTTAAAGGGGGACATCAGATCCCAGAACACATGAATGACCAGCCAATTCTCGAGGTAATATATCATAGATACTATATAGTAATGCACTAAGGGATTAAGGAATCGAGATACTTACCTGACTTACCTGCCTAACGGGAACGACGCGATGCGATGACTCTCATGATTATGACATTAAGAGGTTAGCCATCAATAAGTAAATCCACAAAAAATAAGCATGAAGCATCAAATATAAGACAAAGACCAGACATGAATGGAACAAATATAACATTGCAAGCATCACAGCAGTCAGTAACAAAACGGTCATGCGACGACCGCAAGGGGGAGCCTAACGGTCCAGAGCTAGACCGCTACCCTTAAGGCGGTTCACATTCTCCAACGGGTGTGACCCTGAAGAAAAACGGTCCAAGGAGGACCGCCAAGGACATCCTAATGGTCCATCGAGCGACCGTAAGGCCCTGGGCGAATTCAAATCCGAGAACGGCCATTCAAACTTCCCTCTCTCTCTCTCTCTCACTCATTCCAAACACTCAAAACCTCACCTCTCCGGTGACCCCTACCTCCAGCAATCACCACCGAGTCTAGCATACTCGCCCATTGCCAAACCCACACCCACCCATACTCCGAAAATGGTGAAGAAAAGGGCAATGTGATAGTCCCAACGCCGTATGGCCGAGGAGGACACACCGGCAACTCTGGCGGACCGAGCGGAGGAGGAAGTGCGGCCGACTCAAGCCGAGGTCGGGGAGCTTTCTACGACTGCTGCTGCACTTGAGGGAGGAGCTGAAGACGATGATGGAGAGCACACGGCCAAGGAAGCTCCTGAGGCGGCAGCTAGAACCCCCTAGCATTAGGTAGGCCAAAAACTCAAAAACCCATTTTTTAATTTTTCAAAGTATGCATGGAGGTAGGATAACACGGGATTGGGTTAGGGGACCTTTAGAAGGCATGTACAAGCCCTTAGGGCCGTCCCCTAAGCTTGGGGAAACAGGGAAATGCCGCCCACCGCGGTGAGAACCTAGTGGTCCTTCCAACGACCGCTAGGGTGCCAGACGGTCTGAACCATACCGCTAAGGCTAGAAAAATAGTTAGGAGGGGACCGTTAGGGCTTTGAGGGTGATTTTTTTTCAATGCGATGCAATGCATGAATTATTAAACTACATGGATGACTGACCTAGGATGTTTAAATGCATGCAGGGAAAGCACAGAACGAGGATATCGTGGCTGCAGGTCCGAGCAGTGTACTTGGCGCTATCGGATTTCTAGAGAGACAAACTAGCCGTGATGGGGTTTGCCAAGTTCCTCGGGATAGAGGTGATGAGGCTGGACACCACCCTCCCGTATGCGCTCCATGGCCGGTGGGATCCAGTCAGTAGGGCGTTCTTGTTCCTGTGGGGACACATGATCCCCACGCTGGAGGACGTAGTGAGGATCACTAGATTGAGAGTCCATGGAGCGCCAGTGACATGGATGACATATGCCGACTGTCGGGAGTTGGCGCGCGAACTGCTAGGGCTGGAGCTGATGAGGCCGGGACACCACTCATCCATGCTGGCACGAGTGACCCTCCAGGAGAGCTTAGGACTGAGAGGAGCGGCGATAGCCGTGGGAAAGCTACCAGAGGAGCACTTGGGACACCTGACGGACCAAGCGAGATAGAGAGTGGCAGCAGGACCAGGCCTAGAGGCAGACGTAGTCCTTCGCCGCTTCCTAATGTTGCTGTTCGAGAAGCTCATTTTCGCGACGAGGGCAGATGGAGTGAACTGCAAGCTTCTCCCTCTACTGAGAGACTTGGACGGAGTTGGATACTACACATGGGGTGAGGCTGCTCTAGCATTCCTGTGCGACTCCCTCATCCCGCATCACAAGGGATGGTCCCCAATGTTTTCCCCATCACACTGGGGTGAATGGGGCATGGAAACGGACCCTAGGGCCGGGTCTGAATGGTGTTATGCCATTTTTGGTCGATCGACCGTAGGGTTCAGTAGACCGTTCGGATGTTCACCATGAACTGGGCACTTTGCCCAGTTTGGTCGACCAAACTACCCAATTCGGTCGACCGAACTAGGTTGGCTGACCGACCCCTAGGGGTTGGGTGACCGAAATGTAGAGGAGAGGCTATTTTGAGCCCCGGTTAGTCTGGTTGTGACCCAATGATTGACCTATGGCCCCGTGGATGTCCCGGACACACCGTGGTGACTGTGGTCATGTTTCTGAGTGTCTGGAGGTACCGTTTCACCTTGATTAGTGTGCTTGTTTGTTAAAAAGGTCCTGGTGATCCTCTTGTGATCCGGGCTTTCGTGTTACGCTTAATCGAGTCACCGCGGGTTGACGTGAGTCTGGAGGGCTATTCCTACACATTGTTGGTTTTCCCGAAAAGTATTTTCCATGTGGGGCATGAGTTTGTCCCTTGGACAATGAGTCTAATTACCCAGCCTGGGGCTGAAGGGTTTTATAGCTTCCCTTTGGAAGGGATTAGGGTTGGCGGTCATGGGCTGCCTAATAATTATATTGCTTTGTTTTCTGACCTAGGGATAGGCCAGATTGATGGCATGGAGCTATCCTGTACGACGGTCTTGACCCTATGTCCCATGACTCAAAGACCATTGGTTTAATAGGTCTAGTGGACTACCTAGAGTCCAGTGGCATTGTGCCACCTATGTTCCGAGCCACGTGTGACAGGGCTCGCATGTAGCCTGTCCGCATTCTGATGCTTCCCACCGAGAGTCATTTGTGTGGTGGCCCACACTACTCATAGCTTCTTAGGCACGCATGTGCTAACCCACCTGGGTGTAGGTGGAGAGCTACAGTAGCTTGCCTAGGCATGTGTGTGCTGACCCACCTGGGGGTAGGTGGAGAGCTACACCCGCGAGAGATAATTTTTAGGCAGGTTTGTTGTAGGACGTCCTCTGTAATGGCTTGAGTTTGGGTCGGGAGGAAAACCAGCTAGACGGCCTAACATGGTACAGTCTATCAGTGTGTGCAAGCATGGTCGGGAACTTCATGCGAGTGCTGACGAGCATGACCCTGACTAGACCCTTGTTCTGTGGTTGTTTGTGAGTGTCTCAATTTTTACCTGGGGAAAGGGGGAGACACTTGAGGCATAGAGTAAGTCGTCGGGGGATGCTTCCAGCCTTGTCCTTAGTAGTAGGTACTCCTGTCACGTGGTTTAAGTGTCTCGTGAACCGAAATTCTATTCTCTGACCATGAGGCGTGGTTTCCCAGACTATTTCTATGTGTTTTCCCGAGGTTGAGGCTCGGGGTACCCGATAGGGTTACCTGGGGCTTCACCCCTTGCCTGGGGTGGGTTCACGACAATGAGGTCGTGACGGTACCCGCGGATCACATGGTCCTGGTTAGGCCTTTTCTATGAGGCAGGCCCCCACGACGGTGTTGTCGTGTATTTTCCCTCGGTAGCTGTGGTGTTAGGTGGTCCAGTCCCCGATTGTGAAATCAGGAGCTCTTTCCCCCGTTACCGGTGTTGATAGTTTATGTTCCTCTTTATCCCCGAACTAACTAACTATGCAAGTATATGCATGAAGCATGAACCGGCATGAAAGTATGAACAAAGCAAGGGCGATAAAGGATGAAGATACTGACCATGATCGCCACCATGGGCTAACAATGCCACAGGGATGAAGAAAGGATGCAAGGCACCATGTACCTTGGAAAGATGAAGACTTTATTGCGCTTGAGGAACGGGGTGTGGGGAACGTCGTGGATTCAACCTCCTCCCCTTCCAGGCGGCTAGAGGAAGAGGGCCTCACATGGTATTCATACTCTCCTGCAAAATAAAGATCAAACACAAAGATAAAAACCCATTAGAATTCATGAAGTGTAGTATCAATCCCGCAGTGATAAAATAACATGAATAAAAAGGGAGAATGCATGGAAATTTTTAACCCCTGTGGAAGGGTGGAAAAGATAGGTGTGTGTATTGTGATGAGATAGCCTTGGTTAGCAAATAGGCTCTCTCGTTGAAGTGCGGCACAAACTTACCTTAGGTGGTCTAGGTGAGCCTCTTTGGAGTGACTATAGATAAGAATGTCATCAAAATAGACCACAAGGAAGACCCCAATGTAAGGTCGAAGGACCTCCGTCATAAGACGCATGAAGGTGCTCGAGGCATTGGAAAGCCCAAAAGGCATGACTAGCCATTCATAGAGGCTGTCCTTGATTTTGAAGGCCGTTTTTCACTTATCTCGTAGCCTAATTCTAACTTGGTGGTAGCCACACTTAAGGTCAATCTTGGAGAAAATGGTGGCTCCAGCCAGTATATCAAGCATATCATCAAGCCGAGGTATGAGGAACCTATATTTAACTGTGATCTTGTTAATGGCTCGGCTATCCACACACATTCACCATGACGCATCTTTCTTGGGTGTAAGAAGAGCCGGGGCGGTGCAAGGACTTTTGCTAATGCAGAGAAAACCCTTCCTAATAAGCTCCTCAACTTGTCGCCTAAGCTCGACATGATCCATGGGATTAAGGCGGCAGTGGGGAAGGTTTGGGAGGGTGGCTCCCATAACAAGGTCAATGGCATGTTGTACATCACGCATTGGTGGGAGCCTATGTGGGAGTTCCTCGGGGAACACATCCTGAAACTCCTCCAATAGGAGTTGAATCTCCACAGGGTATGGGTTAGAAGGGGTGGGTTCTCCTAAGCATATGACCACCGCACACAAGGGGGTTCCTTGAGCTATCTCCTCCTCTAGCCCTCTCTTGGTTATGAGATGGAGACCTTTGATCATTCCTGAGGTCTTGGACGGACTAGGACTTGGGGGAATTTGATGGGCCGGTGGAGTGGGGTTATCTAAGACTTGTGATGGAGTGGGGTGTTTTCCTTGAGAGGGAGGGTCCCTCTTAGGAAGGGGATGAGGTGGAGAGGGATTGAGGTAGATTTTCTTCCCCTCGTGTTCAAAGAGGCAAGTATTCGGTCTTCCTAGAAAGGTGGCATCCACATCGTAGATCCATGGCCCCCCTAATAGGATACTACCTACTTCCATTGGGACAATTTCACACCAAACTTAGGCTTGATAGGATGAGAAAGTGATGGGAACTTGACACCTCGTGGTGATGGGGATGGAGGTGGCATCAATCCATTCAATGTGGTACGGGCTAGGGTGTGTAGTGATGGTTAGACCAAGAAGTTTTACGGTGTCAGGTGACACCGCATTCACACAACTCTCATTATCTAAGATCACCTTCCTCACATGACTTCCTACCTTGATGAATATGTGGAATATGGTAGTTCTACGCCAATATTCTTCCTTAGTTTGAGTGAGGGTGCATCTAACCACACCTAATTGGGAGTTGGTAGGTTGAATTAGGGTATCTTGACCCGATTCAAAGCATTGTGCCTTGTACTCTTCCTCCCAATCAAGGGAAGTCTGATGGACCTCAGCTACACTCTCAAGTCTCCCTTGTGGAGGGGAAATTTCCTCCTCTATAAGTAAGCTAGACAACCCTCTTGAGGGACATTGTCCCGCGAAGTGTCCAAAACCTTGGCACCTAAAGTATTGTTGTTTGTTACCACTACCCGCGGTTGCCCCACTCATAGTTGATCCTTTGGAACTCTCCTCTCTTCGGGGAGTGGGATGACTAGGAGTGACTCTTACTAGAGTGGTGGTGGGAGAAGGATTGTTAGTCTGCAATGGGGCACTTCCACTAGGACTAGGTGATAGGGCTTTCATGGGAGGGGCCGGGTTGGTTCGAGGTCCCATGACTTTGGGATCAGCCAGTCGTGGGGAAGCAAATTTGGGAACCTAGAGAACCTTTTAGCGTCCCAGGCTATTTGGTAGGCATGCTCCAATGTGGTCACTTACCTCATAAAGAGTTCCATCATGATGTGATTTTGGAGCCCATTTCTAAACCTAGACAAGGTGACAGTTGGATCTTCCCAAACTCCACACTTTAGGAGATAGTAGTCAAACTTTTCAATGTACTCAGTTATGGTCTTACCTTCTTGGGTGAGACTTTGCCATTCATCTAAGAGGGTTTAGTGGTAAGAAGGGGATAAATACTTGGTTCTAAGTTAGTTCTTCATGTAAGAAAAGAGGGAGAGGCACAAAGGGGGAGATATATAGAGAAGTATTGTCGAGTCTGCATCTACATGGTATTCAGGGGGAGCACTGTCATGTCACATTTCATTAGAGTTGCCATCATTCTCTATATTGTCCATTAGTGTTGTCATCATCAAAAAGGGGGAGAATGTTGTGAACCTTATTTTGATGTTTTGATGATTGCCAACAATCTTGGTCTGATGATGGCCAACCTTTAATGCCTTGTTCTGTGCTCTTATATCTTAGCTTTATAGAGTTAGAGCTTCCCTTCAGAAAGTCAGTGCATGATCAGTGTACATCTTGCATGACTTGTTCAAGTACGAGCATGAACAACTCCGTGCATTGCATGTCCAAGTAGTCTTGAGTCCTTGCAGGTCTTTGCATCTCAAGTCTGTGCATATGTAATGTCCGTGCATCTTTGTTCTAGCATATAGAAGTCCATGCGTATGTTGCTCAGGCACGAAGTAAAGTCCGTGCACATCTCATGCATGTCTTAAGTCCGTACATTGCAAAGTCCATGCATGTACAAAGTCTGTGCATACTTTGATCTTAGACGTTTTGTTGTCTATGTTTCATCTAAAACCCCGTGCATGAACAAACTTTGCAATATAAGTCCGTGCATATTTTACGCTGAGTACATGCATAAACTATCATGACTTCAGCTAGTCCGTACACGATTTCATGAAGTCCGTGGAAACCATACCCCATGCATCTTTTATTTTTAACATGAAGTCCGAGCACATTTTCACACGGTTAGTGGAAGCCTTACCCCATGCAATTCTGCTTTTAACACAAGCCCGTGCACTTTAGGTTGATGTCCACGCACATCAAACCTCGTGCATATTTGCTGATGGATTGTATACAAGGTCCGTGGAAGCCAAATCCCGTGCATATTTCTTTCTGTGTGCAACTTGCATTAAGTCCGTGCTTGTAAAACTCTGTGTAGACTTTTCTATGGATTTAAAAGCCCATGCATCTATTCCTTGCAAGCTGGATTTAAAGCCCGTGCATCTTTTCAATGGCAACAGGACTTCAAGTCCGTGCAGGTTTCACCTATGGTTTAAACCCCGTGCACATTTTTCTCTGGTTGCATACAACTCCGTGCATCTTTTCCATATACGCACCTAAACCCCGTGCATGTTTCATCCACACACGATTTGTCTGCAATAAAGCCCGTGCACTTTTTGTTGGCAGTTCTTCTACGTCGGAGCATACACTGTAGCAGAGTCAGTGTATGCCCTTTTGATGCCCGAGCACATAACACCCCGTGCATATTTTCTGGTCAGGGCAAGTCCGAGTAGATCTGCACTGAGACTGCCATATCTGCAGTAAGCCCGTGCAGATCCTTTGCAGTAAAGTTCACTCATACTCCATGCATACCCTGTGCATCTTTTTTTGCCTAGTGTACTCTTAACTGAACTAATGTTTGTTTCTACGTTAACAGATAATGCTTCGGGAAAACAAGAGTGGCATGTGATCTAAGATTGGATGCAGTGCCAGGATCGCTACACGTGTAGAATGAATGGCAAGATGCTGCCACGTGTAAAGGTTTTATGGCGGGATCTCATGGAAGGCACACGCCATTTTCTGCTGCTGGTATAAAAAAAAGGTTATCTCCTTCCAAAAAAAAGATTGATCGAGAATAGCTTCCAGACAAGTAGAAGCCAGCCTGTGTGATCCACAGAAGAAGAAGAGAGAAGAGAAAAGAGGAGAAGAGAAGAGTTGATGTAAGAGTGAATTGTGAGAGAGAAGGGTTACTCAGTCTTCTAGTTCAAAACCAAAGCTGATATTATTCAATGTTGAGCTATATTTCCCATTTGGGATCTATGTTTTTCTTGCATTTATTTCTCCATTTCCTTGAACTTGTTCTTCAAGCTATTTGTCAGCAGAGGTTAAGTTGTAATTCCTCAGTGTGCAGAGAAGTGTTCTCTGGTCGGGTTAAGCTGTAACTCCCCAGCCCAAGCTATTAGTCAGTGGTGTTGGCAAGCTGTGTGTTGACACCCGTTTTTCGCCAATGAGTTGGGTCATTTCTCTTACCGCTATTTACTGATGTCCCGAGGCATCCGTCACTTACAGGTTCAGTCCATTCGACGCAGGGTGCGCACTATTGCGGAGCTGGCCGAGGAAGGGATGCGTTGGGGAGATCGGTTCGTGGGATGGAGCGTCGATGTGAGCGTGGCGGGAGTGATCCCTCGGTGGATTAGGAGATGGCATCGTTCGTGTTTTGGTGATTTCGGTGTGGTTTAGTAGCTTCGGTGCACGAGATCTTCGGTGGAGGTAGGGGGATAGTTCCCTAGTGCACGTACTTCATTTTCCCGTAGTTTTACGCTTTACAGTGTAAGAATGAGTGAGCTCTATCCCATTGTAGTTTTTCGAGGTTCGTAGGCTTCGTCGATAAACGGCGACGATTTTACGATCGGTTAGTGTCAATGGACTCCCTGGAACGTCAGTGTTCCATAGTCACTGATTTCGCGTCGAATGGTGGTCATTCGGGGCCGGTAGGAGGCTGGGAACCCTGTTAACCCCATTTGGGTTAATTTTGGAAAATCGCCCGTTTCTCGCCGTTTCTCAGCCAATCTGGCTCCGGTTTGAGTCTATATGTTGTGTACGGTCATCACCGTTGTATCCCCTTCGTTTCAGAACGAACGGGGCGTGGAAAGGCCGAGATCCGGCAGATCTCAAGGTTTGCTCACCGTGATGCCTAAACGATTTCACAGTAGCCGCTTAAGGTATAGGGCGACAGGTTCCAGACCGTTTAATTCATGTCCGTTCGAGTTTAAGCGGTCCCGCAATAGGCCGCACTGGAGCTTGAGCGGCCAGTAGTCAGCCGTTCAGTTCCATTGGGCGGCTGGTCCCCAGCTGTTCAGTTTTCCTTCGTTGCGTGAGCGGCCAGCTCCTAGCCGTTCTGGTCGTTGAGCAGATCCCCCAGATCCGTTCAGTGATTCGAGGTGGTTCGTGGGGCGGATCACCCCTAATTGCCCAGTTTTCGTGAGCGATTTGGTCAAAACTATTTTGACCGACACTGTAGTAAGTCGGTTTCATTCAGCGGTCTGGTCAAGACCATTTTGACCAGGAACTGTTTGGGTCGTCGGCTTGAGCGGCCCATGCTTGACCATTCATCTCCTTGGGCAGTCCTGCCTTGACCGTTTATCCCCCTTGGATCTGACCCTTGGGCGGCCAGTGTTAGACCGTTCATGCTTGGGCGGTCCTGCCCCTGACCGTCCATCCCCGTTAGCATTTTCGGATCCATTCCTTTGAACGTACTGCTCTGAGGTGTTCATCTCCTTGAGCGTCTATGAGCGATCCGTTCATCCCCTCTAGTTTTGGGGTTTATGCGGTCGCGCTATGGACAGCGCATGGTTCTGCGGCCTGGTCGAGTCTACACATCCCCCTTTAGGCGGGCTGTCCTTGGCCGCCCATCCCCTTTGAGCAAGCTGTGCCTGACCGCACATGCCCTTGTGCGGTCAGCCCAGAGCCGCTCATCCCCGTGTGTCATTGGGTTGCTTTAGTGGCTTGTTCCATGACCGTTTGAGTGTTATGTTGGACTCCGGTCGACCCGGTTGTGACCCAGTGGTCGACTTTCGGTCTTGTGAGAGTCCCAGACACCCCGGAGGTTTCGTGTCTATGTTTTGAGGTGTCCGTGGGTCTTGTGTTATCGTAGTTTCAGGCCTAGGGACTAGGCTAGATTGACAGTGTTGTGCTGTCGCGTGCGACGATCTTGACCCGAGTCTCGTGACTCAAGGACCGTTGAGTTTAATAGGTCTAGTGGGCTGTCCAAAGTCTAGTGGCTGCGAGCCACTTCTTCCCTCATGTTACTCGTGATGGGTGCGTGCGTGATTTTCTGTGTTTACGTCTGTGACCCCTCCACTAGTCGCCGCCTTCTTACGGTACGCGTGTGCTGACCCACCGGGGAGTGGTGGAGCGGCATATCCGAGTTAGACGGTGAGTAGGCTGGTTACTGTAGGGCCCCCACGTACAGCCTAGTCTGAACTTAGGGGAAAATTCCAGCTAGAGGATAGGCCTAGGGCGTATGGTCTGAGTGTGCACACAAGGCTGAGAGTTTGGACCCGTACTGACGAGTGCGACCTCAGCTAGTCCTTGTTTTGTGTTCCTGGTTACTATGTGTGTCTTTGTCTACACTTGGGGCATGGTAGC
Source organism: Amorphophallus titanum (assembly GCA_024336825.1). Classification (NCBI taxonomy): domain Eukaryota; kingdom Viridiplantae; phylum Streptophyta; class Magnoliopsida; order Alismatales; family Araceae; genus Amorphophallus; species Amorphophallus titanum. The sequence goes on along the minus strand of JANBPO010001567.1, from coordinate 112,741 downwards.
TAGACACTTGTGACGTGGTGTACTCCTCTGCAATCTCAGAGGGATATGGATGAGGGATACAACAATCAAGGGGGAATAAGGGAAGCAGTCTAGAATAACAAAAAAAAAGGAATACAAAATGTGAAGTATAGAGTGAAGAAATAGAAGAACTCTCGCCCTCCACCCCTACCTTCCTCTTCAGGACCCTTCTTTTTGATCTTCGGATATCTCCCCACTCTGTTCTCTCTATTCTTCTATTCTCCCTTTCTCTCTTCTTCCTTTGTATTCTGTCTATTCTCTCTTTTCTATCTATTCTCTTCGCCCCCTTTTTTGATCGAGGGCAGACACCCAATTCTATAGGGGAATTGGGAGCAAGGTGGGTCGGTGACGACGGCACCGAATTGCCGGCCCGCCCCATGCATGCCACCGACTCGTCAGCCCATGTTATTCTAAGGATGCCGCCGACTCATTCGTGAGGGGGGGGCTGTCGAATCAAGTGCAAGGAGGCTCGATCGCCACCGAATCGAGTGCCACCGAATCGCTCGTGAAGGCGCCACCGATTCTGTTGAGGGCATTTTTATAATTTTGACATTTTTCTCTGAAGTTGACCTGACGAGAGCTTGTGGCCTAGAGTAGCCCTGGAGTTGACGTCGTGGGTTTGGAACGCACTTTGAAGCCCTGATTTGGGGTTTTTGGTGATTTTTGGCACATGTCGAAGCTGTGTCAGTTTTCTCATGTTTTACCCTGATTCGGCCTTTGGCACTTTGATCTATACTGCCAGGCCTACTTTAGAGCCATGTGGGACTTCTTCATCGAGTAGGCCATCCCTTGAAGCACTTTCACCTTCACTGGGTGTCTCTGAAGTCATCTACGACTTCTTTTCTGGTGTCGTGTGTATCCGAATCGGTTAACCTGGATTTTCCATGATTTAGCATTCAACATGTTGATTTATGCCGCCAACTCCACTCTGAGGGCATGTGGAGGGTCTTCATGAGGAGGGTCATCCCTCGAAGCATTTTTGCCTTGGCTGGGCATCTTTTCGATCACTTACAGACCACTTCGACATTCCAGGTGCCCTGATCGGGTCATCCGTGTTTTCTACTGATTTAGCCTTCGGCTCCCTATTTTGAGGAACCAGGGGCATTTCTTCTCGGGAGGGGTTCTTTATCAGGTGGAGGATCACTTGGTACATTGTCATCCTTGATCGGATGACGTTGTGGAGATATATCTGGCACGCTTGCTTTGTTGTCGGGTTCATCGGCTTTGACCGTTATTCTACCTTAGTGAGCTGTGGTAGATGTTTTACCCCAAGATGATGAGATGTGGAGTCCCTGGTACATCTTATGAGGTGACCTGAGGCTTTTGCCGTCCGAGTGGACCCATCCTTGACTTTAGTTGACTTCTTTAGGCACATGATCAAAGCCCTGTAATATTTTAGACGTCAACACAAACATAATTAACATTGTGCAAGGAGTTTTATTGCACTATGCTCATGAACATCTAGACTGCTCTAAGTGCAGATTTGACCCAAGGTACCAGGCGAAGGACTAGCCTCTACACATAGCGTGGATTTCTAGACAGACATGATCTATCCTTGTCCCAGCATACCATTTTATATACCTCTGGGTCATGCATGACAATGAGATGCAAATGCAGTCCTATCAGATTTTCAATGAATTATGCTAAGCATATGTAATTGTAAATCTGCTTGCATGTCATGCATGCAGTTGAGAAGTGTATGCAACAGATCTTTAGTGACTATGTGAGATATGCATCATGACATATACAAACATTTTTCACATGCAGTTGTCATATCAAATATCAGTCACATGCAGTTCAGATTTTTAGAAAATGACATTCAATTCACTCTCAACCCAATATACCCAAAAATAATTCAGCATATGCATTTAAAGACTTATGAAGAACAATGTAGATAATCAAATTTAGATGTGAGCATATATGCATGAATTCTGATTGATAATTCAAACATGAAATGCATCTAACTGAAGGAAATTATCTGAAGTTTAGAAGATCAAACCTGTCAAGCACAAAGATGGGGTTTTACCACACTTGGGTGCCCTGGCCTAGTAAACCCCTTTATTCATCAGCTTCCAAGGCACTCCTGCAAAATAGATTCTTTCAAGATCGAAGAGGAAGAAAAAGATAAAATGTCACCGGTGGGGGTGACTGAAGAAGGGAGGCGAGCCGAAGCTAGAAGTCTTGAAAGGCCTCCACAAAATGAAAGATGAAAAGAACTTCTATGTATAAAGAGCTGACTTTCTTCCGTCAGGCCCGAAGGGGAGTCAAAAAGTACAATAGAAGAATGCGAGTCTTCACCTGTAATATGACAGGGGTAATGAGTGGGCATGGCACCCTGTCAAATGAACAAGAAGAGTCAGCTAAGATCGCTGAAAGAAAAGTCCCAATGATAAGACAGGGCAAAGTCATCACTGAGCTACTGCAAGCCGCTAAGAGCAAGAAGATTGCTGATGAAGGCATCACTATTGTCACAATCAGAACATGGGCATTTGGACAAGAATGAGTGTTCCCGCCTCCTCCATTTGAGTGTGCCTCTAGTAGCACACTCGAAGGCACTAGTAATGAAGCAGCTATGGACCCTGTCATCCTAATGATGCTACAAAAGTACCAGCAGGAGATAGAACTGCTGAAGAAATAATTAAATGAAGAGACTGAGCATGCTATGGCATCCGAGCAATTGGGGGCACGAGCCAAGCCGCCACAGGGAGGTTCCAACCCCACGAGTGCTCCTTCACCGGCCGTTCTACAAATTGCTGATCAGAACTGGGCTACTCCCTAACATTATTCTCAGTTGCTTCAGCCAACGCCTCTTCAAATGCAGCGGCAGGCACCACTGTCAGAGCCCTTGCCACCTCATGTGGCAGTTTCGGCCACACAATTGATGCTACCTGCCCACCTTCGCACTCAACCAGCAGAGCCAGTTATGGTGAATGAACTGATGGTGGAGCAATTGATCGAAGCAAGGCTGGCAAAGAGGGGTGGTGATGATCATGCCCCCTTTGATATATATGAAGTGCCATATCTAGCCTATCATGTTGCCAAAAGATTACCACCCGGCATTCACAAACTCCCAAATTTTGACAAATTCAACGGGCATGGCTCCCCAAAAGAACACATTACATACTATATAACACTCATGGGCAACTTGGCGGTAGACGAGTCATACCTGCTAATGTTCTTTAGGTCTTCACTGGCAGGAGCTACCTTTGAATGGTATTTTAACTTACCAGTCGGGTCTATCAAGGACAAGCAAGATATGCGATAAAAATTTACTAAAAGATTCCGTGTCGCCGAGGTAGAGGTAACTGTGGCCGAGTTGTTGGTGATCAAGCAAAAAGATGATTAGCCTACTACAGAATATATCAAGAGATGGAGGGATCTCAGCATGAAGTGTCGACACCCTCCGCATCTAGAAGATGAAATTCAAATATGTAAACAAAACTTGAAGAAAGAAACCTTGGAAAAGATTATCAGAATGGAAATTTGATATTTTGACCGATTAATTGATGTTGCCACGGAAGTGGAAGACTTCTTCAAGAGTCAAGTCACACCGCCTATCGACTCACGTCACCAAGCCAGGCAGGGTAATAAGCGACCGATGCTTAAAGTAGCCCATGCTATTAGCATTAAGGCGAAAAGGCACTAATGGGTGCACAATTCTCCTCTCAAGGAGTCTGTTGAATGTCAAGAAAGGCATCCCCAGCAGAATAAAGAAAAGAAGCTCTATGCCTTCCCTAGGGACAAGACTCGAGCACTCTTTGAGTGGGCTGTCAAATATAACAAGATTACTCTTTTGAAGCCAAAAAGGCCTAACGATCTCAGGCGAAGAGATGATCCCTGCATCTGCGTCTACCATAAAATCCTCAGGCACCCCATTAAGGATTGCCAAATATTCAAGGACATTGCCTAGGGCCTAATCAAAAGAGGGGAATTGCGAATTGGGGAGAACCGAGTAGATCCTCCATGCCCTCATGAAATGCCCAATCTGAGAGCATCAATCAATGTGATATCTATATGTCAGCAGCTGCCTAAAGAAGTTCCAGAGACTCGTAACCGGCACACCAATGAAGACTGTGTCTCAACGCCTAAGGAAAAATAAGGAAATTGGCAAGCATCGTCAATAAAGAAAAGAACAAGACTAGCACTTCGCCTGACCTCAGAGGTCTAGATTCGTGGAGCTATGGCCCGGCCCACCCGGGGGAAGCCATTTGGCAGGATGGTGTGGTGGGTATGGTACCTGGTAGGCATCAAATGCGACGTGGTCGCCTTCGCCCCTTTCAACGAGCTGCATCTCGATCATCTTCTCCACCATCATCCGGTTCATGACCGTGGGGTCAACAGGTTCCGGATAGAAATGTGCCGGTCGCAGGTATGGGGTGACCAGGGTGGTCGCCTATGGAGGCCGCAGCAACAGAGGGGTCTGGTGCACCTGAGGGAGCACCAGTGGCATCAGCGGCTGTGACGGCCGTTGTTGTGTTGTCACTAGGCTTGGCTCTGATGGTGGAGGTGCGGTGTAAAGCGGCGGAGGGTCAACAGAATGAACCGCTCCCCGAGATGACTCACCCTGGACTTCGGGCAGTTTAGAGGCTGAGGATTGTTCTATCTTCTCCATCAGCTACTTTTTTAGTAGGTTTATCTCCTGCTGGTACCTCTGCAACAGCATCAGGACCGACGGGTCCATCGCAGCGGTGCTGGGGATGGCTTCCGTTGCTCCCTCGAATGCACCCTTGGGCAGGATGTCTAGGAGGACGTCATCATCCTCTTCCGCCATCCCCACGTTGGTGGTCAGAACATTAGCTTCATGATCTGGCTGATGGTAGGCTAGGGGTTGCCATTCCCCGCTTGCCGCGAGGCGCTCCCTTGCAGCTTTCAACCTTCGAGTGTCTGGCCCCAGTCTTGCGGCCAGTCGAGCCAACTCACAGGGCTCTTCGGGGAGTCCCCCATATCGACTGAACACGCCAGCCATGTTGTAGGTGAAAACCTGTATCTTTCTCCTCTGTCGATGAACCCCCCTTCTAGCTTGATCAGGGAAGGTCAACCTCTAGAACACAGAGACTCTTGTTTCTTCTCTTCGCATGGGGGCGACTCCATCGGCTTCTTTTTCATAGTCATGGGCGAAGCCATCATCATAGCCATTATCGTCGACCGACGACGTCATCATTCCATCTTCAATCTCCTCTTCGGCTGCCGCTGATAGGCAGCAATCTTCATTAGCTGTAGCAGCTTGCATCAGTCGCTGTTTTCCCAACGAGGGGTTGCCGAGCCCTCGGAAGTAATTCCTGACCAGAGCGGTAATCTCTCCTTAACCCTGTCCTTGATGTAGCACGGGAGAGATTTGTCGCCCTCCTGCGGGAGGGATATAAGCGAGCCGCACCCGGTCGGTAGGCTGTTTGAATCTTTGTCCCATAGCGGGGACGTTAGCTTGGCTGGCACCGGCCTGGAAACCTGCGTGGCTCGGAGGGTCTGCAACCACTTGTTCTTCCTTCAGGGGCAGGCCCCTTTCCTTCCTCACTGCCGCCCCGTCACGATCCGGACGGCGACGAACATGTGCAGCAGCTGGGTGGCTAGGCTGGACCCTCTTAGGGACCCAAACCTGCTTAAATTTCTTCGGCCTCGGGGCCAACTTCTCCTGGCCGTAGAGGCTGAATTCTTCTCTTTCTACCCTTCTTCCGGCAAGGGCTTGATAGGAATTACGGATAGGGATGGCGGGGATGACCCGATCAGGGGCTATTCGTGCGTCGCGCCCGTCGAGGAAGAAGTGCATGCCACCAATCATCATAGATTTACCGAACTGGGAGAGGGTTTCGGTAACCACAGTAGTGCTCTTTCGGAGGCCCTTGTGTTGGCGTCCTCTGGAATTCTTGTTGATGAGAGCGGGGCAGGCCCCAGGGACAGCATGGTGCACCAGGCAACTGGCGACCAAGGTTGGACTCTTGGGTAAGTCCTGGCAGCACCAAGCCTCCAAGGACTCAATCTTCTTCACAGCTTCCTTGGTAGGATCCGAGGGCTCCACCTCCAGCATATCAACGAAGGCCAACCCCAAGAAGTTGGGGAAGCCGACAGCAGTAGGGAAGGTGCCGAACACCGTGGGCATTGCCAGGTACCCCTGCAAGTGAGCAGCGATAATCGACGGGCCGAAGCCGACGCCGGTTAATCCAGTCATGGTTGTCATCACTTGCTTGCGAAGACAAACAACACCACGATCAGTAACCTTTGGGAGGGCCTTGATAGCCCAGATGTCCCGGCAAAGAGATGAAAGGTGACAGCTGTCCCACCGGGTGTGCCAGACTATGTACCAGGAAGGGAGAAACCATCACCATGTTTATTACGCACCCTCTCCACATCTACAACTCAACTTCCATGGAGATTATGCTCCTACCCATTATTTTACTCCTCAACCCCAAAACCCTCAAGTCAATGTGGTCGACACTGACCAAGTGGGAGACCCTTCTTTATCCCAAGTCCAACCCCAATCCACATCTGGAGGAACCGCTTCTTCTCTTAATGTCAATGATCTGATCAACGCTCTTTCGCAGCAGGATGAGACACATCGCCAAAAAGATTCAGGTTGCTTTAAAGGGAAAGTCTGTCCCTTCCTCCTCCTCGAACCCCCTCCAGGCCGTGGGTGGCCACCCAGTCAATCCCCCCAGGGACCAGGCGGTCCATCAGATGAATCCAGCTGTCATTTCTTCCCATCCGTCAACTCCTGCCCCTACTCTGGTAGGTTATTCCTTTGCTAAACCTCAAAATTTCACGGCTCAGTTGTTCCTGAGAAACCCCTTGCCGAATCAATTTCCTTCTAATCCGGCCCCAGCCGAGTCTAGCAATGACATCCTCTTGAAGAAGATAGCGAACATGGAAGAACAGATCAAGAAGATGTCTGTCCCTAAGGATGCCCCGGAAGTCACCGTCCCTGCTATGCCGCCATTTCATTTGCCACCATCTGAGATGCCTACCTTTAGGCGATACAATGGAACAGGTAACCCGTTCATCAATTTGAAAGATTTTCTATATGAAACTTCATTCTGGTAGAACAATAAGGCATTTGTAGCCTATTTGTTCAGGAGATCCCTAGATGGCCCGGCCCTTGAATGGTTCTACTCTTTGGAGCCAACCGAGGCCGGTGATTTTGATGTTGTAAACAAAAAAATTTCTGTAGAAATACCGAGACCGTGTTGGCCCATGCTTGTCTGTCATTGATTTAGTTGCTGAGAAGATGAAGCTGGAAGAGGATTTCATTCAATTTGTTGATAGATGGAGGTCAATGGCCGAGAAGCTAAGGGATACGCTCTCAGAGACGGAACAAGTGAAAATGATAGTGTCCCATGCAACTCCTCAGTTTCGTCACATTCTGGTGATGAACAAGTTAAACACTATGGAGGAACTATATGAGAGGGCGAGATATATACAAACTCAGATGAGAGATTCGCCCATTCTTTCCATATTCGACCAGAAACTGAGAGCGCCTAGGAAGGGCAACTTGATGAGTAACAGTGGTGCCACTACTGAGGGGGTAGTTGTGAACTAGCAAGTTAGTATGGTCAGCCACCCCATGCAACCCCGTAACACTGTAGACCAGAGGCCGCCACAGTAATTTCAACAACCCTCTTTTGCTAACCAAGCACCACACCAACAGCCCTTCCGACGTCAGCTTCCTCAATAAAACCAAATGATGTAGCCTAACCCTCCAGCTCCACAGCAATAGCACAATGTGCCCCCATCGGCCAATTACGACTCTCAACAACCTAGAAGACCGGTAGGCCCTAAAAGAGCCCAGTACCCTCCATTGCCTGAAAGCCTGCCCGATATTTTCAACGCCCTTATGACCGCTAACTTGCTTGTTTTGCCAAAAAAAAGGATGACGTGGTCACCAAATGTGGATACCTCTCGGTACTGTGTCTTCCACTGACAGTCAGGGCACAACATAGATTATTGTTTCCATTTCAAGGATTACATTTACGATTTGAACGATCAGGGAGGCATTGACTGGGACAAGATGAGGAAGTTTGTCATTGCCATGAAGGCAAGGAGGCCACTGCATCAGCAAGCTCCGCAGCAAGGTTAGCAGCAGCCAGCACAGTAATTCCAGCAGCAACAGTAAGTACAAGCAGTAAAACTGGAGATGGGGATTGTCCAGAACCCACTATCAGAGCACCAGAACCAACAAGTCAACCCCATCACCACTTTCCACGAGGTGGAGAGAGGTCAAGGGTGGCACTTAGAAAGCACCTCTGTCTCTTCCATTAATCAACAAAATGCCAACCAGTTTCCCCGATTGATAAGAACCAATCAATCTCCTCTAGTTCAACAAAACCCTCATCCTTTGATCCATACAGTTAATCAAACTTCATCCAATTTCAGTTCTCCACAACAAAGGCCTTTGCTCATATTGAGTAACAGTATGCACGGACTCAAGTTTTCAACTAAGGCCAAAAATATGTACGGACTTGACCTCAGACCTAAAGTAAATGTGCATGGACTTAGTGGTCAAACCAAAAACCCGCACGGACTTCTATATGCATGGACTTGAGTAGCAAACCATGCACGGACTTCTTCATGCATGGACTTGAGTTTTTGGAAGGCTGAAACATGCACGGGGTATGGGAACATGCTTAGACTTTAAATAGACAAAAAGATGCACAGACTTTTCATTGCTCGGACTTCAAATGCATATGCTCGGACATGACTTAAGGGGAACTGTACCTGCTCAGACTTGGTCCTTCAACCAGAAATAAATGCACGAACTTATTTTGAAAACTTGCACGGACTTAATGAAGCGCTGGAGACTTAAGCATGAACTTTCAATAATAAGCACGGACTTCACAAAAAAATAGACCAGACATGCTCGGACTTAGACTGGCCTTACACTGACTATGCATGAACTTAGTCTAAAGAAGTGCATGGACTTGAAGATACCTAAGTAACATGTGCACGACCTGTTGTTGACGCTGACTCTCTTTTTGCATAGACAATACATTGAATTTTAAAGCAGATGTATCTCAAGTTAAGCACAACAATTAAAAATAGTTAGATAATAGATCAATCAAGATGTTGACAAATAGTGTATGCCATCATCAAAATAGTAGGAGTGCAACACTCATACCATCCAACATGAACCACCATAATTGATCAATCAGCATGTTCTATTATTTATACTTCATTTGTTCTAATTTGCTTTCTTGTTAATGGATTTATAGATTGCTTTCACTAGGGCTTGGCTGGAGGGAAGGTGTAGGTTTACCTGCAGGAACTAAGAAAACTAATGTGAAGGCATTGTCATTGGCCTGGTGTGAAGGCAAACTGAAGAGGCGGGCAAGAGTAGAAGCAGACTAGTGGCAACAACAAATGGGTAGGCAAAGAGTTAACCGTATGGTTGTTAGGTCATAAATAACTTTCAAAGAGTTTCTTTTCTTTTCTTTTTTTTCTTCTTGCATACTACTCATGATATGTATGGTGAGTGAAGCACTATCTATCACAACTAGATGCTGATACGTGGTCATTATATTTATCTGACATGTTACAGTCCAGAACTCATGCTGAATGACTTGTTTGGAGTACCAATTGTGTGCTTCCTTATGCATCTGTCACATAATCTTTGACTCTTACTAGAGCCAAACTTTTACCTTAGAATAGAATGATTGCCCTAAACCAGTGCTGATGTTTTTTATTGCCTTTGTTGAACTCACATATTTAAATGATGTTACTTAGATGTTTATATCTCTCAAACAGGAGGATACCTCTCTGTCAGATCTTCTGCCTTTCTAGGATGATAGCACTCTTACCCCAAGAATCTTAAATTGGATTCAAAGTGTACATAAACAAGCAGGTTGTTCCTTGAACTCAATTTTCAAAAAAATTATTCTGCTAGATCAGATGCAAAATGCCATCTCACATTGATGTGATGGCAATTTCTATTGTCTTCATGTTAGGTGGACTAGGTGGGTAAGCATATTTTGCTAAAGTTGAAGAATGACTGGAGATTGATGGAGGAACTTTTAAGTGCTACGTGCCATTTACTTGTTAGGATCTAGTCAAAGTTTTGTCTCATTTTATGGCTGAATAGGATGAACATTTCTGGTAGATGAAAAAGAAATTGAATTTACACATGACATTTTGCAATAGTTCTTGGTGACATTTCTCAATTTTAGTTCTTGGGAGATAGGGCATCTTATACATTTTGTGTGGGTTCTAATCAGGTGTGTTGCTCTATACCCCTATTTAGCATATTTTGGTATAGAGTACTTGAAACCTCTAGTCATTTACATCAGAAACAAAAGACATAATGCGAAAGAAAATAAAGAAAAAGTGGTATGTCACTAAACTAGAACTGTAACCGTCACCAAGTGGTAAAATGAGATAAGAGAAGGGGCCCAACAGTGCACAAAAGTTGTCACTGTGTTTTGCCTTTTATTAGGATTAATCCTTTAGTTTGATCGAGATGCATGTAGCTAAAGTAAATGCTTGCAGTTATTTGTTTCACTTTGAAGTCAGCGGAGCAAGCTGTGTTGCTCAGCGTTGCAGGGGATTGGTTCCTCTGGACAGCAAGCTGTGTTGCTCAGCGGTTGTAGGCAAGCTGTAATGCCCAGCGGGTTAAGCTGTGTATCAGCAGGAAACCTTACTCTGGTTTGAGTGGGGGATGCAGGCAGTAGACTGAACCATCTAAAAATTCTCTATGTACCGTGGTGTGATTGTTTGATTCGATTCCGCTAGATGAATGCTAGGGACGATCATCTTTTCCTCATCTTTCTATCTAGTGAGGAATTTTGTTGCACACTGTCTGTTTGTTATTGGTTTTGAGAGTCCTTCTGATATTATTCTTTAATCCATCAATCTGCTATGTGGTAAGCATTTCAGTTAACTAAGTGAATCTGTTTAATTCTGTAATAGTTCACTAGTTATAAGTTTTTATTGGGTGATTTTTATAAGGGGATTCATTCACCCCCCCTCTGAATCCGGGCCTAGCACCACAACAGAACAAACAGGCCGTGGCCGAGGTCGTGGTTGAGGACACGGTAGAGGTCGTGGAAGGATTCCCGAGCCACCTTTCCATCCGTCCACCTTCAACCCGGAGTGAATTATCCTCTTTCGAGGAGAAGAACCCGCCCCCATTCCGCAGGTGGAAATTCGAGGGGGACCCAGCATCTTCGATCCTTCTAGCACTGAGGAGATCGCTGCCAGCATTCCAGTCTCTGCACCAGCTCGTTCTTCACCTGCAGAGCAAGCAAGGCCATCTGGAAAGGATGAGCCAGCCCTCCAGCCACCCTTAGAAGAGCCATTACTGGCACCCCCATTCTAAGAATCCACGGGTGATCAGAGTCAGCCCGACCCCAACGGCAAAGGCAAGGTAGTGCAACTCCCTGATAGAGAGTAGCACAGTAACTCACAGAAAGCTCAGCCCAACATGCTACATTCATTGGAGGATGCTCGAGCGCCAGTCGACCAAAAAGTCCTCCACCAAATGAAGCGCTTCCCAGCAAGCATCACAATTTGGGAAGCCATTGCTTGAAGCAAAGAGTTGAGAGAAACTCTTATCAAGATACTCCAACAGCCAGAAGTCTTCGAAGCACACGTGGTGGAAATGAAGGCCGCCACATATGAAGCCTTCACTGCCGCTATCACCTTCACGGAGAAAGACATGTTACTCTCCCCTTCGTGCCATAACCGTCCTCTCTACATGATGGGGAAAATCAATGGGCATGAGGTAAACTGGATCCTAGTGGATGTCGGTGCCGCCGTCAACATCATGCCCCTAAAGACTTTCAAGACCCTATATCTAACCCCCTACCTTCAGAAGGTTCAGGCGATCAAGATATCCGATTTCAATCAAGATACCGAGGATGTCCTCGACCGGGTGGACGTCGACCTGGCGCTCGATGATTTCACCTCCAAGGTGACTTTCTACATCATCGATGCCAACACATCTTACAAAGTACTACTAGGCAGGCCCTGGCTCCATGAAAACTAGGTCATCCCATCAACTCTCCACCGATGCATCAAGTATGCCAAGGATGGGGAGCAGCACACGGTCTTTGCAGACCTGTCCCCGTCCACTCCAGTAGAATGCAATCGTGTCGACGCTGCCCTTTATTTTGGGGGAATCAGTCCATGCCTCTTAATCAAGAGCAAGAGTAATGGCTGGCTCTTAGAAGAAGATGAGGATGACCTCTTCTCCGTTGACGAGGAAAAGGCCAAGCTTCATCGGCTATGCCTTAACTCCAAGTCAACCGCAGATCACCCCGAGAGACGCAAAATCGATTTCGAGGCCAATCTCATTAGCCAAGCTATCGACAAGAGCATATACCTGCCACCAAACTACATCCAGCTCGCGTGTGCATCGGATGAACACAAGGTCGAGCTACTCACAACATTTGTCGTTACTTACAAATGACAACTCAGAAGCAAGAAGAAGGCTAGCAGGGACAAGCCCATGGTCTTCTACAAAGGAGACGCAGCTCCTCAAGCCGCACCGGATGTGATGTCCTGGACCCTTCAGATCCTTCTTCTCAGGTCTTGGACTTACTTTCTCAAAGAATTGGTGCCCGTTCTGTCTGGAATTATCTTCTGGACATCTTTCGTATCCGTATGGGTTATTTGTACTTTTAATTATTGGCCTTGTGGTATGGTCTCTTGTGACAATGAATGCTTTGATCGACATAAATGATATAAACTACCGCGTTTCGATTTTCCGCATTGGGGCGTGACACCAGAGGACTATGGTATCAGTTCCACATTCAATGTATTGGATTTAGTCGCATATAGGGACTCGACAGTGATTCCTAGTGAGTTGTTCGGGCCTTCTCCACCACTTTTGAGTGACCCCTCCCCTGAGAGCCCACTTTCAGCCCTGTCACCTCAGCAGCATGAGCGTATAGAGTGCATACTAGATGAGTAGGTGACGACCACTAGGAGTGGCGCATATCAGCATTACTTGGCGTGTTGGAGAGGATGACCCACGTCCAATGATACATGGATCACCCTGGGAGAGCTGGAGAGGTTAGATCAAGACTTGCTGCAGTGGTACCTGAGCGACAGAGACCCTTACTCGACGGGGTCGAGTTTCTCCTGCCCGGGGAGAGTTGGTGCGGACACCTGAGCTAGAGATCGACGTGATGCGACAGAGCGTCACTACAGAACACATAGTACTACTCAGGACTTGCAGACATCTTTATGGCTTGGAGATGGCATGGAGAGCTGGCCAGGAGTATGGACACCTTTATTTTCTTCATTATGGATCTTTTGTAGGCCAATTTAAGGCCAATTTGATGGCATTAGGGTCATATTAGGAGTAATAGGCTAACAGAGAGGTTATTGGGCCATATTTACCTAGGCCCAAGAGGCAATGGGCTGGTCCCCCCCCTTATAGGCCCACCTTGGGGGGCACACCCATCTTTCTCTCTCCTAGGCCCACTTGGGCTTGGGAGAGGGTTCCCCTTCCTTTCTAATCCATTTATGAAAGGGCCCTTATCCCCTCCCCTTATCTTCTTATCCCCTCATCCCCTTCTTTAAGCTTCTAGAGAGTACTTTAATTAAGTTTAATTAGGATTCTTATTAGGATTCCTTTTTGGAATATAATTAGGGCTTTCCCCTCCCTCTATAAATACCCTTGTGCTCTTTTTGGAAAAGGTTAATGAAGAATTGTTTTGAGAAAGCATTGAGAAGGCTGCGCCCTCCCCTCTTCCTCCCTCTCTTGTGGGTGTGACTCTCACCGTTCCCCTCTTCTTCTCTTATCCTTGGGTGTGACTCCCAAGGCACTTTCTCAGAGTTCCTGCTAATGGTCCTAATAGGAGGTGACCTCCTCGACGTCTAGCAGAGCTCGGAGTTCCTCCTGGTGCCCATGTTGGAGTGAGGAGGTGATTTGGTACCCTACTGTCCCAGGACCACCTTGTGTGTCTACCTGCAGGATAGAGACGTGAAGAATAGGTTGGCACACACTTTTCTCATCCTCTGATCGCATTCACCCCTTCTGCATTCTTCTTCCTCCACCTGTTCTCCACATCTCCTCAAAATCCCACGCTCGAATTCATCTTGTGGCCAAAGTTTCCTTCATAGCCCTTTTACCTACGCAGACTGTCTATGTGCAGGTCTGTCGGGATAGAGCCCAAGCCCCTCTAATGGGACATCCCCCAAACATCTCTAAATACTCTGAAATTTTGAGCGCTTCTTAGCCACATCCAACCCCTTCCTCCAGAATTTTCTTGCATTTTTATGAGCCCTTTTTTCCAAGCTTACCCTGTCCTCTATTATAGCCCTTAGTTCTAACTTCACTGAACTATAGAACTGGGCCCCATCTGCCTTCACCTCCCACGCCCAAAAACCCCACTGCACGCTGCCCCGCCATTGCTTCCCAACCATCCCATGACCCTCCCTTGACCTCTGGAGAAACCCAAGCCCCAAAAGTCACCCGGAAGCACCAGTGCCAGCCCCATTTTCCACCTCTTGTCCCTCTGCCTGTAGACTAGCTCGAACACACAGGGGACTGTCCACAAATTCACCCCGGCTACCACGACTATCTACTATGACTCTCCTTCCATGGGTGTCTCTGGGACATTGATGTGGCACAGCCCTATGATGTATGGGATGTAATGATGACCCTTGGACATAGACCAGCAAGCATATAACGAAGACCACGGGCTCACGCGAACGGTGTGCTCTCACGGCGCACACGATCCCCCGAAGTGCTGACGGGCCACGCAAGTCATGTCATGTCAAGCCAAGTCAAGTACGAGTCATGGAATGTCAATCTAGCAAGTCATGCACTTCAGTACAATATCACACCGTGATCAATATAGCTCCTATGAGCACAAGTACTTTCGGGTGCTCCTCCCAGGACGAGATCGGGCCCTATATGCACAAGCATTGAGTCATGTAATATTTAGACATCCACTATAGTTATAGCCAATATAGAATTCTAAAGGAATGATCCTTGTTGTCAAATAAGGTAGATTTCATAAAATAGAGTTCAAGGACAGAACTTTGAACAAGTAGGACTCATCATGAAAATCCTCATAAATCGGGACATGGCGAGAAACTTAGGTAAATGGCGCCCATCATACTGCCATGATTTACAGAAATAGCACCCACACGAGTGGTCGCTTATTCCTGTGAATAGTATAGGCTAGATGAATATGGCGCCCAGACTCAGGTCACTATTTAGGATATAACGGCACTTGGCCAATCACCAAATCCTTATGGCGCCCAGGTCAGTGTCGCCAGTTTATTGACAGACAGAAAAACTTCTCTGAGAGGCCAGAATAGCACTCTAAGAGGGCTAATGCATCACGTTTCTTCAGAGTGATGTGATAAGACACGGTGTCATGGATTTTTAGGGTACAACCTACTCGACGGCCTTGAGGAAATCCAAGACTTCGCGTAGACTTACGGAGGTCTCTATGATGAAATCACCAGTCCGAAGGAAGGAATATCCTACGGAGGGTTCAAACATCACCGAGAATTGAGTGGGTAACCGATAAAATCAAAACAGGGACTCTATCTACGGATGTGAGTTGAGAGTGCCAAGTAACCCACGGTATGGGTTAAAAATCATGGTTAAAATAGTAATCAGGTAAACTGCGCCCTGACAGAAGGCGCTATTCATTGAAATAGCGACCATCTGAAAGGTCGTGCAATCAAGATTATAGCAAAATAATCAGATTATCAATATATGTCAACATTTTAAATAGCAACTTGGTACAGTGGTGTTCATTATGTAAATAACGCCCTTATCTTGGTCGTTGATTCAAAACTTTCAATATATTAACTAATTACTCGCTATCTTTCAATTTAGCGCCCGTGTATGAGGGCATTCATTCAAGATATAGTGACCAGATAACTGTCGCCCTTTATTTTGACATGATTTGCACCGGGCAGGTGCAGTTCTAGACACAGTTACTGTTCACAATTAAAAAGTTGACAGAATCAAAGATTTCCAGACATGAACAGATAGAGAAAAATATCAGGAATTCAACATTATGATCATGCATTTATCCTAATATCATGTTACATAATTATTAAATTTTAAACATGGATATTTATTAAATACTTAAGGTATTAGTGGTCGTGTGTAGGGTCGCTTATCTATATAGCACCCAGGATAGGGTCACTATTTACTGTGACTTGGTAAAATGAAACAGAAACTAGAGAAAATCGTCATGCTATGGACTATATGCATGATATTTCTAAATTTTATCATGTTGGGCTTCGTTACATGAGAACACCTACCTTTCTTGGTTGATCGGGATGATAGATCGTGGAGAGAAATATAAAGATATGAAGTAGCAGCAACTGTAACTGCAGGAAGATGGTGATCCTTTGTAAGCAACCAAAGAGAAAACAACAGGCTTATTTCACGGCAGCTGCAACGGCAAGAATAGGGAGAGGGAATAGGCAGCAGCAACCCACGATCGTGAAGAGGGCTTGCTCCTACGTGCTACTACGGCAGTCAGTGCAGGAAGAAGCAGTAGATGAAGAAGTAGATAACTTCTTCACAACAGTAGGGACAATGAAGGTTCTTCTGTGCAGCGCCGGCTCAACCGTGGCAACTTAAAACAAAAGGAGGAAGATCACGGCAGAAGAAGCAACAAGAGGAAGGACGGTAATAGGTCGACGTCGAAGAGAAAGCACCAACAGGCTTGCTCGATCGACGGGGCTTGTATTTATAGGGAAGAAAGACTAATGGGGTTTCGGGTTCTATTGGGATTTAAGTTTCCCTACGTAAGAATCCTATTGTGAATTAAATTTCCTTCGTAACAATCCTAGTGATTTTAATATGTCTTACCGAGTGAGTTTATTCATTGGTAAGTTGAAGAGTTTGGTTGTTAAAATCCTGGTGATTCCATTCACTTTGTTAACTATGTCCTTATCTTTGAAAAAGGGTGGACAATCAATTCACCCCCCTCTCGATTGCCTCCTAACCGGGCCAACAGAGGTGAGGGCGCCCTTATAGACTTAGTGTTTGGCTTCTCTGCATCATTGTCGCCCGAGCGACAGCTTGGTAATCGCTCTGCTAACCTGTTAATCCCTATACGCATATCTATGTACACATATCTATTGATATCACTGTCAGTCTGCTAATCGAGTATGTCCTACATCTATGCCATATTACCGACTCTTTAGGAAGGTTTGGTAACTAGGGAGAGGGGAACATTACCAAATGCCTTGCTGTGATACTACTCTGTCCACATAGGGGTCGTTTATTAGTAACGAGTCTCTTACAGGCAAATGAGTGGATATTAACATGGATTAACTCCAAACAGACCAAAATCCACAGTCCTTAATGGACTTCGTGGTGGCCGTAAGACAGGTGCCCCTCGTAGGCTAGCCCTTGGGGTTTCCCTCTTTATCGATCGTCCCTATTTGGACGTGGTATCGACTGGTGTCGCGTGCCCCTCGCAGGCTAGCCCTCAGGGTCTTCGCTCCCACCATGGGTCACTTTACCCATCTACTCTCACCCACGGACTTGGTGGCCCTAGTAGGCTAGCCCTCGAGGTTCTTCCTATCCGTTTGGGTTTTGTCGGCCACCGTTGTGCCACCTGGTCCTTAGGGGTTACTAAGCCATGTGAGTACTCCCCGCTTCTCCCCGACAATCCTCCGGGATGGGGAGATGCTGTCAAAATTTTGGCTCGAATAAAGTTAATAAACCACTTAACAATCTTAACTTAATAAATCGGCTCGATTCAGAACGATCACCGCGCTTGAGTACGAACCTCGCGCGAGCTTGTGACTTAGCTCCCGGAAGGCCCGGAGCCGAACCGATGGACAATTAACTCAATAAAGTCCCAAAATCCTCCAAAATATTTTAATAAATCTAAAAAATAAACCAATAAAACCTTGATTTCCTTGAAAACGGACTAAACCGGCACCACCGACACTCGGTGCGCCTTAATACGGCACGCCCTAAAACGGCGCGCCCTATTCCGACGTGCCCAATGGGTGCCGTGCCGTTTTAACAAACTCCCCTTTACCTACGTTTTGGTGGCACCGTTTTAGGCATTTACCCACATTTGGACCGTGCCGTTTAACCCTATACCTACGCGTGTCACGCCAGTTTCATTCCAAATCACGTCGTGGTGCCATTTCAATCTCCTCCTCGTCTCCGGGGTGATTTCTAGTGCTAATAAAGGAACCAAATAAACTCTATCACCAATAAATCGAATGAAAATGATTTGGTTAAGCATGATTTGATTACCTTCATGATTTTGTCACCTTGCTTTATGCTTGAACATACATATGCCATAGCAATGCATACTTGATTGCACAAACCCTGGTATATCAAATGGCATCGGTGGAAAGTCAGGCTACGCCCGACAGGAAGCTTATGCTATGCGTGAGGGTGGTCTTCGGACCTAAAGTTCTCCGCCACGTACTGAGGGTTCCCCCCCTTAATAAACTATGCATGGTAGATTAAAATGCCTCACATGATCATATCATTTGCATCCTTTGCACCCTATTCCGGCCTCGACACCCCGCTATCTCGACAATTAATTAAAGATTTTCCCTCCTCCTGGGGGATGTAATTAACGTCATAGCCTTTATCGTATGACGGACTGCTAGTCCCAATCAAATCTCACTCTCACCCAACACGGGTCAGAATGAGTGCATAGTAAACTCATCACCCATGTGACTAGCACACCTGCGCAGTCAATCAGTCAGTTAATTACCAGTTAATTAATTGGTTGATCGATGTGTAAATAAATAAAAAGAAGATCATTAATAATATCCCATCGCGCAAATAGCCAGTCAAAGCCTTTGATATTGGTGCCAAGAAGTTTTCACTAACCTCGGCCACCAAGCCTCGGCGGCATATGGCGATGGCGTCCTCCTGGATTGGTGGATTGACGTGCCTCATACTGAGGTCTCCCCATTTTTTGATTGCTTAGTCAATCATTTTGATAAAGTAGTGCCCTACTATAGGGGCGCCCTATCCCTGACACTGATAAATACGTATAGAAAACTATTGAAACCATCTTGACAGCACTATATGAATGCACCTGCTCTGGAAATTTATTAGATTGGGCTTGTACTTGAGAACACCTACCTGGGAGTCGATCTGGGTGACAGAACGGAGAAAAGATTGAAGGATCGGTAACACAAGTAACCCGAGAAACGATACTCTGTTTTCAACAGAGCAACATAAAGCCACAATAGTAATTGTAGCCCTTGAAGGAAGATGAAGCTTCTTCTTTTATGGTAGCAGAACAAAGAGGATGAAGCAGAGTAGGCTTCTTAATGCTCAGTTGTAGAAGATGATGCAGCTCCACGGGAACAGGGGTCTTCCTTCCACATTCAACTGAAGAGGAAGTAGTAGGAACAAGGTCTGCCCTTCATGTACAGCCGAAAAAGGAAGAAGCAACAATATCTTTGAACAACTTCAGAAGGAGAAGGAAGCAACAACAGTAGGTTGACGTCGATGAAGAGATTTTAGAGGCAGTAACCTCTGAAGGGTTCTGGAGGGGTATATTTATTGGAAGAAAGAGCCTACAGTGTTAGAGTTTGATTGGGATCAATATTTCCCACGTAAGAATCCTTTTGCAATTAATCTTTCCTCTACACTAATCCTTCCAGATCAATACCTTCCCGGATAGCACCCGGCTTCCCAATTCGAACAAAACACTACAGTCGAGGTTGCTATTTTTCATTCTACAAGGATATAGCGCCCAAGGGAGGGGCGCCCTTCAAGAAATAGCGCCTCTTTGAGGAGCCTTCACTTCATTAAGTAGCACCCTATCAGGGGGCACCCTTCACCTTACCTTGTTTTAACGGGAATCTGCTGTTTAGCACCCCAAAGAACTAGCGCCCGCATGGAGAGTGTCTACTTAAGGAATTTACGCCCTAGTGATGGGCGCCCTTTCCATTGGCCCATTTGATTTAAGTGTAAGCCTGTATATGTGTATGTATGAGGCTTAATTGTGTATGTGATGTTGTGAGTATGGCCTGGACCTTGACTAATTGTTTATTCTAACTTATTTAGGATTTCTATTCCTTCAATTTACCAGGGTTGCTACATCCACACCATAGTTGGTCTACACCACATCCATCTGATACCTTTGAGCCAGTGGATCAAAGCCCATTGTAAGAACAAGTGTAGTTGGGATGAGGTAATAGCCAAAGCTGTTTCTATCTACCTGTGCGGGGCCATACTCTTTCCTACCGCCGACCACGTCCTAGATATACCCAACCTAAGCATCATTAGTGGGTTGTGGCGAGGGTTATCCATTTCATAGGCTATCCTTTCCTACCTGTACAAGGGACTTAGTTCAGCAGCCTTAGGAGGTCCACTCTTTGGCTCCATGATTCTTCTTGAGTGATGGATGGGGGTTAGGCTAAAGTTCACACCCTGGGAGGACATCTCTTCTGCTAGCTGCATCTTTGGGAGTCATCCACTCTTCTTCATTGGCGGCGCCTTTAGGTTC
The DNA here is from genome assembly GCA_024336825.1 of Amorphophallus titanum. Classification (NCBI taxonomy): domain Eukaryota; kingdom Viridiplantae; phylum Streptophyta; class Magnoliopsida; order Alismatales; family Araceae; genus Amorphophallus; species Amorphophallus titanum. Next base: position 92,315 of record JANBPO010001567.1, on the reverse strand, counting down.
CCTTAGCAGGTTGAGTGCCAAACAGCAGACAAGAAAACCAAGGAGTAGTGGCATCTCTACATCAACACTCTACCACTAGACCGGTTCGTGATGCACCCGTCTTTACTCCATGGCACCACCCTCAGGCTTCCTAGGAGTCTTGGGCTTGACTTGAGGCTTGTGGGGAACACCACCTTGGCGATGTACATCCCCCACAGGTGCTTTCTACAGGCTGGAGTTCCTCGCACCATGGTTCCAACGCTACCCCATCTACCTGCACTATAGACGATGAGATTCAAGACAGAGGAAGACGAGCAGGCCGTCAGGAGTGCCTTGATCATTTGGTAGGTCAGCAAGGTGCGTACCCTACCAGTAGAGGTTACAGAGACTCGGAGGAGTACCAAGCCTACTTGAGAGAGTTATGTGAGATTCGTCCTTGTGGGGATGCCCGATTGAGGATTGAGTGATATTGCCATGATGTATAGATATCCATAGATTACACTTGATGTACTTGATTTTGAATAAATGAATAGAATGCTTTTATTGAATAAAATTTGGATTTGTCTTTCTTTCTTGTGCCAATGAAACTCGTCACATGGAATGTAAGAGGTTTAAATGGGGGAAGGAAGATAATGGAAGTCAAGTCCATGATTCAGATATACAAATTGGACTTTGTGTGGATACAAGAGACTAAATTGGAAAAGGTTGATAGCTGCTTCATCAAGAAACTGGGTGGGACCACAAGCCGGCTGAGCGGATGAAAGGGGACTTGCTGACCTTGTGGATCACTAATCTAATCTCCTGGAGTGTCTGGGAGAATCTATACAACAATTTTCTATTTCTGTCACATTTAATTTCAAGGCTAGAGGACTCAACTGGTGTTTCACTAGTGTTTGTGGACCGGTGCAACCCAACCTCAAGAGGAGCTTTTTCTCTAAACTGGCTGCTTTGTGTGATATGGAGCCGAGGCCAGGGTGTATGGCAGTAGACTTCAATGCTGTAGGCAGCCAAGACAAAGGTTCAACCAACATAGATGGACAGAGGAAATGGATCTGTTTGACAATTGGGTCCAGCAGGTCATTTTGATGGAATTCTAGGCCAGCTCACATTTCTACACTTAGATAGGGAAAGGAGAGAGGAGAGCCAAGGCAAGACTTAGAGTCTTTGTTAATGCGGAGTGGCATCAGAATTTCAGCAATGCCAAGATTAGAGGATTGCCAAGAGTGATGTCTGATGACTCTGATCACATTCCTATGATTATCAGCACTTCAAGAATGAAAGGACACGGCAGATTGTTCAGGTATGAAAGGGCATGGCAAAGACATGAAGATTTCAAGACTTAGCTATCGTCTTGGTGGTCTAAAGCCCCAACCAACTCCTGTGCTTGCCTCACATGGAGTTACAAACTCAAAATGGGTCAAGCAGAGGATGAGGACGTGGAGCAAAGCAACCTTTGGAGAAGCACCACTAACTAGACAAAGGATGGTATAGGAAATTGAGTAGTTTGATATCAGAAATGACCAAGGTTTGCTATCCGAAGAGGATAGGGTGCAATGGGCTCAGGTTAAAAAACAGTATGAAGAATGGTCTTTTAGAGAGGAAGTGAAATGGAAGCAAAGAGCTAAGGAAAAATGGCTTAAGGAAGGTGACAACAACACAGCTTATGTCCATGCTATGGTCTCTGTCAAGGGGAGGCTTTTGAGCATCCACAGACTGAAAATTGGGGACAATTATATACATAGTGAGGCAGACATTCAGCAAGCTCTTTTGAGCCATTATGAGGGCCTTTTCAAAGAAGAACGTTGGAGGCCACGAATGTTTAGTGAGGGATTCACCAAGATCTCAGAAGTTGAAGCTTTAAATCTCATCAAGTCTTTTTCTGAGGAGGAAATCAGATCTTCTGTTTTCAGCATGGATCCCAATAAATCATCAGGCCCGGATGGATTTTCAATGGACTTTTATCAACACTTCTGGGAAGTGGTGAAGGGGGATGTTATGAATGTAGTCCTAGAACTTCAGACCAACCCGGTAGCTATTAGGTACTTCAATTCCACCTATGTGGTCTTAATTCCCAAGAAGGAACATGCTGAATCCATAAATAGCTATCGCCCAATCAGCTTGCTGAATGGGACCTTCAAAATTATCACCAAGGCCCTTGCTAATAGGTTGAAAGCAGTCATCAATAACCTTGTAGACACCAATCAATCCGCTTTCATTACTGGCAGGTGTATTCTAGACAATTTCATCGCTGCCTATGAATGCTTACACGAACAAAAGGCTGAAAGGAAACGATGCGTCTCAAGCTAGATTTTGAGAAGACATATGACAGAATCAGTTGGGACTATTTGTTTCATGTCCTCCATTGCATGGGATTCAAAAACTAGTGGATACAATGCATAAAATTCTGTGTTTAGACCAAGGTTCGCCGAATCGGATCGGATCGGCCCGGATTGGCTAATCCGATCGGTTTGTTGGCGAACCGACCCGATCCCGAGCCAGCCGGTCCCTATCCTTCATCGGGATCGGGTGGGATCGGCCAATCCCAGCTGATTCCGGGCGATCCTGCCCATGGTCCCCATTTGAAATTGACAAAAAAAAAAAGATTTTGGGGGGAAGGCCAACCAAAGGTCTTTGGTCCTTGGGACTTTCAAACTTTTGATTAATTTGTTGTCCAAACTCTAAAAAAATCATGTATTTTCAAAATCTTAAAAAAAATAAGAAAAAAACTAAAAATGATTTGCATTTCATGGCATGCATTGCATTTTATTTTATTTGTGTCATCTTGCCTATTTGATAAGGCTTATCCCCTTGACCAAAAATTAAGGATTGGTCATTCCCTGACTTACTGTAGACAAGGGGCTAAGCCTAAAACAGATCTAACTTATGTTTTGTTGTTTAAGTGTGTGTGCAGAGATAGGTCTAAGGGCAAATCCAGCATCTACAAATCGACACTCCCTCGGCAACTATTTCCAAAGCTTAAACAATCATAATATGACCGTTTTCTACTCATAGATGGTCTCTCGAAGGCCGCCTTCATTTCCCGGAGTTGTTACTCCCGAGCCGGCTGGCTCTTCTTCCCATTTATGGTCCTGCGGTCTGCATCTGACCGCTTAATTCATTCAACGGTCTCATTCTGACCATTCCACACTATAGTAGTCCCTCGATCGACCGTTCCCCTTCTCGAGGGCCCTTAATTCTGAACTCCTAATGCCTGTGTGTTTCACGGTCTAGTTGAGGCCATCTTCCTTAATTTGGCGGTCAAATTCTGACCGTCTTATTCATATAAGCGGTCTTTTCTTAGGCCACTTCCTTTCCCGAGAACTGCCTCAATCCGTACAATTGCACAAAGAAGAAGGCCAAATTCAAATCTTGTTCAATCAACACATTCTATCTCTTTATTCAAAATTAAGCACATCAAGTTCAAGCTATCAATCTCTATATATCATGAAAGAAAAATCACTCGATCCTTAATCGGGCATCCCCGCGAGGACGGATCTCTCGCAGCTCTCTCAGATTGGCCTGATACTCCTCCTGAATCTCTGTCACATTGGCTGGAAGGGTACGCACCCTGCTGACCTCCCACATGATCAAGGCACTCCTGACTGCCTGCTTATCCTCATCTATCCCAAGTCTCCTCACCTATAGTGTAGGAAGATGGGGTAGCGTTGGAACTGTGGTGTGAGGAAGTCCAACCTTTAAGAAGCACCTGTGAGGGCTGTACATCGCCAAGGTGGTGTTCCCCACAAGCCTCAAGTCAAGCCCAGGCCTCCTAGGAAGCCTGAGGGTGGTGCCGTGGAAGAAGGATGGGCGCATCACGAACCGGCCCAGGGGCAAAGTATTGATGTAGAGATGCCACTCATCCCTGATCTTCTTATCTGCTGTCTGGCACTCCACCTGTTGGGGGAACCTGAAGGCGCCGCCAATGATGAAAAGTGGATGGCTACCAAAGATGCGGTTAGCAGAAGTGATATCCTCCCTAGGTGTGAACTTTAGCCTAACCTCCATCCAACACTCAAGTAGGATTATAGAGCCAAAGAGTGGGCCTCCTAAGGCTGTTGTGCTAAGTCCCTCGTATATGGAGGAAAGGATGGCCTATGAAATGGAGACACCCCACCATAGTCCACCAATGGTGCTCAAGTTGGGTATGTCTAGGGCATGGTCGGTAGAAGGGAAGAGTATGGCACTGCATAGGCAGATAGAAACAGCTTTGTCTGTTGCCACATCCCACCCACACTTGTTCTTACAATGGGCTATGACCCACTGGCTCAGAGGCAGCAAATGTATGTGGTGTGGGCCAACTACGGTGTGGATATCCTTAGCACTAGGAATAAACTCCCCTAGGATGAGGGCAAGGTCTATTGGTGCAACCGTATGACAAACTAAGTCTTCCTCACCAACTTTAGATCTAGGGAGGGATAGATAAGTCTCTACCTCTTCTAGCAAGATGGTGGTCTCAATGGAGGGGAAGATGAAGGTATGTGTCTAAGGATGCCATAGCTCTACTAAAGCTGTGATGCTGTGCCAATCTAATGAAAGTTTGGGGTAGTTTTTGGCTAGAACAAAGAGAGGGTGCAAGTGCTAGGACCTAAGGATGGATATCACTGATATGGGGAGCTCACGGATCATGGGAGACATCCACTTTAAGGTGGAATAGCGCCTTGGGCCGGGGAGAAGCTGAGGCAATAGAAGGAGAAAGAAAATGAAAGAGAGGAAGAAAGGAAGAAATATAAGCATTTTGAGGGAAATTGAATGAAATAAAAGAAATTGCTATGAGCTCCAAAGGCTTAGAGCTTATAGAAAGGGAAGGAGGTAATGAAAATTTGCAAGACTTGCCAAGGGGACAAGTAGAGCAACTACTAAAATTAAATTTATTTCAATACCATGGTAAGTGCGCGGAACGTAGGATTGAAACTACTTTGCGAAATTCAAGCGGCTGTTGTAGTGGTAATATCGATGATGTGAGGGATGACTTCTTCAGAAAGTGAAGCATTTATATATCAAGCTGAGAAGTAGCTGATCACGCATGAACCAGTCATGGCATGCCGGGTTGGGCTTCATATCGTCGGAGTTATCCTCCTTGATGTACTAAGGAGGATCCGACTCAGAGCCATCAACATGCCCATTAAGTAGAGGCTATACAACAACGACGGAAATTGGGTTTTCCGGATAATGTAGTTTGTGGGTGTCAATTTGGTGGTGAGATATATAGTGGCTAACGTTGGGAAGAGAATGATAGGAGGAAGATGAAGTAACCATGAGAAAGGAAGGGAAGTGTCTGGTCATCAATGGTTGAACTGAGAATCTGATACCATAAAGAATCACAAAAATGATGACTGCCTTGTTCACCTTATGCTTGTCATCCTTTGCATTTATAGTGGTGGAAATACTACAATGATTGTTATGTGAGTGTGAGAATCATTAGGTTATGATTACATCAAGATTGGCACCTCTGATAGATAACATAAAAAGGAAAATTACTTGTTATATCAAAAGGTATGAAAAACACATGACTTGGATGCTGAGACTTATGCGATGCATCGCCTAACATCTAAGACTTAGACGATGCACCGCCTAATAGTTAGGAAGGCCAAAAAATAGACGAAGTCATTAGGGGATGCATCACCTAACCTCGCGGTGCATCATCTAATATTTTGGCGGTCCAAAAATAGACGGTGCAGTTAGCGGAAGTAACTCTAACTTCGGTGCTACACAAGCAAGCATGGATTTAGGTGAAGCAGTTGTAGGCGATGCATAGGCTTAGGCGATGCAGCCGTTTGACTTAGGCAGTTTGCAGTTAGGCGAAGCAATTCCAATACTCCACACCTGTTCACGTTGAAGATCTAGACCTAAATCTATTCCATGTTTTGATCCAAAATGAGATTTTAAAAATATTGCATAATTATTCAATTTCGTAATCATCTTTGGGCAAACTATGATTTCTAAAAATGTTATCAAATGTTGAGAAATTTAGGGTATTCCTTTGTATGAAATTCTAATGGATGTAATATTCCAGCTATATATCCAAGCGTGGCAATAAAATCAATTTCTATACTAGTAAGTGCACAATTTCTTCCTGAACTAGTCTCAGTAAAATTTGCCCTCAACTATTAGTTACGCCACTGCCATTGGTAAGAGAATTCAAAAGGTCACGAGTGTTTTTAATAGTGCTTTGCAAATTTTCTGGTAATATTCCAATTATGTTGCAAATGAAAGCAAATTAAAGGATCGACTTCTAGTCGGCTTATGATTATTGTCTTCATTTGAAGGTCACGATAACTTCGATGGTTCTGAAGGGCTGGCAAGAGCAAATACATTTTGAGTTGCAAAAGGATTACATTTGCATATTCATTTTGAGGACATGGAAGAGGAAAAACTGCCAGCTTAAGAAAAGGAGTGTGGCAAAGGCGAACACGGATCGATTGTCTACCCTACTTCAACCCATTGGTCCTGCATCTATCGATCCAGTTTTCTATTTCTCAGGGGTCAGGGGTTCAATTTTTATGATTGAAATTAACCAAATGTAAATACCATAGTAAATGGATCATTAATGAAATGAAGTGGAAAATCTGACGTTTTGGACGGAGATTTATTATTATGATCCAACGGGTTCACATTTCTGCGTCGGAGAATGAAGTCATCGATCCGGTCGTGGCATGCAGGTTAAGTTCTTGCATTCCGGTCTATTTTCCTTTTGTGCTTAAAGAAAAGAGATCCAAGCATCATAGGAGTTTAGGGGTTCGTCAGGACTCCAAAATGGTTATAAAAACATCTTACAATCTTCTGATTGTTTAAAAAAGATATGAGGGGGATTAGAGTGGGAATGAGAAATTGTGATGTCATCTTATCGAGAGGACCATGAGCTTATATTTCAAACTTCTCACCATATAAGTAATGTCTCCAGATCTTTAAGGCAAAAATAACTGCAGCAAGCTCCAGATCATGTGTGGGATAATTTTCTTCATGTTGTTTTAGCTGTCAGGATGCATATGCAATAACCTTACCATGTTGCATCAGCACTGCACCTAGACCTACTCGAGAAGCATCTGTGCAACCCACAAATCCTCCCAAGCCAGAATGAAGCACCAGCACTGGAGAAGAAGTTAGAAGCCTTATTAATTCAACAAAGCTCTGCTCACGCTGATCCGACCAAACAAATGGTACATCTTTACGAGTCAATTTGGTCATCATTGCTACAATCTTAGCAAAATCTTAAATAAACCTATGGTAATAGCCTGCTAAACCTAGAAAGCTCCTGATCTCTGTAACAGATCTCGGTCTCTGTCAATCATGAATAGCTTCAATCTTTGCCGGATCTACTGCAACTCCATCACCGAAAATTACATGGCCAAGAAAGTGAACCACTCGAAGCCAGAACTCGCATTTGCTTAATTTAGCATAGAGTTCATGATCCCTGAGAGTCTGGAGGACCATCCATAAATGCTGTGCATGATCTTCCTCAATGGCAGAATACACCAGAATATCATCAACAAAGATCACAACAAATCGGTCTAGATAAGGTCGGAAGACACACTGCACCAAATCCTTAAAAGCTGCAGGAGCGTTGGTTAGCCCAAAAGGCATGACCAAAAACTCAAAATGTCCATACCGCATGCTGAAAGCTATCTTATCAACATCAGACTCCGTGATCCTCAGCTGGAAATAACTTGATCAGAGATCAATCCGAGAGAAGACAGAAGTAGATTGCAACTGATCAAACAAATCATCAATCCTGGGAAGCGAATACTTGTTCTTGACCATAACCTGATTCAATTGCCTGTAATCTATATAGAGCCTCAGGCTACCATCTTTCTTCTTGACGAATAGAACTGGAGCACCCCAGGGAGAAAAATTGGGACGAATGTAGCCTTTTTCTAGCAACTCTAGTAGCTGTGCTCGCAATTCTCTCAATTCGGCTGGAGCCATTCGATAAGGTGCCTTTGCTAATGGCGCTGTACCTGGAACCAACTCAATCACCATTTCAATTTCTCGTTCTGGAGGCAAGCCTGGTAACTCGTCAGGGAAGACATCAGGGAACTCACAAACAACAGGGATACCACTGACATCCTGCCGTGGTGCCTCAACAGCAACCACTGAAGCTAAAAACCCCTGACAACCTGCATTAAGCAATCTACAGGCTCGAATAGCAGAAATAATTAAACGAGAAGAACGGGATCGAATACCTTGAAAATAAAAGGCTGGCTTCCCAGGTGGCTGAAAATAGACCTTCTTAGATCTGCAATCAACCACAGCTCCATACTGCTCTAGCCAATCCATACCCAGAATGATATCATAGTCTACCAGCTGCAACGCATACAATCTCGCTGGCAACTGCCGGTCACTAATCACAACAGGAGACTCCTCCAAACACAACGGAGTAAACATGAAATCTCCAGATGGCAATTCAACGAGTAAATCACAAGTGACCTCAGAAGTGGGCTCCTCAATGCATGCAAGAAAATCCTCAGAAATAAAGGAGTGAGAAGCACCAGAATCAAATAAGACACGAGCTGCATGACCAAAAATCATAATCGTACCTTCGATGAGGTTGGATGCCACGGCCTCTGCTCGCGTAATATGAGAAACCTTGCCCTTTTGCTTCTGACTTGCTACTGCAGAAGATTCAAAGGAAGATGTTGCTGAAGCTTGCATGAAGAACTGCTGAGACGGAGGTGGCGGGAGAGGAGGTCTGAACTGAGACTGAGACTGCTGCGGCTGAGAAGTTTGCAAAAATTACACTGACTTTGGCCGAAAGGGACAATCTCGAACCACGTGACCCAACTAGTCACAACGGTAATAAACCACTGGCAAGGAACAAGGCCTGCCAGGATGACTACCACCACATCTCGTGCACAGTTTTGGAGGTCCCATCACTTGTCTCTGCTGCTGCTGAGATGGCAGAGTAGACTACTGCACAATGCCCGAAGATACTTATCGCTCGAATCTCTTCTTCGACTTCTTAAACTTCTTGAACTTAGGCCTGAAAGAAGAAGTACCACTCACAGTAGGAATGACAGGAGGAGCTCCCAACACAGAAGGTTGATAACTCGGTTGAAGTGGAACAGTCGGCTGAATCGATGCCGCTTGAGAAAAATCATGAGTATCTAGCTCAAGTGCTGCTGCTGCCTGATAAGCATCATTCATTTTTTTTATAAGTCCAGTCATCAAGTGGAGAAAGAGGGAGAGTGCACCCCCATTCCAGAGGAAGGGAATGTTCTCACTCCACCAAATCGCCACTCAATGCTATTTTTATTGATTTTGTAAGAAATTACATGTTCAAAGGAGGCCAAGCCTCTCAAATACAAGTATGAAAGAAAAAGAAAGAAAAAGCAAATGATCAGCTATACAAGCCTCCTGCGAAAGTTAGGAATACCACTTGCATCTGCAATAGCATAGCCTTTAGCTAAGCTCGGGAGCTCCCTGATCGAAAGAAACTCAGAATTACTTCTCACTAAGATAGCATGGTTTGCTAAAGCATCCGCTAGCTGATTCCCCTCCCTATATATATGCAAAATGGAGCATTGAAAGAGAGAGAACAACTGTTGCAAGGATTTCCACCAAGGAAGAAGGGACCATGGAGGATCTTTTTTCTTTTGTAACATTTCAATTAAAATCTGAGAGTCAGTGAAGATTACTGAAATTGAAATGTTGAATTGCTGCGCTAACCGAAGACCATCAAGAAGGGCCCGAGCTTCAGCTACCATATTTGATCCAGCACCATAATAGTATGAAAAACCCAACTTTAGTTGCCCATAGTGATCTCTAAAGTAGCCTCCGCCTCCAGAAATTCCAGGATTTCCTTTGCTGGCTCCATTGACATTTAAAGAGAAGTTGGTGACTGGAGCTTTCCAAAAAATAGTGGTATAAGTAGGTAAGTAACTGCTGATGGAGATGCCAAAGCTTTGAAGAATAATCTGATAGTTCCTGCTGGTTCCATCTTTAAATTTAATTTGATTCACAGTTCTCTTCAACTCTGCAAGAATATGCTCCGATACTTTGTCAAGACTAATTCTACTGCCTTCAAATTTTGCTTGACATCTGAATTTCCATATTTCCCATACTATCATTTGGGATATCAAAAGAGATATAAAACCTTTCGGTTTACTCAGTGTAGCTTCTGCAATGATTAATTTCAGTCTGTTATCAATTGAAGTCTCTTCCAGAAAAGATCTGTTAAACAATATGGCAAATTTACTCCATAGGAAAGAAGCAACTTCACTTTCAACAAACAAATGATTTTCGTCTTCAAATTTATGAGAATTCATGCAACATACGCAACTAGAAGCAAAGGCAATGCCACACCTTTGAATCTGCCTGTCAACAGGGATGGCCTGATTCAAAAGTTTCCAGCAAAAAAGAGCTGGTCGGGGGGGAAATTTTGGATGCCAAACTTTCTTTAGACAAAAAATAGAGTTTGATGTATGACCCTTAATGAGGTTATATGTAGATTTAACACTGAATTTGCCTGAGTTTGTAAGAGTCCAGACTGGGATATCCACACCATTTTGTATGCCATATTTCTGAATATCTTCTTTCAAAGATTGATCCTCCAGTAATTGCCAAATAGAATGCTGGAAATTAGTCATGGCATCTTGAACAGAGCAGTCAGCTATACCTGAAGCATTCTGTAAATTTAGTATTTCTGTCAACAGCTTATTTTTATACCAGGTATCCTTCAAAAAGCTAGTAGAGGCACCATCATAAATTATCATACGAGAATTAGCCAAAAGAATAGAGAGGGCTTTCTCAAAGTCTTTAGCCTTTATACCAGCTGGAAATGGAACTTTGCAGTCCGATATATGAAGACCATGATAATATTTGCTTCTGGTATATTTGGCCCATAAAGAGTTGTTGTAAGCTGAATGCCATAATTGCATATCTCGTGTCATTTTTCACACTTCTTTTTATTGGCAAGCATCCACATTTAAGCTATGCGGGCCTACTAGACATTGGCTTCAGCCAGATTTATGAGGAGCAGTTGAGGCGGTGACGCCGTGCGGGGCTGTTCTTTTAAGGACAGGTATTTGGTGAGGGCGCGGTGGGTCCACCTTATACTCGCCCATCTGTAGTTTGCCTTTTTGGATCAAGCCTTCGATAATGTCCTTGAATACATAGCAATCCTCAATGGGATGCCCTAAGATTTGGTGATAAGGATAGAATCGTGGATCATTTTTTCTTTCAATATCGCCTGGTTTCTTCGCCCCTGGCAGCACCACTTTGTCATGTTCACGGGCCCACTCAAAAAGAGTCCTAGTCTTGTCATTTGGAAAGGAGTACGGTTTCATCATTTTGCCTCTTAATGAGAGCCCTTGTTTCGCTGGCTCGGCGGAAGATGTCTCTTTCATTTTCTTCTTCTATTTCTCAAAGGCTTCAAAATTTGAGGCGCAACTTTCTTCCTGGGCCAAGTGTTTGCCGGTCGGCTCATTCTTTTGGTTCGTGGCTATCGAAGCGGGGCAGAGCCTTGCAAGAACTGCTTCGGCATTGGCTGCAATGTCGCCCAGTTGTACGAAGGTCATGACTTCAATGTCAATTACCCATCATAGAATTTCTATTCTCAAATTTTCTTTTCAGATTTGAATAGAGTCCTCGTAGCTCGGTGGATGTTTTTTTACCATCATAGTATTTCTCAAGCTTCCACAAAAAAGGGAAAAAAGGTCGAAGTGAACAATGAATCTTAAACTCTTTGCATGTTGCCTGGTTCATATTGTTCTCGAAACCATCAGTTAGAGAAAATTTTAAGTTAAATTTGTTCTTGCAAACATTTTTTTAACATGTAAATGAATTAGAAGCAGATCCTGGACAAAGTAAATAGTAGTTACATGGATTTTTGGTATTTTATGTTCCTCATGCTTCATTTGGATTACTTGAGCCATTAAAGAAGATTTCCTTTAGCATGTTCTAGGACAAATAATAACAATAATATTTGCAGTCTAGAACCCAGAAACCATATGTTTATGCTACACAAAGAGATGTAATAATGATGAAATGTAACAGACTGGCGAGCTTCAGGTGGTCTTGTATTCTAATGTTCTACATCAAACTTCCACCCACTTGATGTCAAAACTAGGAAGAAGGGTGAGGAACCCACTGAATCACTCATCACATGCAAGAGCTCAGATTCTGGATAGCTGACTGCAAGCGGGACTGCAACTCCCCCGCCAAGCCATGTGCCAAAAACTCCGGCAACAAACTCGGCTGATGGTTTGGCAACGATTCCTATCCGAGCTCCATCAAGACTTCTCTTTCCACCAGTTACTCCAATAGCTATTGAAGAAACACCATTCATGCTCATTGTTCCTCCCTGTACATATGCAATCATTTCTAGAGGATCAAATGAGTTGTATAGTTTATTAGGAATGTTGGGAAAAACCAGCACTACACTTGTATGTCAGATATTTAGGCCCATCGAATTCATCATACATTGCTCAAGTCTGCTGTGCACAACAAATTAGTTATCTTTCGAGCAGAGGAGATAAGCTGAGCATAACTGTAGCTTTTCTGCTGCGTTCTTATTGCCACACTTCCCGGCTGGACAGAGCATCGCTTCAGGGCTGCTTTGACGGCCTCCATGGACGCATCAGACGGCAACTCAGCAACGCTGGCTACAAAGCAAGAACATCAAAACGTGAGAACAGTCAAGAACAGTTTGTCCGATTACTTGAGGGGTTAGGCGTCCACGTTATAATTAAACCAATCACATCAATCAGTTACGTAACAAAACATCAACGCGGTAGAAAGTTTGATGATTCCCATACTCTCCATAAGCCATACACGAAAACAAAGTCCTCCCAGCTATAAAACAACAAATAATTCCCAGGTGCGCTGCTCTGGATATCCCACACCAAGCACAAGTGGCTCAAAGCCAGTTGTTTCCCTCGGCATGCTTGCCGAAAAAAAGTGTAGCTCAACAGCCAGTCAATGTCACAATCTACTATTCTATCGGATGACGTGAAGAACTTGGCTGCCTTCCCAAAAGAAATCGCCGAGATTGGATTTTTCTACCAAAACGAAAGCTCAGAGCAAGATATCCAATTTGGGGGAGGAAGGTTGTTGTCCCAAAACCACCTAACTTAGAACCAGGAAAGAACGACGACTTCTAGAAGTCTTATAACTTGGACCCTTCTGGTGACTCTTCGCAGGTCCTCCCGCCCGTCGGGGTGAAGAAGAAGGAACCTGGAGCGACGAAGCGTCTCACCTGAGACGAAGGGCCTCGGAGACGTGCGGAGAGGAGGGGCGCGGAGGAACCGCAGGAGGCCGATGCCGGAGGAGGAACGGGAGGAGGAGGAGGAGAGGATGGACCAATAAGGCGGACAGCAGAAGCACGAGGCCCTCGGCCCCCGACATGGGTCGAAATGAATGAGGCGGGAGAAGCGGTTGGGGGACGTGAATGCACTCATGAACCTCGATCTTCGCCGTCTCAGACGTCCATAGAGAGGTACTTGTGGCTCAGCATAAGACGTCAGTGGACGCAACTGGCCATTCTTCTAGTGAGGGGGTACTTCTGTCACGTGACACGTGACTCGCGTTTCTCGCGCATCGTGACCTTTCTGGGTTAGCCTTCCCTCGACTTTGCCCGAGGTCAGTGTTGTGTCGTGTGCACGACGTCCTAGTCGTGTGTGTGTGTGGTCATGTCTAGAAGGACATGCACGGTAATCGAGTCGTGTATGCTTTAGGGTCTATCTTGTCTGTCTAGGGATTTACACGGTTCACATCCGCCCCTCCGAGGGTGAGATTGCATTTCTATGTGGCAAAGAAACAACAAGGTGACCAGTATTCCTGATGCTCTCTATTTGTCGACTCCCCAGTCGATAGCTTCCTCATTAGCGATATTTCAGGCCAACAGCTTGCCTATCACTGGCCCCCGAGCCTACCCTCTACGGTACCAGCCCCGTAGCAGTGAAGATACAAAGAGACGAAGAAATTGTGTTGGCCTCTGACACTTTGTCGGCCCGACAAACACATACCTGACCCAGACCTTTCGTCCAGAGCCAGGAAGGGATAACAAACCATTTCCTTGTGTCAACGCCAACCTCGTGCCGATGAATCAACAAAGAGATAAAGAAACCATGTTGGTCACTAATATTTTACCGGTACAGACAAACGCACACCAGACTCAGACCTTCTGTCCAGGGCCAGGAAGAGAGAACAAACCATTTCCTTGTGTTGACACTAACCCCGTGTCGATGAATCAATAAAGAGACAAAGAAACCGTGTTGGTCACTGGCATTTTGTCAGTACCGACAAACACACATCTAACTCAGACCTTCTGTCCAGGGCCAGGAAGATGGAACAAACCATTTTCTTGCATTGACATCAACCCCATGTTGATGAATCCACAAAGAGACAAAGAAATCGTGTTGGCCTCCGACACTTTGTCGGTCCCGACAAACACATACCTAACTTGGACCTTTCGTCTAGAGCCAGGAAGGGAGAACAAACCATTTCCTTATGTCGACGCTAACCCTAGGTCGATAAATCAACAAGAAGATAAAGAAACCATGTTGGTCACTGACATTTTACTTGTACCGACAAATGCACACCTGACCCGAACCTTCCGCCTAGGGCCAGGAAGAGAGAACAAACCATTTCCTGGCGTTGACACCAACCCCGTGTCGATGAATAAACAAAGAGATGAAGAAATCGTGTTGGTCACTGACATTTTACCAGCACCGACAAACACACATCTGACTCAGACCATCTGTTTAGGGCCAGGAATAGAGAACAAAGCATTTCCTTGCGTTGACACCAACCCCCTTGTTGATGAATCCACAAAGAGATGAAGAAACTGTGTTGGCCTCTGAAACTTTGTCGGCCCCGACAAACACATACCTGACCTGGACCATTCGTCTAGAGCCAGGAAGGGAGAACAAACCATTTCCTTGCATCGATGCCAACCCCGTGTCAATGAATCCACAAAGAGACGAAAAAATCGTGTTGGCCTCCGACACTTTGTCGGCCCCGACAAACACATACCTGACCCGGACCTTTCATCCAGAGCCAGGAAGAGAGAACAAACCATTTTCTTGTGTCGACGCTAACCCCGTGTTGACGAATCAACAAAGAGACGAAGGAACCGCATTGGTCACTGACATTTTATCGGTATCGACAAACATACATTTGACTCAGACCTTTTGTCCAGAGCCAGGACGAGAGAACAAACCATTTCCTTGCGTTAACACCAACCCCGTGTGGACGAATCAACAAAGAGACGAAGAAATCGTGTTGGTCTCCAACAAACATACACCTGACCCGGACCTTCTGTCCAGGGCCAGGAAGAGAGAAAAAAGCATTTCCTTGTATTGACACCAACCCCATGTCGACGAATGCACAAAGAAGCAAAGAGACTGTGTTGCTCCCCATCGCCTCGTGGGCGTCAGCAAACGCACACCTCTTGACTTGGACCCTCGGGCTGGGTCATTTAATGAACAAACTCTTCTCTCCATCCTCTTGGGGAAAGGAATTAATCTCTTGACTTGGACCTTCCATCCAGGTCAGTTAATGAACAAACTCTTCTCTCCGTCTCTTTGGGGTGCGAAACAAAACCTCTCCTGATTCAAACCTCTCATTTAGATTAGTTTGATGAATAAACTCTTCTCTCCGTCCTGTTGGGATGGGGACAAGACCTCGTCTGATTCGGACCTCCTATCCGGATCAATTTGTTGAACAAACTCTTCTCTCCGTCCCTTTGGGGTGGAAAATAAACCTCTCCCGATTCGGACCTCGCGTCTGGATCATTTTGATGGACAAACTCTTCTCTCCGTCCCTTTGGGGTGGGGAACAAAACCTCTCCTGATTCTCACAAGACACAGACTCCAAAACATAAGTGCCAATGTACATACAGGTAAGAGTGCCCTATAACACGTACTTTGAAGCACCAAAGGTAGCACAGGAGACTGCGAACAGACTCAGGACAAGGCAACTAGACCTACAACTACAATGGTCCCTGAGTCCTACGACTCTGAGTCAAGATCGTCGCACAGAGCGGGACAAGCCACCAATTGGTCTAATCCTAAGCTAGGGAAAATGACACTCCCAGAAAATGACACACGGAGACCTGAGGGGACATGGAGAACCCTCAGTACACCTGGACACATAAGTCGCGGTAAAACAATATCTCGAGATGTCCAGAAATATGGTCTTGAATTGGACAAAGATGTCGAGACACAACAAGGCTACCTGTCAACTGATGGGTGATCCCGAGTTGATTGGAACCCGACAAAGATGACACATATAGACACACACACTACATGCACAAACAGGAACATGAACGGTGGACAATGACAACACTAAGGGCAAAGTGAACCATCACTCAGCCGCTAGGCAAACATGGCAGTCAAGGCACTGTCGCTATGCAACCAGAGGCAAGGACAGTGGCAGTTCTAGACTGACTCGTTAGGGTACTATCGTAGTCAAGAAAAAGACCACACCCTGTCACCTAAACCGACCTATCCAGACAACCACCAATAGACAGAACAAACACAGAATGGGACAACGGCCATCATGGCCAACAAGAAGACTATAACGCACCTCTATTGGGGCGTTACCTGCTATAACAGACCACAGAAGGGGCGTTATGGCAGACAGACTCAAAACTCCAATACAGACAATATAACACACCAAGACAGGGGTGCCATATCAGCATAACGCACCAAGACGGGCACGTTATGGCCAACAGACCAAAACTCAACCCAAGGGGAATATAACGGACCTCCATAGGCACGTTATGCACGCTTAACACGCTAGGACAAGGGCGTTATATCCAACCGACCCAAAACACTAACACAGCCAAGTGGCATATAACAGACCAAGCTGAGTCCGTCATAGCCACATGACGCGTAGGGTTAGGCGTGTTATATCAATGGCCATACCCAGACAGACATTGGTCAAAACACACCATAACGGACGTGCACCGGGGCATTATCTGATCAATACGCACATGGAGGCGTCCATTATGCCTAACCGATTGACATGGTCTTCGCGGAAGCACGGTCGTCGAGGGTCTGACACAGTAGTAGGCCTAAAAAATGACTCGAATATAATGCACCTAGATAGGGGCATTATACTCAAATAACGGACTAGGTCTGGTCCGTCATGCTCCATGACCTCGAAAGATGAAAAACCACGAACCATAACGGTCTGTCGCGGGACCGTTATAGCCTATACCAGTCTCTAGTAGGACCGCTAAATCAACCCGGCGAGTAAAATGGTAGGACGACCGAATCGACCCGTTCCACACCCCATGCACGCCGTAGCGCAGGGGAAACAAAGCCAATCGATGGGAAACGACCCCAAGGGGTCGAAAACACCACATGCATCCACCGAAATGCACCGAAACGCGAGGGCGATTTCATCAAATCGACCCTAATCAAGTCACCGGGGTTCCCAGACTCCCACCGGCCCCGAATGATGACCAATCAACACGAAACTCACGTGGATGGGATCCAGACATCCCAACGGTCATTTTGACACTAATTCTACCATGAATGGTTGCCGTGTTCTGGCGAACCCTGAAAACCCCAAAAACTTTGATTTTCACCAAACCGGCCCGATCTCCTCCGATCGGGCACCAAACTGCACACAAGGGTAGGGAAAATATGCATAACGAAATGGCAATCCATCTCCCTACCTCCACCAAAGAAACCTCACGCCGAAGCGACTAAACCGCACTGAAAACCACCCGGAACGCGAACGGCGCCTTCTTGGAATCCACTGAGGGATCGTGCCCGCCACGCTATATCCGTTGCTCCAACCCATGAACCGATCTCCCCACTGGGTCCGCGCCTCAGCCAGCTCTGCAACGGTGTGCACCCCGCGCCAAACGAGCCAGAGACGAGAGAGAATAGGGAGAGATAGTGAATGATTGAAAGTGAGTAGGAGAGATAGTGGAGTTGGCTCGTCGTGGGCGGGCCGTCGAGCAGTCGGAATCTACAGGATCTAATAGCAGAAATAAGCAAATGAGAGGAACGGGATCGAATACCTTAGAAATAAAAAGCTGGCTTCCCAGGCGGCTGAAAATAGATCTTCTTAGATCTGCAGTCAACCACTACACCATATTGCTCAAGCCAATCCATGCCCAGAATGACATCATAATCAGCAAGCTACAAAGCATACAGTCTCGCGGGCAATTTTTGATCACTGATTATAATAGGTGAGTCCTCGAGACATAATGGGGTAATCATGAAATCCCCAGATGGCATTTCAATAATTAGATCACATGCCAACTCAATCATCGGCTCCTCAATGCATGCAATAAAATCTTTAGAAATGAAGGAATGAGAAGCACCAAAATCAAATAAGACACGAGCTACGCAACCAAAAACTGTAATAGTACCTTCGACAAGGTTAGAAGCTACAGCTTCAGCTCACGTGATATGAGTCACTTTGCCTTTTTGCTTTCTTCCAGCAGCTGTAGAGGACTGGAAAGAAGACGCCACAGAAGCTTGAGGAAAAAATTGTTAAGACGGCGGCGGCGAAAAAGGAGGCCTGAATTGAGGTTGAGACGACTGGGGCTGAGCAACTTGAGAAAATTACACTGGCTTCAGTTACAGAGGACAGTCCTTAACCACGTGACCTGGCTGGTCACAACGAACACACACCACCGGTAAAGAGCAAGGTTTGTCTGGGTGGCTACCACCACACCGCGCACATCCCCTAACAGAACTCTGGCGTTGTTGGGAGGAAGGAGTTGATTGTTGAACCGCATCAGATGATGCTTGCTGATCAAATCACTTCTTGAACTTCATCTTACCCTTGAACTTTCTGAACTGGGACTTGCCCGAAGAGGAAACACCACTAGCAATAGGAACGACAGATGGGACCCCTGGTATAGGAGGCTGATAATAACCAGGTTGAGATGAAACCATCGGTTGAACCGACACTGCCTGAAAAGGAGCCTGAGATCTTGCCAAATCTAATTCCAATGCTACAATAGCCTGATACACCTTGTTCATATTTGTTACTCGGGTCACGATCAGCGGTTGTCTTAGCTCGGCTCGAAGGCCACACAAGAACTGCTCAGTTTTCAAAGCTTCATTAGCCAGAATATAGGGCGCATAATGGCCCAATTCCATGAATCTGTTTCGATATTCGAGCACTGACATCCCTCCTTGCACAAGCTGCATGAACTGGTGCATCTTGTTCATTCTAAGATAAGCCGGGCTGAAGGTAAGCTCAAAAGTCGCGACAAACTCTGGCCAGGAAATTTGTCGGAGTGGACAAGATTGAAAAGCGATCTCCTATTCTGTATTTTAAAAACCAAGTTAGCGCCATGCCCTGAAGTTAAAAGGTGCTGAACATCACCTTTTCATCCTTTGCACACTCCATGGACCGGAACATGTGCTCTGTAGCATCCAACCACACCCTGGCTGCATCTGGATCAGTCTGGCCTTCAAAAGTTAGCAGATGAAACATCAAAAATTTCTTCAACGCACGACCACGACTACCAAGTGCATCCTCTTGTGCAGGAACCACGGGAGCTGGATCAGGAACATTTTGAGGAGCAGGAACACTGCTCGCTTCCTGGGGAACTGGGGCTCTCCAACGTCGAGGCGGCATATTGAAGCAACCAGAAAACATGGATAATACACAAGGAAATCTATTAATCACACGAAAAACATCCTATACCAGCAGTAAATGATGCAATTAAGCTAGTTCTGGATAATGGCAATGCCATTTCAATTCCTTACACAATTCCTCAACTCCGCTCTGATACCAACTGTAACGACCCAGAGCTCCAGATACCGATATACCGATAACATTGATATACCGACACCAGGAACTGGGGACGCCACCTAAGAGGCTGATGAGGCCCCGTAAGGGTTGGGGAAGGTTGTCGAGGGTTGCATAACGAATTGGAATTACATTGAGCACAATATTAATGAGAATAATGGTTTAAACTGGAATGCGAAAGTAAATTAAAATATATCAGAGTGGTAAACCTTATACAATAGTCCAGAGCTGCAAAAATACAAGTCCAACTGTACAACTAAGCATAAACCAAGCATTCATGAAGAAATGGCGCCAACATATGTGGTCGCCAATTAAAATTAGCGTCTGAATGAATGAACGTGAATTCTTATAATTATTCAGACAATAATCAAGCAAAATAAGAAATAGCATCCACGAGGGAAGACGCTCATTCTCCGCATTTTCGAAAATCAAAATAGGGAAATTAAGAAATAGCGTCCACAGAGGAGGATGCTCATTGAAACTGAAACGACTCCCAGAGCCCCCGATATTGCTATTTTTTCTGGGATTTTCTTTATAAAATCACCTTTCATACGAGGAAACCCAAAATCACGGCGATCTAAATCTCCAGTAGTCCTCTCTTCATTCTGTAACGCAAAGGGATCGCTCCTGCCTTCTTACGGAATTTCTTCACCATCCTGCCGTTCACAACAACGTTCACCAACCGCCATTTCTTCGTTCTAGAGACACTATCTTGCACTTATGGATCGTCTAATTCAATGCCAAGAGAAAAAGGCCAGGGCGGCCCTGCCTAGGATCACGGAGATCACTGGTCATGTTAGCAGAAAGATCATGCTTGACTAGGTTTGTTCAAACTGCGTCTACTTTATTCTTATCAGCAATATTACTGCAACCTTCAGAGACCTCACGCTCCTTGTTTATTTACTATTTAGCACCCTGAGGTCCTGCCACCCGTCGTCCTTCTCTTGCAGAGTTTGATTGATAGCGCCCTCTTCTCAAAGCTTCTAAGATGCCTCTAACCTCTCTATATCTTTTCTTTTCAAGACTACCTTAATATCCCAGGTGCGAGGAGGTATACCAAGAACAAGTGGCTTCCTCTATTGACGTCCAAGATCACGCTTAACATGCGATCTTACTTGTCTAGATGGCATCTCCTGGGATTGATTACACACGCCAAACATTACCAGGATGTTCATTTGGACTGGGCCACCATAGACGCGCTCGTGGAGATATGGCACCCTGACACCCATATATTCTTATTTCCTACCTTTGAAGCCATTGTGTTGCTGGAGAAGACAAAGATGCTACTTGGGCTTAGAAGATTGAAGCAAGGGGATGAAGAGAAGATGGCGAGCATGACCCAACCCATAGGTCCGATAGAGATTCTCACCAGCCTAATCCCAAGCTCCAACATTGTGGGTCAAATCAGGATGAACAAAGGAATTAATCTGATGAAGCTGGCATCATGGGTGTATAAGCAGATGGGCCAAACCAAGGAAGAAGATATGGAGAGCGTCATGAAGGCCTTCGTGATCTGCTTGGCAGAAGCTCTATTGTTCTCGACAGCTAATGATTTTCTAGAAGAAGAACATCTAAGTGCCATTAGCGAGATATGGGAGGGAAGGAGGATAGGGCATGCAGTCCTGGTCTACTTATACAGTGGGCTCACTTCAGCTGCCATGGGTAGACCTTTGCATGGGTCTATGTTACTCCTCACCAGCTGGGTAGATCTTCACCTCAAATTTGACCCATGTGGAGAGTCTCAACAGGCGTCTAAGATCTTTTTTAGGAGCCCACTCCACTACATGACAGGTGTTCTTGGACTGAGTGATAGGGTGGTCAATAGGGTGCCCAAACTAAAGAAGAGAGTGGACTAGAGGGAGCATTTCAAAACCATGCCTTATGCGATGTTTACTTGTTCATCGGGCTTCCTCAAGACCCAAGACCTTCATGCCCGGCTTTCTCCAGGTGTGGAACTCCGACTTATTGGCGCCACAGACTTCTTCTTATATAATGCTCATCGGTGCCTCCCTCAACTTGGTCTGCCACGTCATCACATGGAGGATGCCTCTCACCTTCCACCTATCAAGAAGAGGAACCCCCCTAGCCAAGAAGATGAAGAAGAAGTCAATACAATCAAAGCTTTGTGGAGGGTGAACAAATTACATAAGCCAGTGGAACATGTGGAAGAAGACAGTGAGATGAGGGAATTCTATGTGAGAGAACTTAGAAAATTGAGGGCCTAAGTGGCTCATTGATGTATCTCTATCCTTCATTTCAATAAAACTCAGTCCTTTATTTTCTTTTGAGCCAAGTGATGAGTGAGAACCCCTTTAAGAATGAATGATCCCCCTTGCTGTTCTAACTAAATAACGCGCATGTCATACCATCTTTGAATAGACTTGGATGTCTATCGGTGCCAATTGTGTAATATATAGAGGCTGAAGCCCATTAAGGAATCTCATTGCCTTCATTTTCTCTGTACACACCAAGTGGATGCATACCAAGATAGCCTCAAAAATTGGGCCTCATATTTGGCCACTGACACGATTGTTGCTTCAACGCAGTAAATTTCGTGACCTTTATCTCTTGGATACGGACAAAGAAGTACTTGTTGTTGAAAAGTTCAAAAAATTCTACGTAGGTGAGATGATCTTCTAGTAATGTAGCTTCTACCGACTCCCACCAAAAATGCATGTCCAGCTCTAGTTGGAATGTGGCCAGCAAAACCTTCTCATCATCCGTTCATTGCATCACATGGAATATCCTTTCGATTTCTTTCATCCAGTTTTTGGCATCGTCGGGGTCAGATGGGCCTTTGAACTTTGGTTGGTTCATATTGCAAAAACTACGATGGAGATCTCTCGCTCCACGATTTGCTCTTCCCTACGCCACATGTTGGAGCACCTTAGTAAGGCCTTGCACGGTGCACTGCATCTCGTGCCATTGCGGTCTTTCGGTGGCCATGATCGTACAAGAGAATCTTGCATAATTAGTTTGGTGTTTGACTATAAGGTCGGACGTCAACATAGGACTTAACCCATGGCTCTACCCATCTCACCGGGTGTAATGAGTAAACCTATCCTTGAACTTGGGTTTTCTAGGAATTTGAAATCCTAGGCTTTGATACCACAAAAATTGTCAGACCCCAAGCACGGAAGGAACCCAGTGTTGATATATTTTTCTCTAAGTGTGTGTAGGTGATTGAAGGTGATCTGTGCGACATCCAGTAGAACATGGAATAAAGTAATCACTGCAATGCTATCATTACCTCAAAGTTATCACAACTAGATCGTGATCACCACCAAAGTAAGCAATGCAAGGGGAACGTGCTACGTACCTTCGAAAGAAGGAATGGATGAAGACACTCATCAACTGGGACAACTCTGGTGCAGGATGAAGACGATCCTCTCTGGGCCGCAAGCTTGAGGAAGATGGTCTTACGATGGCTGCTGGAGTAGGAAAGCGGGTGGACGACAGGCCGCTACTAGCTCCGAGACATAATGTGGGAAGAAGGCACGGGCATAAGAACTAGACGGTCTTCGAGCAGCCGCCAACAGAAGGAAAATGGCTTAGAGAAGGGCCACATCCTCTGAAAGACAGTTGGAGGTAGGCAGCAGATAGCTTCTAAACCCGAACTTGGGAACTTGATCCTCCACCCCTTCCGGTCGGCCAGGACGGATGGGCCTCATGTAGAAGTGACTGTTGACCTCCCAAAGAACGTAAAAGATGATAGAAAACACCAAGATTAGATCAGGGATCATGCAATATCTATAAACGTAAACTATGAATAAGGTGCATGATTAGAAGGGTGGATACCTGGGGGTGGTTATTTTTAACCCCTATTGGGCGTGAAAAATAATAGCAGGATATGTGAATGCAAGAATCACAGTGAAAAATGCGAAGACAAGTGAAGAAAGATGATGATGGGATGACCAAAAGATGACCGAAAATGACTAAATCCCTGGACTACAGGCTTTAAGAATGTGGAAAACCTTTCTCGCTGGTGGGATCTCACTCTGGAATGCGGCAGAACCTCGACGGGAGCTTTGAAACCCACCCCCACCCCCCTCGTGACCATGAGCTAAGGATTCTATTCATAGATCCTTGAAACCCTAGCCCATGTTGGAGGCTTTTTGGTGGGAATTAGGTTTTAAGTATTTAGGAAAATATGTTGATAATATTCCCAGCTGTGAGTGGGATCAAATGGCTCCCCATTTGGCTCAAAACCATGGATGAAGGAATAGGTTTGACCACGAATAGAGAGAGAAATGCCCACCGACACAGGATTCCTGGCCACGAAAGGCGGTCGATCGATGGACCACCAGAGACGCTCAGCGGTCTATCGTGCTACCGCTTTGCTCCTGGCCATTGGAAAAAAATAAAATGAGATAAATATGCTTATGTATCCCAATGACAAAGTCCACTCAAGGCTTATTATGCTTAAATTCGAGAGAATGCGTGAGCAAGCCAAAATAAATGGTTCCAAAAATTTCATAAAGTTTTCAAATAAAAGAAGTTCATCTCAAAATCCTTATGTGCATGCTAGAAACATTCATGTTGAAAATCATGTTGTCCAAAAAAGGACAATCAGATGTTTTTATTGTGGCAAATCTGGTCACATGATGCACAATTGTATTGCTTTGAAAAATGATGAATTTCAAGCTCTTAGAAAACCCACTGTCCAAAGAAGGTCAAATTTGTTCTCAAACAAGAGGCCTTATTGTCATAACTGTAAAAGAACCGGCCACACAGTCCAGGACTGTTGGCATTTGAGAGAAAATTTCAAGCCCCATGACAGAAATGGCAGAACTTCTGCCTTCCCACATAAACTTCATGCACATCCTTTGAAGAGGAACTTGAATGCTTTCATTCATTGTCATTACTGTGGGAAGTCAAGTCACACCATGAATGATTGTCTTGTAATGAAAGTTGATGATGTGAATGCTATGAAATCATAAACTGCACAAATGAAATGTAATACTAACCTTACAGAACCCAAGAGATCTTGGGTACCTTTAAGCAGAAAATGAGAATTTTTTCTTACAAGAGTGCCTTGGAGTAAGGAAATAAAAGGGGTTAAATAAGCAAGGCACTCTAGTCAAGTTTTTCCTATTTACGCCTCCAGTTTGTATAAGATGGGTGGCATACTGTCATGAGGGCTAGATGCACCTAGTTTCTTCGGGATGACCTTCCTGGGTTTTATGCCTTTGGGTGGAGGAGGAGTGTGGTATAGCGCCTCCTTGCTGGCCAACGGGTATGGTCTTGATATTCTCCTAGACCCAGTAGTAGGGTAGTAGGCAGAAGCTTTAGCCTGAGCTGCTTCCTTTGGCATAAAGTAAATTTCCTCATCTTCTTCATTAGTAGATTGAGTCACATCGGACGACATTGACAGCATGTTGCTGGAGAGAGCAACATATCTCATTTTAACTTTTATATTCTTCTTTTCCTTTCCCCTTATGTCTGGCATCTGCCCCCACAGTGAGTTACTCAGTGCATTGAACACCCTCGCCTTTTCTTTAGTTCTTCTTGTTAGCCGATGGGACTCATCACGTCTTTGAGAGGCATGCTTCTTGAGCTACATGGGCAGGCTCTTGGGCTGTTCATGCTTATCAGGCCCACTTATAATAGCTTGTGGGCACTCCATGGCTAAGCTAGCTTCTTCATGTACCCATGACGGGGTATGTTTCTTCTTTTTATTGTTAGTCGACCTTTTGATAGCCACTGGAGAGGCTGTTTGAAGGTGGTTAGAGACTACAAGAGGCAGAGTAGGCTAGTCCATGGCACCAGGAATTTGGGTCTCCAGTGCTGGGCGTCGAGCCGATCTTGTTCTTTTTTTTGTTGGCGACGCTTGCCAATTCTCTTGCTCCCTTTCATGCTTCAAGATATAGTCTTCATAGGTGTGCCTGCTGCAAGTCTCTGGCAATTCTTCAGGTGGTTGTCGACATATGGATATCATGTTGACTGATGCCTCTGGAGCAGGCACTTCATGAGGGTGTGGAGGGTTGACTCTGTGCTCCCCCATTTGCAGGTCCCCTCTTTTGATTGAGCTCTGGACAATATCCTTGAATATTTGGCAAGCTTCAATAGGATGCCCCAAGATTTGATGATAAAGGCAGAAGCAAGGCTCATCTCTTCTCCTGACATCATCAGGTCTCTTTGATTTTGAGAGAATGATTTTGTTATATTTGACTACCCACACGAACAATGCTTGAGTCCTGTCTCTGGGGAAGGCATAGAGCTTCTTTGCTTTGTTCTACGGCGGAGGCCTTTCTTAACATCGAGCAGGCTCATTGACATGAGAGTTGGGCACTCCTTTGTGCCTTTTCTCCTTGAGGTTAACAGCATGGACCGCTTTCAACATCGGCCGTTTATTAGCCCGGTTGGCTTGATAGCTTGGAGCAGAGGTGGAAGGATACCTTGTGAAGAAGTCTTCGACCTCCGTGGGAATATCATTTAAGTAGTCAAAAGACCTAATTTCAATTCCAATTATTTTCTCCAAAATTTCTTTATTCAGGTTCTATTTTCATACTTGTATTGCATCTTCTGGGTGCGGAGGCCGTCGGCAACATGTTAAGGGGATTTTCTATGGGTTTAGTGAAGGGTTTATGTGTCTTTTGATGTACTTTATATATACACATATGTGACCTACAAATTTCATAAGGAAAAATACTAATCCTCATTCTTTCTATCTTGTAGGCCAAG
Organism: Amorphophallus titanum; assembly: GCA_024336825.1. Classification (NCBI taxonomy): domain Eukaryota; kingdom Viridiplantae; phylum Streptophyta; class Magnoliopsida; order Alismatales; family Araceae; genus Amorphophallus; species Amorphophallus titanum. Next base: position 65,927 of record JANBPO010001567.1, on the reverse strand, counting down.
GAAAAGGAGGAAGAAGAAAAGGAGAAGAAGCCAAGAGGATTTGATCTACTCCAAGGTGTTTTTGGAGATCGTCGAAGAAGAAGAAAAGGAGCGTCTTGAAGAGAAGATCGAGAGGACGTCAAAATCGTCACCGTCTGACTATGCATCAAGAAGAAGCGGCTTCCATTGGCTTTGGAAATCAAGGGGGATATGATCTACATAGCTTATCTATTCATTTGTGGTGTTTTTCATGAGTTCTATTTAGTGTGAGCAAATCTAGCATATTTGTCTTTGATTTTTTGAACTTGGAGAAATATTGTATGTGGTTTAATCGCTGGTGTGCGATCGTATGTGGTTATTGTGCTGCGGTTGTTGCAACGTGTGTGTATGTGTTTGTGATCTGGTCATTGGATTGTGTTGTAGATTGCGTCTTCGTGTGTGTGTATATGTTGGGGCGTGTCCCCGTGTGTGTGCAGGCATCGTCCTGCGTGTGTTTGGAGCGTCACCTCCGTGTTGGGAATTTGTCCCCGAGTAAAGCCTTACCGGTTTGGTGAGGGATGGATGTAGGGAGCCCGTCGTGGTCCCGAACCACCTTAAAAATTCCGTGTCATATGGTTTATCTTTGTGGATGTGTGCTTAATAGCTTTATCTGTTTATCCTGATCATGTGTGAATGGTGAGATTGAGAGAATTTATTTATCTTGTTTAAGTCAAATCTTCAATCTTGTCAAAGTTGTTAATTCTGCTTGCGTTGATTTTTAATTTACCATCGATTGTGGGAGACAACTCAACCCCCCTTCTTGTCTACTCGCCTACCTGGGGACCAATAGTGTTATAGGCTAAGATGGCTGAGGAACATGCTCAGTGGCGAGAGATGCGGCATACGGTCCAAGGGTTGACTCAGGCCTTGCAGTAGGTAGCCCAGGGTGGAATTCGTCAGGGCACAGGAGATTTGCATAGGAGCTTTCAGGGTATGAATCCCCCTCGGTTTAGTGGGTCTACCGATCCCGATGAGGTTACAGAGATAGAGAGGGTTTTTAGGGTTATGTAGTGTACTGATCATGAGAAAGTCTTGCTAGCTACATACCAATTAGATAGAGACGTGCGGGCTTGGTGGGAAGCCGTAGAAGTGACATTAGCCAACAATCAAGTTTTGTGGAATAGAGTTGTGGATTTTTTCAACGAGAGGTATTTTTTGGAGAGAATTCGAGAAAAGAAGGCAGATCAATTCGCATCTCTAAAGCAGAGGAACCTGTCTGTAGCGGAGTACAAAGTCAAATTTTCTAGATTAGCCCGTTATGCACCCCACCTAGTTAGTACAAAAAAGATGATGGCTAAGAGGTTCTTGAATGGTCTGAGGGTTGAGTATACCTCGCAATTAGCGCCTTTAGAAATTCAAGTATATGCCGAGATAGTGAAGATGGCCCAAGTGTTGGAGGACGCTATGGATATGACGGAGTGGATTTTTAGAAGGCTTGCCAATAAGGAAGGAGCAAATGGTTCCGAGAGTAGTGTGCCTACTAATGGGAGGCGGTGATGGGAGTCATAAAGATAAGAAAGGTAAGAAGGTAGACCAATAGATCATCCCTGTTAAGGAGTAGTGTGAGCACTGCGATAATGGTGGACATCGATTGGAGGATTGCTGGAGTAAGCAAGCAAAGTGCATCTGTTGTGGCAGCGGAGACCATAGAATCGCTCGTAGTTTTATGATGAAGGAGCAGGTGCCACGAGATGAGCAGCCGGATGAACCAAAGGGGCGAGGCAGGCTACAGGCGATGGAAGGTACCTCTCAACCTACCTTAACTTTATATTTTAATTCTTAGACAAGGTGATTCTTGTATTTTAGCATGAATTAGAATTAGTCTTGTTAATTGGAGTATTAGAAGGTGTATTTGGGAATGGTAATTTTACCCCACTGCCATTTTAGGAAGAATCATATGAATTTGGGTCATTTGTGACGACCTAGAGCTCGAGATACCGAGATGCACCAGCATGTTATTTCATCATCTCTGCTAGTGTTAGCTGCTCTTACAGATGTCTTACTGGGGGTGGGGTTGCGAAGTGATGACTCAAAAAATTTGAAGATTCAGGTAAAGGGCATTACAAAGGCTACATTAAGCATATTCCTCATGTCTTCACTGTAGAGGACATTAAACCTCTTTCTGCTACCATACTTGATACATTTCGAGAAAAGGATGCATCATGCCATTCTTCAATGTGGGACATGGTACTCTTATTTTTGAGAAAACTTCCGGACAGTTGGTCATATGGAAATACTAAAAAAATTTCCTTATCTCAATTTTGGCAGTTTTTGTGAAGCGACTATTATGGATCACAAGAAGTATCTCATCCATTCTTGTGACGCTCTTGTGGCATGACTATCTGTTGTTGAGAAAAAATGACCAAAGTAGTCAAGTCTCTGCCATATCCAACAGCTACACCAACGATGACCCTCAAATGAGTTACCCTATGAACCATGTGCTAGAAGTGGTAAGATGCATTATTGGAATCCTTTCAAATGTTTCTTCAAGGAAGAGTCACTTGCTGGATGCCTTTTGTACATCATGTCAGGACTGTGGGGATACCTTGCAGCAAGAAGAAAACTCACAGGAGAATTCAGTGCAGATAGAACCAATTGACAATTTTTCGTTGATACTTGATCATCGTTCAGTGTTAAAAAATGAATGAAATATGGTCTCTAAATTGTATGGCTTGGCAACCTTTTTGCAAAGTCATTTCCACAAGATTGACACCTTTGGACCAAGAGCTATGTTGTCGTATCTTTTCCCTACAAGCAAAGAACATTATGAAAACATGATTTCCATTGAAGACAATGACAAAGTAATGACTGACAGCTTTTGCTAACTTTCAAAGAACAATTTATCCCCTGGTGTTTGGAGGAACATATTCTCTCTAGCAGTTCAAGGCTTGATCTATTAATTACTTTGCTTGATGATGGACCTTTCCTAAACAATGGTCTGCAATCATTTACACATGCCAGCAAGCTGCAAGAACGTCCTATAATTTATCATGTTCATATGCTAGCCATATGATGTGGGATGGACACGCGGACTCGTCTCCAAGTTGAAGACCGACCTTGGGCTCTAGCAAGCTCACTGTCGTCCCTTAACGAGGGAAGCGTTGGACGTGCACGGTTGAGAAACCAGCAAGAGCTAAGTTGGTCAACTCACTATCGTGCCTAGTTCGGGTCCCGAGACGGTTTCACTCTCTCTCTCACAGCGGTGATAACTATTTGGGCGAGCTAATTTACTATCACATGCGGTGACATATAAAAATATACGAGCAAAGCAAAGCCTACGAGGAGGGTGGCGAGTTTACCTCCACGCTCCGGGTATGGGGAAGACGACCTCAGCCAGTTATGGTAACTCTCGGTACAATGGTAAAAAGTTAATTACAACAGTGACTTATATTGTCCACTCCACGCAGGGAGGTAAAGGGCTAGAAATGGGCCCGGGAGGACTGATCCTGGGTTGACGGGTAGCAAGCTGGATGGGCTCTCGGGGCGAACTCGGCCTGCTGGTCTGACTCGGTACTGCGCTGACTCGGTACTGCACCAACTCAATTCTAACTCGCTAGATAGCAAGCCATGGCCTCCAAAGGAACGTCATCTTCCTGAGATCTTCTGAAGGCGCCGCTTGGCTGAGATGATGGTAGGATGTCCCTGAACAACTCCCTGAAGTGGCGATTCCAGAAGTTGACTTTTAGTATTTTTGCATGAATTATCCACAGACTGCTCTTTCTGGCCTGCATAGGGAACAGAATTGCGCGCCTCGACAGCAAGAATTATTACTCTCAGATCCAAAATCAGATCGAGACAAGTGCAGTGCCGTTGGAAAGAGGACTCCCAGATCTACAACATATATTTTCTTCAGGTCGATCCAAAAAAGAGATGAGAAATGTGAGGCTCTTCAAATAACAGGTTTTCCTGTGGATCTGGTTACAGACTCTCAGGACAGAAAGGGATCTGCCTGAAGATGACCTTTGACTGAGGGGAAAATGATTTTTTATAAGGGATGGAAAATTTATGGGAGGTAGGGGGGGACGTGAGGAACACTGCAATCTCACCCAAGGACACATCTTCCAACATAGAAAAGGGGTACTCATGCGACAACCTCGCCAGCACGTTTCCTCAATTCTCAATCCAGCCAGTGCCACAAACCACAATGCCTCAAGCAATGGCATGGCAATAACACGTCTCACACAATCGAGACAATCTCACACCGAGGAACCAATCCTCTAACCCTCTACACATCCGCGAAAATCCACCCGTAGCATCCAACGCTATGACCTTCCGCTGCGCACTCAGGTCCACGTGCACAGCCACCACAATGACAACTCGGGGTCTTCCATCTAGTCAATCCTCTACAACTCTGCAGGCTCCGATCCTCAACACATCAAAAAATACAACACCAACTATAAATTCTCACAAACACCGCCCAACTGGCACTCATCCTTTCAGAGCAGCGCCAACACCCTTACACATCGGGAAGTGGGCAATGCTTCTCACTAGACACCGCCTTGCCAACACAGGATTCGTCTCGCACGGACTTTGTGGCACACAAAGGCCAACCAATCCGGACATATGATGCAAGATGACGAACCTTAACCCAACGCGATCTCCTCCAACCAAGGGAAAAACTCAATACACCTTCGACCAACGGAAGGTCCCCGTGCTCGACCTGACCTCGAACCTTGCACATGTTGGGAATAGCACCTTCCAACACCGAAAAACTATTACCTCCATCAGGTCTGCACCTTTGACGCACTCACCAAGTGTCTTGTCGGATCACAATCACAATACCTCTCGATGCACCATCGTTGCGACTCCTCGAAACGTAACACACCATGTCTCGAGTCGTAACACGAGCCATAATCGGCACCCGCCAACATTCATCCTCGAGTCGCAAGCTCGTCAATGCCACACGATCTTGAACCAAATCCAAGGTGACCACAGTCCAATCAAAGAAGATCCTCTGCTCATCCGAGCACATCTCGACCAGAGCACCCGCTCTACCACCTCGAACCATATTCTCAACACCACAGGGGCTGGATGAACCTAAAGCTAGAGTGGCCAACTGATGATAGCCCCCTCAGAGCACACTCACCGCCACTTAACCACGAACAATCCTCGCCAGTCACCTGACCTCGCTGCAGATTCCTTGAACACAGCACCGCAGCGGCACACCTGCCGGTAACCTCTGCCCAACACAGCACAACCGGGGCCACCATCGATGAGGGAGAAAGCTCTCGACCTCGATCCCTAGACCCCACGTCGACACTTCGACAACGACAACAACCACCTTCACAGTGCCAGCTCAACGCATACAAGCTTTTACACGGGAAACCAAGCGGAAAACAAGCATGAAACCCTATGCCAGCTGTCGACTGTATAGGACCTTATGGACTCTGATCACTGCAATGTCTTGAATTCCCATGTACTTCCACAACCATAGGTCTGATACCAACTGTAATGACCCGAGATCTGAATACCGGGAAGACCCGATACCATTCGAATCCCGAACCGCCGCCCACGAGCTGGGGCTCGGAAGGGCTAAAAGGATAGGTGTGAAGTACATAGAAATAGGAAATAAAGCAGGACATCAGATATAATAGCAGAAATAAACAACTAACTAAAATAGAGTCCAGTCTAACAAAAGTACAGTCTAAAGTAATAAAACATACCAAATGCCAAGTGAACACTCGGCCCAACAAGTTGGCAACTAAGAACCTCCATGCAACGCCCTCGAACCTCGAGGAAGAACCGTCACACCTGAAAATTAGGGGTGAGCCTCCTATCATTGGCTCAGTAGGGGTCCTGCGGAACCCCAACTGAGAACAACGATGGTACGAAAAGTAGCAACTACAACAACAGCAACAGTAACAGCATGAACAGTAAACTCGGTAGCCGATAAAAATCTCGGCTCTACAGCTACTCCTACTGTACCGGAATGGAACCCAACACCCCGATCCCACAAACAGGGGACCACCAGACACGAACCACCCTAGTCACTCTACTAGGAAAATGACGCGACGCCACTGTCGTGGAGGGCTGTCCTTACGACAAGGCCTTAGTGAAACCACACGGTCTGGAAACATAGTCACGTCCTCAAAAAAATAATATAATATAATAATATTATATACACATAGGCCAATAATATTTTTTAAAAAAAATAAAAAAAAAAAATCAAAATCACACGTTTTAACCTCACCCTCTCCCTTCTCTCTCCTCACTCTCGCGACACACTCTCTCTCTTCCTCTCTCTCACTCTCTCAAACGCTCTCTCTCTCCATCTCTCCCATTCTCTCCCGGTTTTGGGCGAAACGACGCCGGATCGGAGCGTGGGAGGCGCCGTTGGAACGGGCTCGACGAGTAGGTCGAGGTGGTACCTTCTATTCCGCGGTTCGGGGAGCGTGGAGACGAGACGGGTCGAGAAGAGCCGTGACGTCCCATCGTCTGATTTGCACCATTTTATGGGCTTCGTCGCGATCGAGGTAGGAGAATGTGTTCCTCGTCTTGCCAGGAGCATTTTGACGCCTCATGCGTCGCCGATGACAGACATTTTTCTCATTTTTCGTGCAAAACTCTTTTTGGGAAATTTTAGGTCTAATTTTGGGGTTTTTCTTCTCCTCACTCGATTTTGATCGAAACGACCGCTGATCGAGGCACGGGAAGTGCCGTTGGGAAGGTCATGTCGCGAGGATCGCGTGGACGTCCTTCTTCCATAGATCTGTGGAGCGTGGAGGCGCGTGGAGCCTAGAGGTCACCGTTGCCCTCGTCGTCCGTTCGGCATCGGATCGGCTTCCTCGTCGTGTCAGAGGTAGGGGATGGATACACCTCCTCGCTAGGATCATTCTCATACCACTTGCACGTTCATCCACGGTCATTTAGCCTAGTTAATGTTCATTTTTAGTTCTTCCCTAAAATGTGGTAAAAATATGTTAATTAGTGTTTTTAATTGTTTATGGGCATGTTAATTGCATTTCCCAGCTTCTATTGGCTTGTGTGGATGCATGGCATAGCAGGTTTTCCCGTTTTTACAGGTTTTGTAGCGAACCCGTCGATTTCTATTGACCGGGACGTGGTTCGGTTTCAAACTGTACCCGCTCATCACCCAGATCGCATGGCGGTCACCCCCGTGACCGTTATGTATTTAACGCACCTTGCCTGGCGCATTATGCCCACATAGCGGACCACCCCAGGTCTGTTATGCTCATGAGCATCGTAGGTAGGTGGTTAGTATAGCGCACCCTTCCCTGACCGTTATGGTCATGGGTTTTCTGTGGATTTTTCACGTTCGGGTGGCTTTAACGGACCCCCACTGGACCGCTATTTGACCTTTAACCGATGGTTTGACTGTTGATCGTTGACCAGTAAGGCAGTTAGCATGGCAGTATAGGGTAGATCCGTTATGATCATATAACGCCCCTTACTGTGTGCGTTATATGGTGCATTAAAACTGTGATTTTCTGTTGATTCTTGCCATTCGGGTGACTTTAATGGATTTGGACCCATGCGTTATAGTCTCATAACACATCCGCTTGGGTGCGTTATGTCATGTGGTTTCTGGTTTCAGCTCATGCGAGTATAACGGCCATGGGAGGCACGTCATACTCAGCATAACGCCCCATGCCTGGCGCGTTATGCCCTGCGTTTCTGATTGCACTGCATTGTTCAGTTGAGTATAACGCATGGGGGTAAGCGCGTTATACTGTACATAACGCCCCAGTAGTGATGCGTTATGGTCGGCATGTCAGTGTCTTGTGTTCACCTGAGCGTTCGGGTGAGTTTAACGGATGGAGAGAGGTGCATTATGTACCAGATAACACCCCTTCCCTGATCCGTTATATAAGGTAACGGTCCTAGCTTGGTCCGTTATGTTTCTGGCATTCTAAAAAGAACATGTTTAGTTCCTACTGCATTCAATAGTGCATATTCACCGTGTTTAAGTTATTTTATAAAACTATGACATTATTTTAGACCCCAATAGAGTAGCTTTCTCTTTTCTTGTGATGGAGCCACTAGTCGTAGCCCTGCGACCGAGGGTGTCATTCCACCCGGGAAAGGTGGAGGGGTGATTCCCATTGACGGTTCTTAAGCTAGTTATCGTGGGCCCCTGCGGTTACCGTTGCATCCTACAGGAGGGGAAAACTAGCTAGAGAACTGACTCTAGGCAGGAGTCAGTGTGTGCACACGTGGTCGGAGGCAGTAGGACTGACGCTGACGAGTGTGACTCTGACTAGTTCTTATAAATTAGAAAAGAATTGACGCCCATGAAGTGGTCGTCAATTGGGAATTAATATGAATTTTGGACTGAGTTAAATACTTAAAACAAGGTAAGAAAATTGGCGACTTTGCAATCGAATGCTCATTTATGAATTAGCAACCTTTCGGGAGGTCACAAAATCAAGGATAATCCAAATTCGATTCAAAATATGAATAAAAGAAGTAGCGCCCTTGAGGACGGTCGCTGATTAAAGAATTGGTGATCTTCTGAAGTGTCACTAATTCTTGAAACCTCGAAAAATGAATCAACCTACAGCTGGAGGTAAAGGGTGCCCATGACATGGGTACCAATTCCTAGTGAAGGGTGCCCCTCTGATGGGCGCCAATTAACTGGCGCTCGAGTCCTTGCCACCATTTGACTTAAGGCCCGAAAAAAATGGAGAAAAACCTCAGAAAAAAACTAAAAGAAAAGGAAAATGTGTGGAAAGCTTGGGAAAGTTGTGTATTAAAGAAAAATGATAAAAATAACTCAAATAAGTCAATTTGAGGGTCAAATGGGGCATCACAGTGTAATATGAAATATGCTCACAGTAACGTCAATTTTGGCGTGTCTACACATGTGAGTGAGAAGCTATGCTTGAGACTCCTTTGACCCACCTAGTATCCTGACTGGGTCACTAATGTGGTCCTAGTTCCCAAGAGCAATGGGAAGTGGTGTATGTGCGTCAACTACACCTACTTTAACATGGCCACACCCAAGGATAGCTTCCCCATGCCACGGATTGACTAGCTCATCGATACAACGGCCGAGCACGAGATGCTGAGCTTCCTTGATGCTTATTCAGGGTATCATCTAATCAACATGCATGAGCCCAACCAAAGGACAAGACAACTTTCGTCGCTGACCATGGTCTCTACTACTACAGGCACATGCCATTCAGGTTAAAAAATGTGGGAGCTACATGTCAGTGACTCATTAACCATATGTTTGACTCCTAGATTGGCCACAACATGGAAGTATACATTGATATGCTCATCAAAAGTCTACACATGACTGATCCTCTAGAGGATCTGGCAGAGACGCTCGCCATGATTCGAAGGTACAATATGAAACTCAACCTAAATAAATGTATGTTTAGAGTAAGGTCAGGCAAGTTCCTCGATTTTCTGGTGACCCATCGAGGCATCGAAGCCAACCCCGACCAAATCCGAGCAGTATTAGAGATGAAGCAACTGGAGTTGGTGAGGGACGTACAGTGCCTCACCGGCCATGTAGCTTCCCTCACCTGGTTCCTATCCAGGAGCGGAGAGGGCTTAGTCCTCTTGTCGCCAGAAGGGGTCGAGTTGCAGTATGCATTACAGTTCAAGTTCCCAGCCACCAACAACATGGCTGAATATGAAGCCCTCCTATCTGGCCTCCACATATAAGGCATCTCAGAGCATCCAACCTTCGGGTGTACATCGACTCCTTACTCATCGCCAGTCAAGTTCGTGGAGAATTCGAGGCCTGGGAATAGATTATGATCAGATACCTCCAGAAAACTTAGGATATTTCCTCGGGCCTCTCTCACCTCGAGGTATTTCACATCCCGAGGGCATAAAACATTTGAGCAAATGCCCTCTCCCACTTGGCTTCATCCACCTCAGCCATGTGCTCGCAGATAATATTGGTTGAGGAAGTATAGCTACTGAGCATTGAAGAACTAGAGCCCCATGTGAATGCCATTGACTATGAACCATCATGGATGGACCCCATCCTCGACTATCTCTTACATCAACACCTGCCTGATGATCTCTTGGAGGTAGGTCAAGTGTATGCCCAAGTAGTGCACTTTACACTAGTCAATGGATGCCCTTTTAGACATTCACTCTCTACGCCACCACTAAAGTGTTTGTTCCCCACCGAAGCCAAACAAGCGATCCGTGAAGTCCACGAAGGAATCTGTGGTAGCCATATTAGTGGGCAAGCACTCACCAGAAGCCTCATTAGGTAGGGACATTGGTGGCCCACCATATAGTAGGACTACCTTGTGATGTGACACCACCTAAGACGTAAGCAAGCAAGCACTCAAGCAATCCGAACGGGCCGATGTCGGCGGCCAACTCACACGACGCTCTCCGCACAAACAGACTCGGGGTTATTCTTATAAGAGAGAAAAGTGCACGCAGAATACAACTCAGAAGAGATATGCACGCAGTGTGCTTCAACATGAAGATAGCTCAAGAGAAATGTGCACGAAGAATAGAAAAGGTGCACGAGGTATGTTTTTCCAAAAACACTTGTTCTGACAAAGGAAATATGCACGGGGTATGTTTTCTGCCAAGAAAAATATACACAGGGTTGCCAAGACAAATGGTGCACAAGGTATGAGAAGATGGTCACGAGGAACGTTAACCCTAGAAATGTGCACGAGGTATGGAAAATGTGCACGGGGTATGAAAGTTGTTCACGAGGAACGCTAACCCCAGAAATGTGCACGAGGTATGGAAAATGTGCACGGGATATGAAAGTTGTTCACTAGGAAATCTACCCCAGAAATGTGCACGAGGTATGGCTACGTCAGGCTAAACCTGCACGGGGTATGACTCTGTAAGGCAAAATCTACTCGGGGTATAAAAATGATAAATCAGCACGAGGCATGAAACTTGAAAACCTGCTCGAGGTAAGAAACTTGAAAACCTGCTCGAGGTATAATGCTTGGAAAGCAGCACGAGGTATGAATACTGTTCATACTCGAAGTATGAAGGACAAGAACTGCATGCGGTTTGGAAAAAGAAGAACAACACATGATATAGAATAGACGCAGAATGACACGAGGTATAAAACTTGAAAACTTGCTCGAGGTATTAGTACTGTTCAGAGCTGCTCGAGGTTTGCAGTTAAGAAACTGCACGAGGTATGAGTACTGTTCAGAGCTGCTCGAGGTATGCAGTTAAGAAACTGCACGAGGTATGAAGTAAGAAAAATGACACAAGGTATGAAACAAGACAAACGACACGGGGTATGAAATAAGAAAAATGACACGAGGTATGAAAGTGAATCAACACGAAGTATGACCTCGTCAATAGAAGACCCGCACGAGTTATGAACACTGTTCATACTCGAGGTTCACATGGACTTTATGAACTGAAACATGCACAAGGTTAAAACTACACGAAGTGTGGACTTGGTGAAACAACACCTCATCAAACAAAAAACTACACGAACCAAAATATGAATTAATCTGCACAAGGTGCTATAGTGTTCAGACTTTGGCTTTGAAGGAGGTAATTTCTGTTCAGGGTTAAACAAGGTATGCACGGAGAATGCAAGACATGACGAAGAAGTGTTTGGAGATCAACAACATGCTCGAACTACAAAACAGACGTCCTCAAACATTATTTTGCTTTTAACAACATAGATGCTCGGGCTCAGTAGCACACTGACGAAATATGCATGGACTATGATCAAGTCTAAGACACAAAAGTGCATGGGCTTGCCTATGCACGGGATAAGAATCTGTTGAACTAAACAAGCTAGGACTACAAGCAGACTTGCTTGGACTTATATGTGCACGGACACAAGCACAAGTAAAACAGTAATGCAGACCTACACGGAGTATGGTCAATCAGAAACTTTTAAACCTTATATGCAGCAAGCTCATTGACTACATAAGCAAAGCATCATTGACTACCTAAGCAAAGCATCATTGACTCATGAGCAAAGCATCATTGACTACATAAGCAAAGCATCATTGACTCATAGTGTTTGCCAACATCAAAATACAGGGACACAACAATCTCCCCCTTTTTGATGATGGCAACACCATGAGTCATATGCAGCAATATGAACAAGTCAAGTTGACCAACAGACGTCGCATACAATGACTCACTATCTTTACCTCAAGGCATACAATGACTCACTAGCTGCACAGGCATGTATGGAGCTGATGAGGACGTCTCCTCATGACTGGGTCGGGTCATCATCTGACCATCGTACACCATCACACTTTCACTTGGCTCAACAAGGAGCTCTTCGATCACTTGCATTTCAAACCACATCACTTCGGTTATTCATTAATGTTGAATGATAAAGAAGAAGTCCAATTTAGTACTCATAATACCTATTGGTCTCGCAGGGATCCAATGGAGAATTTTAATTTCATATCTACAAATAGCCCCCACCTAAATAGTCAGAAAAATGCCACCTAGCTTAGTGGTTGTAACACCCGCGTGTGACGGCCCTAACAGGACCGCTAAAAGTAGCAAACTCACAGAGACATCAATGATAGAAACAAAAAGGAAGAACACACCTGAGACAGCAGCCAAAATGGTCTATCGACCGGTCGCTGGAAGATATACACGGCTCTCAAAGGACTGTGTACACTCCCAGGAACAAAAACCAAGAATGCACGAGATGGCAAATGTAAAAGGAGTAGAAACTCAACCAAACACACAGGAATGTAGGCCAACAAAATAGAAGCACGATGGGCACTAGCTATCCCATCGTTATTGCCACAAAATTGGGATGTAGATATATTTTCCTCCTCTTTCCCCTCCTTTCTAAATCAAGATATGAAGATAAAATGCTAAATGGGGGAAAATGGGTGAATAGATCGTGATCGCCACCAGGACACGAAGTGCAAAAGAATAGCACCACATACCTTGAAAAAAGGGAGACGGATGAAGACACTCGCCAAGGTGCAGTGCTGATACGAGGTGAACACGGTCCCTCAGGGACCGCTCAAGGAAGTAGATGGCTGATCGACAGGCCGCTTACAGTGCTGGAGAGGAACTCTGGAAGAATGCTCAGCTGGCGCTCAAACGGTCCGTGATAGGTCGCTAACAGTGTTTGGGCGGTCTGATGAAGACACCGCAACCTTGCAAATGGACGGAGGTAGACTGTGTAGAGCCTCTAGACCCCAAACTGTGGAACATATTCCTCCACCCCTTCCGACCGGCCAGAGGGGATGAGCCTCGTGCTTAGACTCTTGTTGACCTGCAATACAAAGCAAATGACAAGAAAGCACAACCCAAATTAGCCCACGGATGTGCAATATCTATAGAAAGGAATGAAAGACTAACAACATAAATGGAATGGGCGATACCTAGGGGTTGGTTTTTTTTAACCCCTGTGGGACGTGAAAAGCAATAGGAAAGGTGAAAGAATGATAATGCCAGTGAAAAATGTGAATGAAAAGGGAAAGGAAATGATCATGCAATAGGTGAAGGAATGACTAACTAAGACTCAAAATACAAACAAATGACTACTCCCTTGAACCGAAAGCTCAAATGGATGTAGAGAGCCTTCCTCCCTGACTGTGGTTCACTCAAGAATTCGGCATCACTTCGTTGCGAACGTCGGATCTCCCCCCTTCGTGAGCTTGGACTAAGGGCTCCATTTATAGACCCCTGAAAGTCCAGTCAAAATTAAGGGATTTTCAGCGAGAATCAGGCCAAGATCCTTGAGGATAACTCGAAGATAATACTCCTAGCTCTCACCAGGATCAAACGACATCATGTTTGACTGAGAATCCGTAGAGAAAATGGTGAAACAATCAAGAGGTTTAACCACGGGTGGAGAGAGAAAAGCTAGTCAGCCCAAGGAGCTCGGCCTGGTATGCGGTCGAACGATGGGCCACCCACTAGTGTACACGGTCCAATGCTAGACCTCTTATAAGTGTTGGTGATAAATAAATAAAAAGATAAATAATCCATTAATCCTATAGAACAGACCGACTGATCCGGCGTAGGACGCTCAGGATATAAATGGTCCACCGATAGACCGCTCAAACAGTCACACGGTCTATTGCTAGACCATGTACCAGATGTCAGTGATAAATCAGAAAAATAGATATTTATTTGAAAGACCAACTGGTTTAGGACTCTTGCCAATAAATGGTCTAATGATAGACCGTCCAACCTAACTGAACGGCCTAATGCTTGACCATGTACAGGGTTGTCGGTGGAAATTTAGAAAATAAAATAAGGACTTTGAGAAACATAAGCTATCTTCAAAACAAACGTCCAAATGATACACGGTCCATCGCTAGACCGCGTATGGGCTGGGTGGTGGAAATTAATAAAATGGGATAAATGAGCCAATTAACCCAAACGACCAAGTGAAATCAAGGCCCATTAAGCCCGAACTCGAAAGCAAACCTAGCCAAGGAGGAAGTACCGATAAAATAAGCCCAAGGACATGCCTGAAAATGGCCCAAATGAGTAATGGACAACTCGAGGCATCAAAAATAGTGGTAAGAGAAATGACCCAACTTATAGGCAAAAAATGGGTGTCAACAAATGGCTCTCCTTAACATCCTCTTTGCAGGGCACTAATCCGAGCACATCTCGACCAGAGCACCCGCTCTGACACCTCGAACCACAATCTCAACGCCACAGGGGCTGGATAAATCTCGAACTAGGACGGCTAAAACTAATAACAGCTCCTCAAGAGGACACTCACGGCCACTTAACTACGGACAATCCTCACTAGCCACCTGACCTCGCTGCAATTCCTCAAACGCAGCACTGCAGCAACGCACCTGTCGACAACCTCTGCCCAACATAGCACAACTGGGGCCACCATCTTAAGGGGAGGAAGCTCTTGATCTCGATCCTCAAGCCTCACACCGGCACTCCAACAAAAAATGACAATTGCCTTCACAATGTCAACTCAACACATACAGACTCTTACACGAGAAACCAAGCGAAAAATAAGCACAAAACCCTATGCCAGCTGTCGACTGTACTGGACCTTACGAACTATGATCACTGTAATATCTCGAATTCCCATGTACTTCACAACCACAGCTCTGATACCAACTGTAACAACCTAATATTCAGATATCGGGAATGACCCGATATCATTCGAATCTTGGCCCACCGTTCACGAGCCGAAGGCCTCGGAAGGGCTAAAAGGATATGTGTGGTGTACATAAAAATAGGAAATAAAGTAGGATAATTCATCAATTAGCAGAAATAAATAACTAACTACAACAAAGTCTAGTCCAACAAAAAGTACAGTCTAAGGCAGAGAATGTACCCAATACCGAGTGAACACTCGGCCCGGTGAGCTGGCAACTAAGAACCTCCACACAGCACCCTCGAACTTCGAGGAAGAACTGTAACACCTGAAAATCATGGGTGAGCCTCCTATCATTGACTCAATAGGGGCCCTGCGGAACCCCAATCGAGAACAACGGCAGCACAGAAAGCAATAACAATAAAAACAACAACAACAACAACAATAACAGGAGTAGCTACAACAACAACAGTAGAAACACAGCTGTACACAAATCCCTGAAACACGACAGCCAATGAAACCACAGCTCTATATCTATTCCTACCGGAAAGAAAATCGATAGCCCTACCACCAAACTACGAACCGCCCTAGCCACGCTACTAGGAAATGTCACGACACCTTTGTCATGGAGGCCTGCGCTCACACACGAAGGCCCACACCGAAACCACACGATCCAGAAACACAGTCACGACCTCACTGTCGTGGACTCCATGCCGACTAGGAAAACTCTCGATGACGCTCACCGGAAACCTTAGACCTCGACTTTGGGAAAATAACCGAAAACTATGCGTAAAAATCTCGTCTCACAGATGAGGAACAGAACCTCGAGTCACGACAACTCACGCCACGTGACGGGAGTACCAGCCCAGTAGAAGCAAGGTCAGATGCGTCCACTGACGACTTAGTCTGCAGCCTCAAGTGTCTCCCTACAATGCCCCAGGCGGAGATTGAGACACCGTACAGTCACCAGGAACACAGAACAAGGACTAGCTGGGGTCGCGCTCATCAGTGCGTGTCCTCTGTCCCAAACTACGCATGCACACACAAACCATCTGCTCTAGCTCGGGTCCTCTACCTAGTTTTCCCCCAACCGGACTCAGACTGTAAAGGCAAGGGGTACTACGGTAGCTAACCTAAAAATCATCTCACTCGGGTCACGCTCTCCACCACTCCCAAGTGAGTCCGCACACGCGTGCGCAGGAAAGTTACGACTAGTGGGGGCTCACTAAACGTGGACATTGAAAATCATGCATGCACCCATCTCGAGTAACGTGAAGTGACAAGTGACTCACGGCCACCAGACTCTAGACAGCCCACTAGACCTAATAACCCAACGGTCCTTCAGTCACGAGACTCGGGTCAAGACCGCTGCACGTGGCGGCACATCGTCATCAATCTGGCCTAATCCCTAGGTCTAAAACCACGGTGACACGATTCTCAAGGTAGCTCACAAGTCACCGAGTGGGTCTCTCATCTACGGGACACACAGAAAATCTCCAGCCCCAGGCTAGTTAACTGGACTTACAGTCCAATGCCACACACATGGCCCACACGGAAAATACTTCTCTGAGAAATCCACATCGTACGGGAAAGACTCTTCGCAATCGTGCCGACTCACGATGACCATAGGTGACCTTTGGGTTCAAAAGTATGACCATCAGATCGATCTGGGAAGTCCCTTCAAGAACCTAACATACCCCGTCTAGGCCATACACCCATCGCTTGGGAGCCCCCCTAGAGCTAGTGCTCCATGCTCAGACCGACTGATGAAAGCTTATCCGTGCGATCGTTACATGCCCTTTAAGAGCAGGGAGATCAAAGGGATAAGGGAGATCAAGAGTCCCCATGCTATAACGAGCCCACGAAGAGGATGTAACCCCTCCTGAAACTCCTCGGCTCACTAGGCTCATAAGTTCCACGAGTCGCTATATAAACCAGGGAAGCTCTCCTACGAAAGGTAAGCACAACTAAGCCACACTAATCCAGAGCAAGAGCCACTTCACCACTTGGTGGAGAGGGATCTCGCACCCCAACCTCCTCCTATCTCTCTCTATTGCACCAGAGCTCTATCTGATTTGTTGACTTAACTATCATAGTGTTTTCCCCAAGGAGCTATCCCTGGGCACCTCTGATCCATTTCCCCTCTTGCAGTTCTCACAATCGTTGTCGTCAACCTCAGCTCAGGAACAATGCAAGATCGCCCCTCTTCATCGGACGCCGTCTGTGGGAAACAAGTAATGAGCCAGCATGGTGTGAAGAAGCTCTAGTAGGAGGTCTACCGGCGACAAGGGAAAGGCCGTGGCAACGGAAGAAGGCGCACCTTCCCATCCTATGAGGAATACCCCCTCTCACGCCAGTGACCCAGTCGGCGGACTACCCCCACCCATGGTGGAGGGGCAACCCTCCACCGGGAGCGCAGATGCTCTTTAAACCCTCAATGTCAAACTGGACAGCCTCATTGATCTAATGAGGGCCCAGGCGACCAGGGAAGAGAAGTCACGACTCCCTCGGGAAAGCCCCCCCCGTGGAGGTGCCTCCCCTCAAATCGTCGGGGGATGTTTCACCCTCCATGGGTGGCGGCTCATCTGCAACTGGTCAGGAGGACCATCGCATGCCTCTCCCCCAGAGCAACAAGCCTCCTCCACCCCGAGGAGGGAGAAGTCCGGAGTGCATCGACCATTCCCAAAAATCTATGCCCCCGAGGAGCATCGGGGCGCCCAGCAGGAACGCCCCCACAGCCCCTCGACCCAACGACAACCGGAGCTATCCCTCCGGCTGCGAGACTTTGAGAGGCATTTCACAGAGTAAGAACTCGCCCACCGTGCTCTACAGAAGACCCCTATAGTGGAGGACGAGGAGCAATCCCAATTCTCTAACCATGTCTTGAAGGCTCAGATCTCTCCCAGGATCTCACTTCCAACCTTCAAGTCATACGATGGCCAATGAGACCCAACCGACCAATACGACAACTTCGACGCCCTAATGACCCTAAATGGGGCGTCCGACGCCATCAAGTTCTGAGCGTTCACGACCACCCTGGTACGAGGCGCTCAGGCTTGGTTCCGGGCCCTCACGCCAGGTAGCATTCATGACTTCCGACAGTTCGGGCGAGTGTTCAAGGAAAGCTTCACCAACAACGGTCCTCCTCGGTCAGTAGAGGGACTATTGTCCCTTAAATAGGAATAGGGGGAGAAACTATGGGCCTACAGCAACCGATTTAAATCGGAAGCCCTGCGTATTGCCCACCTGGATGTTGCCTCGGCCATCACCGCGCTGACCGAGGGCACCCGCGATGAGAACCTCTGGCACGAGTTGGTCCTTCATCCCACTACCTCCCTCGCCGAGTTAGTGACCCTGGCCCTACGTCACGTAGAGTGTGAGGAAGTCCTCAGCGCTTGCCACAGCACGACGGGCTCGGGATGGGAGGGGGACAAGAGGCGACCGTCTGAGGAAGGCTCTGGCTCTGGCCAAGGAAAGAGGTAGAACTGGGATGGAGACCACAATGAGCCCTCTTGGAAATACGAGCGGTACACTCCCCTGACCGCCCCCATCTACAAGATTTATGAAGATATCAAGGGCTCGGGCCTCCTCCGCCAACCTGAGCCTATGAAGGCAAAGCACCGCAACCGCCACAAGCATTGCCTATTTCATAGCGACCATGGGCACCACACCGGCGATTGTCATCAGCTCCAGGACGAGATCGAGCATCTTGTCTACCAGAAAAATTAGGTGAGCCTCCTATCACTGGCTCAGTAGGAGTCCCGTGGAACCCCAACCGAAAATAATGGCAGTACGGAAAGTAGCAACTATAAGGAAAACAACAATAGCAAGAATAGTAACACGATGGCCGGTAAAACCTTAGCTCTACAGCTACTCCTACTGTATCGAAAACAACGTCCCGATCTCCCATCGGGAGACCACTAGAATACGGCCACCCTAGTCACGCTACTAGTAAAATGACCACACCGTCGGGAACTCAATGCTATCTAAGGGAAAGCCATTGGTAATGCTCACCGAAACCCCTATACCTCGGCACCGGGAAAAATGCCCAGAACTCCACGTAAAATCACGACTCGTAGACGTGAAGCAAAACTTGACTCACGAGAAACTCACATCACATGACAAGAGTACCTGCCCACCAGAAGTAAGGCCAAATGTGTCCACTGACGATTTAGTCCGCAATCTCAGGTGTCGCATTGCGACGCCCCAGGCCGAGACCGAGACACCGTACAGTAACCAGGAACACAATACAAGGACTAATTGGAGTCGCGCTCGTTAGCATGGGTCTGACGCTCCCAGCCATGTGTACACACACAGACTATGCGCCCTAGGTCTGACCCTCTAGCTGGTTCTTCACCCAAAGCCTGGACTCGGCTGCGCGTGGGGGCCCTACGATAACCAGCCTAAAAATCGTGTCTCTCGGGTAAGCTGCTTCACCACTCCTGGGTGGGTCAGCACATGCATGCCGTAAGAAGGCTACGACGAGTGGGGGCTCACTAAATGTGAACGGAAAAGTCATACATGTACCCATCGTGAGTAACACAGAGAAACGGGTGGCTCGGGATCACCAGACTCTGGATGGTGCACTAGACCTAATAAATCCAACGGTTCTTGAGTCACACGACTCGGGTGAAGATCGTTGCATATGACGGCACAGTGCCATCAATCTAGCCTAATCTCTGGGTCTAAAACCATGGTGACATAATTTCCAAGGTAGCTCACGAGTCGCCAAGGTAATCCCTCATGCAAGGGACACACGGGAAACCTCTAGCCCTAGGCTAGTTAACTGGACTCACAGTCCAAGGCCATTCTCATACCCTACTCGGAAATAAACCACTCTACGAAAAAACCCACGCTATGCGGGGAAAGCTCTCCTCACACATGTCGACTCACGGTGACTCGTTCAAGCATAACACGGGAACCCAGAACACACATCGTACAAATCGAGGTAACACAGTACCTTGGGAATCATGAAGAATCATTTAGACACCTCTCCCACACATCTGTATCGCATACAAACACCTCGGGACAAGGCAACGTGAAACACGGTGGCTGAAGACCTCATTGGGCTGCGCCATAGAATTGGTCACCCAATCTCGGGGCCTCCCAAAGGGTGGCCAGACTGCTGGCCGCCCACTCCCCTGGGCGGCCAGACCTTGGGCCGCCCAGTGACCTGGGCGGCCACGGTCATGGCTGCCCAGACCAAGGCACAGACGACCACTAAGGTAGCCACCTCCTACGCTTGCCCGCAGACGGGCTGAGCTCAACCGTAAGCTCGGTTCCCCACCCCGTTCAATCCCAATCGAAGGGGAAAACATTGGGGATCATTCCCCTGACCCGAAAACCCAAAAATGGGAGGAAGAAATTGAGAAAATGGTGCTCGATCTAACGAATCCATCGCACGCCCTAAAATATAATTTTCCCCCTAAACAAGCAATAAATCCCGCTTGACTCACCACGACCTACAAAACTTGCAAAAAATGAAGTACTTGGGCTAGGGAACCATCCCCCTACCTCCACCGAAGGTTCCACGTGCCGTGGACGCCGATCCGTCACGAAATGCCCACGAAACCCTCGTCGGGCACCCGAATGCGCACCCAAGCTCGCCGCTCCTCCACCGCCTCGATCCTCTCCCCATCCACGCCGCTCCTCACCCCACGTGTGTCACCACCTCGCCCTCATCCGTCTCTGTTGGCCACCTGAAGAGAAGAGAGGGGGAGAGGAGAGAACGCGAGAGAGAAGAGAGAGGGAGAGAGTGAGAGAAATGAGAGTGAGGGGAGAGAGAAAGGGGTGGAGGGGTTTATATAGAAAATTTTTAAGCAGAAAAATTTAATAATTAACAAAAATAAATAACTAACTATAACAGAGTCCAGTCCAACAGAAAGTACAGTCTAAGACAAAGAACGTATCAAATGCCAAGTGAACACTCGACCCAATGAGTTGGCAACTAAGAACTACCATGCAACGCCCTCGAACCTCGAGGAAGAATCGTAATACCTGAAAACCAGGGGTGAGCCTCCTATCACTGGCTCAATAGGGATCCCGCGGAACCCCAATCGAAAATAATGGCGGCACAGAAAGCAGCAATAGCAAGAACAATAGTAACATCAGGAGTAGCTACAACTACACGATATAAAACACGATTGTGCACGAATCCCTAAACACGATAGCCGATAAAATCATGACTCTACAACTACTCTTACCAAAAAGGAAACCAACACCCCGATCCCACAGTCGGGGGAGCACCAGACCATGAACCACCTTAGCCACGCTACTAGAAAAACACCACGACACCTCTGTCGCGGAGGCCTGTGCTCACACATAAAGGTCCACACTGAAACCACACGTAAAATCTCATCTCGCAGATGAGAAACTAGACCTCGAGTCACGACTAACTCACGTCACGTGACGGGAGTACCTACCCACCAGAAGCAAGGCTGGATGTGTCCACTAATGACTTAGTCCGCAGTCTCAGGTGCCTGTCTACGACGCCTCAGGCGGAGATTGAGGCACCGCATAGTAACCAGGAACACAGAACAAGGACTAGCTGGGGTCGCGCTCATCAGCGTGAGTCCTCTGCCCCCAACTACGCGTGCACACACAGACCATCTGCTCTAGGTCGGGTCCTCTAGCTAGTTTTCCCCCCTGTTAGACTCAGGCTGCAAAGGCAAGGGGCCCTACGTTAACCAGCTTAAAAATCATCTCACTTGGGTCATGCTCTCCACCACTCCCAAGTGGGTCCACACACACGTGCACAGGAAAGCTACGACTGGTGGGAGCTCACTGAACGTGAACACTGAAAGTCACGCACACACCCATTGCGAGTAACATGGAGTAACAGGTGGCTCGAGGTCACCAGACTCTAGACAGCCCACTAGACCTACTAAACCCAACCGTCCTTGAGTCACGAGACTCGGGTCAAGACCGCTGCACGTGATAGCACAACGCCATCAATCAGGCCTAATCCCTAGGTCTGAAACCACGGTGACACGATTCCTAAGGTAGCTCACAAGCCACCGAGTTGACCCCTCATCCAAGGGACACACAGGAAATCTCCAGCCCCAGGCTGGTGGACTGGACTCACAGTCCAAGGCTACACACATGGCCCACTCGGAAACCACCTTTCAAAGAAACCCACATCATGCGGGGAAGGCCCACCACACTCATACTGACTCATGATGACTCAATTTAGCGAAAGCATGAAAGCCTAGAGCACATGGGGTCACCTGGACCCCCAAGACCCATGGGCATGCTAATCAAGGTAACTAGGTACCTCCAGACACCCCTAAAAACATGAGCACGGAACCCTCGGGTGTCCGTGACTACAAGGCCAAAGGTCAACCACTGGGTCACAACTGGGTCGACCGGAGGCCATCACAGTGCGAAACAGACACGGCAAATACGAAAACCGAGTGGCGGTCCTCCCTGGACCGTCACAGCGTCTGGCAGTCTCCTCTGAGATGCAAGGCCTGGCCTAGCGGTCCAGCCAGGACCGCAAGGACCCAAAGACGTTGGAACCATAGGTGGTCGCCTCTAGGCCGCCAATCAGGGTGGCGGTCCTCGGGCTGACTGTTAGCCGTTGGCTGGCAGTCAGTCGCAAGGCCGCTACCCTACCGGACCCTGAACGACTAAGAAAATAGAAAATGGTCATGCCCTGACTGCTAGGAACACCCTGGCGGTCTCCTAGGGACCTCAAAGCTCAGTAGTGGTCCATCGCGTGACCGCAAGGATCGAGACCCATGGCGGTCTCCAGAGGACTGCCTCACCCGCTAGCAGTCCCTCGAAGGACCGCTACGCCGTCCCGAGCCCAAAAATAGCGAATCACGTAGAAAACCCCATTCCACGCCCTGTTATACCCATGTGAAGGGAAAAATAAGGGGAAATGAGTCCCCAACCTCTCTAGCACCGAGAGGTCTTCCCATGCCAACAAGCATCCAATTTCTGAATAATCTTTTATCAGAAAAGCCATTTCAAGAATCTGAACCCAGGTACTAAGAACAAACCTTTTTCTTGGTTCTAAGAGCACACCGCAAAATGTTGGCCAATTGCTGCAGAGCAATAACCACCTTCTGATATGACTGCTTCACATTCAAAGAATAAAGTTCTACCAAAGAATCACCGAGAAATTCTACATGTTTAATGTTTGTTGGTTCAACATACTTGCAATGCGAAATAAACCCCATGTAAGCCTTGGTCAAGCAGGTCTCGAGGTAATCACAACTTAACTCAGTTGCTATATCCCGTATGGTGAAGAATGAGGATAAAGAAAGATTATCATCACCAGTTGCCCAAAAATGAACAGCAGCCTGCATTAAAATGTAAAAGCATGAACTACCAGGAAGAGATTAATATAACCACATGATTCAACAAGATTGTTTTAATCAAACAAGAGCATAGATGCATTAGCCACTATGGGTAAATCATCTCCTCCTACAGAAGAACAAAGGCCAATGGACTAGCAATTACAGCAGTGCCTTCTGATCTTCCATTGACTCAGCATAACCATCAGACACACTATCATCACCATTAACAGCATCTTATCCTACCAAACAAGTTTGATATCAGGATTTGCGGATCAAAATCCTGAGGTTTAAGTAATTCTGGTGGTAAGATGGTGATCTGATAATAATTCATAAGGAGAGTTAAACTGACTAGACTTTTCTATAGACAGAAGTTATGGTAATGGTGAGGCGAGTGAGTGGTGTCCCAGGGTTCGCCTCGAGAGCAAACCATGTCCCTCTGGCTACACAGGCTGCTAGTCCTCCGGTGGAAGTCCCTGGAGGGCTAGGGAGATGAGCAGTGGCCTTGTCTACCTCAGGTGTGACCGCAGGGGGCGCCAACAGCATGCCTGCAGAGCGCCGGCAACAGGTTGGAGGCATCACCAGCAGGGGTTGGGCCCCAGCACTGGTGGAACGGCTCCTTTCCGAAGGTCGTTTGTCAACATTGTTAAGGACTCGCCGGTTGCCAGAGCCGCTGAGAATGCAGGCCAGAGGTGTGTGGAATCAGGCACCTTACCAGAAGACTTGCTGCAGAGGAATCTCCTATGGTTGCAAAGATGTATATGGGTGGACTCGAAGGAAGGAGGGGTGGACGAGATCAGGGTCCAGAGCATGCTGAGTAGGGGGAACAAGGCAGGGTGGAAGGTCCTAAAAGTAAGAGGTGGCTGGCTCTTAGAGGTGGTCCGAACAGAGGAGGAGGTGGAAGAAGTGGTAAAATCCAGCTATGTAGTGGCAGAAGGCGGTCTCCTCCAGGTGTCCTGTTGAGGCATTCAGGCTGGAACATATCCAAATCCCAGAAGCTACAGAATCCGGCTGCGCTTGGTGGGTGTTCCCCTCGTCCTATGCGATGAGACAGGAGCTTCTCTCCTGCTCCAGTCCTTCAGAGGGGTGGAGCAGGGAACCATGGGGTGGTGGAAGGTGGCGGCCTCTTGGCAATGGAAGTAGTGGCCACAGTGTCAAGCTGGGAGGAGATCCCAGGCATCCTCACAGTGTATGTGGCAGCAGAGAAGTTTCCAATCAAAGTGGTGTGTCAGCCAGAAGTGTAGTGACCGCCAGCACTGGAGAAGATGAAGGGGGTTCGCATAGGGAGATTTCAAATTCAAAAGGCCCGCCCAGCTTCTCAGATCCAGACCCGGGGACGATCCACCAAGGATCCTTTCACCAGTCCATGAGGAGCTCTAGACCCGAACTTGACCCGTTTACCCGTGACTTACCTGATATCCAAGGTCATAGGCTATGCGGGTCTGAATTCATGTGGGAGATGTGACAAAATTTTACTGTTGGCTGTCAACCTAACGCAAACCCTCCAGCGGATGTATTATTATTTCTGCAAATTTAAGTTTACCAGACGATTTGGGTTCGGGTACAGGACATTTCCCCATCGACCGTAGCCAATGTTTATTTACATCGAAGTAATGTCAAATTAGCTTTGATTAACTATCATAGATACCATTTTCGATATTTGTAATATCAGATGTTATATTGAGGACTTTATCTAACAAATTTGATCGTCCGATCTACACCACCGTTCAGGCAGGACTGTCCCGAGAGCATGCTGATTACATGTTGCAGGACGGCGGGAAAAAGCCCTTTACACGCCCAACGTGTGAGCTCATGGGTCCCCAGGTCTGAAGTCATATAAAAAGCCCTTCTGCGATTGGAGAAACATAGATGAAGGAAGTGTGGAAAATAACATAGCCAGAACCCGAAAGTGCAAAAAGAGCAGAAGAACTAAGAGCAAGTGAAGCTCAGAAAAAGAAGAGAGTTTAGAAAGAGAAGAAGAAGAAGAAGAAGAGAGAAATTGTGAGATCAAGAGAAGATTGAAGAGATCTGAAGATCTATTTCCACTGTGACCTTTGGATCAGATCCAAGTGACATTTCTCCTGCGTGAGCATTTCGATTTGCCTTTATTGTCAGCTTTCCGGTGCTGAACTTCTTGGTTTTCTTGCTTACATTTTTCATACTTATTCTAAGCTGTGTATTAGTGGAGGCTAAGCTATAAGGCCCAGCAGATCAAGCTGTTAGGCAGCAGAGGCTAAGCTTTAAGGCCCAGCGGATCAAGCTGCTAGGCAGCAGAGGCTAAGCTGTAAGGCCCAGCGGATCAAGCTGTTAGGCAGCGGTGGCGAAGTTATATGGCCCAACAGTCAAGCTGTTAGTCAGCAGTTAAGCAAGCTGTTAAGCTCGACTGTTGTTGGCAAGCTGTGAGGCCCAGCCGTTCAAGCTGTTAGTCAGTGGAAGCCACACTCAGATTGAGTGTGGGGTGGATGTAGGTCTGGACGACCGAACCACCTAAAAATCCTTGAGCATTGTGTGGTTTGTATTCTTGTGTTTTCAGCGCTAGATGAATGTTTAGGCTCGGTTTATACTACAGATTCTAAGTCTATATGTTTTAATTCAGCGTAGATAAGTTTCCACTTCTGCATAGATGAGTATTGTTGTTCAGAACTTTAAAATTGTCATGAATCGTTGAGGGGATTCATTCACCCCCCCTCTGAATCCAGATCACACCAATACATCGGTTCTACAATCTCATCCTCGCGCTCCCACGACGCTTCACCACCAGAATGACGCTGTCAAACCACCTTAACCAGAGGAATAACCTTATTCCGCAAGCATTGCTCACGCCGATCCTCAATGCGGATGGGATACTTCGGTAGAGACAAGTCTGGGGTCACCTCGGGCCAAACAGAATCCTCCAAAACATGAGAATCATCGGGCATATACTTCCGCAGCATCGACACATGAAACATATCATGCACAGTAGATAGCTCTGGGGGTAACAACAATCGATAAGCAACCTCACAAATATGCTCGACAATGGGAAAAGGACCAATGTAGCGGAGACTCAACTTTTCACGCCGGGTGAAGCGCATTACACCCTTCATGTGACAAACTCTCTGAAACACTTGATCTCCCATTGCAAAGCTGAGAGGTTGCCTCCTCTGATCGGCATAACTCTTCTACCGACTCTGTGCCACCAACATCTTCTGCCGAACGAAATGCACCACCTTGACACACTGCTGCACCAGATCTGGTCCTATCAGGACACGCTCGCCGACCTCGAACCAATCAAGCAGAGTCCAACATGGTCACCCGTACAATGCCTCATAAGGAGCCATGCCAATGATCGAATGATAGCTGTTGTTATAGGCAAACTCCACTAATGGTAAATGGTGGGTCCAACTCCCCTGCCACTCCATACAACATGATCTCAACATGTCCTCTAAAGTTTGGATTGTCCTCTCAGACTGACCGTCCGACTGAGGATGATAGGCCGAGCTGAATGCCAACTCCATACCTAGAGCTCTTTGGAAACTCCTCCAGAATCTCGAAGTGAAGCGCAGATCACGATCAGACACAATGGAGATGGGGACTCCATACAATGGAATGATCTGCTCCACATACAATCGGGCCAACTTATGCACACTCCAACTGACTTTGATCAGCAACAACCGAGCCCTCTTCGCCAGTCTATCCACCGGTAACCAAATACTATCATGCCCACTGGAAGTCCTCGGTAATCCAACCATAAAATCAGTGGTCACGTGATCCCACTTCCACGCAGGAATCACCAAGGGCTGAAGTGTGCCTCCTGATCACTGGTGCTAAGTTTTTACCTGCTGACAGGTCAAACACCTAACCACAAACTTAGCTACATCTCTCTTCATCCCTGGCCACCAAAACTGCCGCTTCAGGTTCTGGTACATCTTAGCCGATCTAAGGTGCACGGCATACCGACTCCCATGGGTCTCCCACAATACCGCACGCCTCACCTGCTCCTCGGTCGGGATGTACAACCTATCTCTGAATCTCATAGCTCTATCCTCACCAAACTCCACCTCCGCCATCGACAGAATACGGGGTAGCTCGGGGTCTACACGTTGAGCCTCAGTCACTTGACGACGGACAGTTGGTGTGATAGTCAAGCTCGCAAGAATAGCCGAACCCTGATCTCGAGGAATCTTGAGCCTAAAAGTCATGGCCGGCACCTACTCCCAAAGCCTCCACTTCCGCAACAACATCTAACTGACCACCACTCTCCTACTTAAGGCATCAACCACGACATTCATCCTGCCAGGCTGATAAGACAGAGTGAAATCATAATCCTTCATGTACTCCATCCACCTTCTCTGCCTGAGGTTAAGGTCTTTCTAGGTAAACACATATCTCAAACTCTAATGGTCAGTGAAAAGCTCGAACTTCTCACCGTATAGATAATGCCTCAAGATCTTTAGGGTGAAAATCACCGTCGCTAGCTCAAGATCATGAGTAGGGTGGTTCACTTCATGAGGCTTCAACTGTCGAGATGCATACGCCACAACTCTCCCATGCTACATTAAAACAGCACCCAAACCTACCCCGAAAGCATCCGTACACACCACAAAACCTCCCGATCCTGAAGGTAACACCAACACCGGAGTGGTAGTGAGCAATCTCTTCAGCTCCATAAAACTCCACTCACACTCCTCTGTCCAGACAAACGGCACATCCTTCTGTGTAAGCTTGGTCATCAGGGTCGCAATACGAGTAAAATACTGGATGAATCTCCTATAATAGCCTGCAAGTGCCAAAAAGCTCTTAATCTCCGTGATAGTACTCGGCCTCGGCCACTGCACCACTGCCTCGACCTTAGCTGGGTCCACAGAAACACCATCACCAGAAATCACGTGCCCCAAAAAGTGCACCTCTCGAAGCCAAAACTCGCACTTGCTGATCTTGGAATACAACTGGTGATCATGCAGGGTCTGCAATACGATCCTCAAATGATGCACATGATCCTCAGCAGACCGCGAATACACGAGGATGTCATCCACTAACACAACCACAAATTGATCCAAGTACGGACGGAACACCCTATGCATCAAATCCATGAACACCGCGGGGGCATTGGTGAGCCCAAACAGCATCACCAAGAACTCATAATCCCCATACCTCGAGCGAAATGTAGTCTTCTCAATATCAGACTCTCGAATCCACAGCTGATAGTAGCCCGACCTCAAATCAATTCACGAAAACACCCGGGCAGACTGAAGCTGATCAAACAAGTCATCAATCCAAGGCAATGGATACTTGTTCTTAACAGTCGCCTGGTTCAACTACCGGTAGTCGATGCACAATCTCAAACTACCATCCTTCTTTTTCACAAATAGCACCGACGCACCCAAAGGGGAAAAGCTAGGACGAATGTACCCCTTGGCAAGCAACTCCTGCAACTACGCCTTCATCTCTTTCAACTCCGCAGGCGCCATATGATAAGGGGCCTTCGACATAGGCACCATACCCAGAACCACCTCAATCACGAAATCAATCTCCCACTGCGATGGTAACCCTGGCAACTCCTCAGGAAAAACATCGAAAAACTCACACACGATAAGAATATCCTCCACTTCCTGATGCTGCTGGTCAATCACAACCACCGAAGAGAGAAAACCCTGACAACCTGTGTCAAACAATCGATGAGGCCTAATAGCCAAAATAAGGAAGTGGGAAGAGGAAGATCGGATACCTTGGAAGTAGAAGGTGGACCAACGAGGATGCTGGAAGTAAACCCTCTTCGAGCTGCAATCCACCATGGCACAATGGGTCTCGAGCCAATCCATGCCCAAGATCACATCAAAGTCCTGAAGTGACAATGCATAAAGCCTAGCGGACAAGTTTTGCCCTTCCACCCACATAGGCACCTTCTCAAAACAATATGGGGTGTGCAAGAAATCTCTGGTAGGTAACTCCACTGCCAAATCACAAGATATCTCGGCCACCGGGTCCTCAACAGTCTAAGCAAAATCCTTCGATATGAACGAATGAGATGCACCAGAATCGAACAAAACTCAAGCCGCACAACCCAAAATCAAAATAGTACCTTCTACCAAATGTGACGTCTCAGCCTCTGCTCTGGTCATGTGAGTCACTCTATCTCGGGATCTCTGCCTCCCGCTGACCAAGTCAACTGAGGAACCTATCCCTATTGCTGGTAGTGCTACGACTGTGATGGTATCTGCTGGGGCTGGAACTGCTGCTATTGCTGGAGCTCGTGCGACTGACGCGGTCTCTGAGGGAAGTCACGTGCCATGTGCCCCGACTGGTCACATCTAAAATAAATCACAGGCGCTGGGCGCTGCCTGCCTGGATGGGAACCACCGCACTGAGGACACCCGCCCCGAGAACCACTCACTGAGCCCTGACGCTGGTAGGGTGTGGGCTGTTGAACATTGCTTGTTGACTGCTGCCCTTGCTCTCTATGATCTCGTCTGTGTGAGGGGTGGCTATGCGGAATGCATGTCTGGGTAGTTCTGTGCGTTATGGTGGTTGTGGGTTGTAGTGTGGGCCACCCCGGTCTGTAGTAGAGTGTGGACAGTCTTCCATGAGTTGGGCTGCTCGTGTTGACTATTCCCGCATGAGTTCCAGGATCGCGGAAGGTGTTCCCACGTCAGGGCTGTGATCGCGGCTAGGTGTCCTTGTGAGAGTTTTGGACCGTGGTCCCGGTGTTCTGTCTCGTGCTCTGGATTGGCTTGCATGGACCGACAATCATGGTTTGACTATCAGGTTGGTGGTCCTTGGTTATCGTGCTAATGTGTCACCTCGCGGAGGTGTTGTGTGGGCCAGTGGTAATCCAGTGGTTCTCGTAGTTGTGGTTAGTTCTTGGTGACCCTACCCACTTTACGTAGCTGACATGGGCACGTACATGTGCCGACCCACCAGGGAGTGGTGGAGGCTTGTCCCGTGTAGTGATTTTTAGCCCGGTTGCTTGAGGGCCCTTTGCCTTTGCAGCCAGAGTTTGACTGGGGGGGAACCGACTTGAGGCCCGACCTAGAGCAGATGGTCTGTGTGTGTGCGCGTGGTCGGGGATAGTGGACCCGCGCTGACGAGCCTTCATCGATCGGGGTGAAGAGGGAGATCCTTTGATCAGTTGAGTCGACAACCTCCATTGTTAGGGGAACGGAGATTAACACTTGTCGCGCAAGCGATAGTTTCTTGGTCGGAGGCTGGCTTAACTAGGCCTCTGATGTATCTTCGGGAGCCCGATGCAATTTCTCAGTTCGAGGCTGGCTTAGCTCAACCTCTTATGTATCCTCGGGAGCCCTCTGATGTATGCTCGGGAGCCCGATGCAATTTCTCGATTTAAGACTGGCTTAGCTCGGCCTCTGATGTATCCTTGGGAGCCCGATGTAGTTTCTCGATTTGAGGCTGGCTTAGCTCGGCATCTGATGTATTCTCGGGATCCCGGTGATAAATTGAGATCATATGGACCCCCCTTTCATAAATGCCTACCTCATGTGAGCGTAGTGGGTTTACTTCATATTCACCCATTTGGAGCTTGCCCTCCTCCATTAGGCCTTGAGCAATGTCCTTGAAGACATAACAATCTTCGATAGGGTGTCCCAGTATCCGGTGGTAGGGGTAGAACTGGGGGTCATCACTTCTTTTAGCATCCTCTGGCCTCTTGGACTTTGGCAGAGTGACCTTGCCATAGTGACAAGCCCATTCAAAAATCACCCGAGTCTTATCTCTCGGAAAAGAGTAAGACTTCTTCATTTTCTCCTGCAACGAGGAGGTTTGTTTCGTAGGCCACTGGCTGATTGAGGGACCAGCCACCTCCTTCGCTTTCCCTCTCAACTGCATGAAGGCACCGAAGCTGATTCATGGAGATCAGCTCTCCTATTCTACCGTAGCATCGAATAAATGATGCCTTGACAACAGGGCTTCAATATCGGCTGCTATTATGCTCAGCTGATCAAAGGATCAGAATTTGATGCCCTCCATCCTTTGGGAGATCTCTTCTTTCAGGCTTCGTCTGCAAACCTCAATGGCGGTCTCGCAGCTTAGAGGGAGCTCGCATCTTTTCGTGGAGGGACCTCCACTTCTTAATAAAATCTTCGGCCGATTCATTGTCTCCCTGCCTGTGGCGGTACAATTCTACTTTAGTTATAGGAAGCTACCCTAGGGTTGTAGAACTACTCGGCTGGAGGAGAATGCCCTCAGTTAGCTCGGATAAGAGTCTAGTCATCTCGGCCAACTGTTCCTTCAATCTCTTGATCTCCTGATGCTTCCAATACAATAATGCAAGCACAGTAGGATCGTATTGGGAGAGATCTGGAGTGGAGCTTTGGCTAATGCTTCTCGTCTTGTCGTTGGGTGGGGGTGGCATTGCCCCGTCACCACGACTATCTAGAGTCGGTCCTTCAGCAGTAGATAGAACCAACCCAATATCTCGACAGGTGGGTGGGTTCCAAAGGAATACCTCTTCATCTCGGGCTTCATCTTCTGGGGGTGTATGCCACCCCTGGCTTTTGGCTCCTTGTACATTTGGGTCTTCCGGAGGATCTTTATTGATGGAGGTCGAGAAAATTGAAAACAGCCAATTCACCCCCCTCTTGGGTGCCATTGACACGGGACTTCATCTTCTTCTTCTTCAACTGCCATTGGTGGAAAGTCGTCTTCTTCTGCCATGGCTGCTTGCAACAGCCGTTGTTGGCCCAGTGAGGGGTTGCCCATATCCCTGAAATAATTTCTGACCATGCTGGTCATTTCTTCTTGCCCTAGTCCCTGATGCATGACTGGGGATAGTTGTCGACCTCCCCTAGGAGGGATGTAAGCTACCCAAGCTCTTCCGGCAAATTGCTTAAATCTTCTCCCCGCTGTGGAGATATCGACTTGTCGGGCACATGCCCTAAAGCTTATGTGGCATGGAGGATCCGTGATAGTTTCTTCTCTTCTTGGGGCCAAGCCCCTCTCATTCTTCTTCCTTGCCTCAGCCGGCTCGGGGCGGTGACAGACATGCACCTCTTGGCGGGTAGGTTGGACCTTCTTGGGGACCCATACCTGCTTGAACTTCCTTGGCCTTGGGGCTAGCTCTTTCTGGCCTTGACAACGGACTTCTTTTCTTTCAGCTCTCCTCCGGGAAAGGGTTTGGAAGGAGTTGTGGGTTGGCATAGCAGCGACCACGCGATTCGGTATTGCTTGGGCATCACATCCGTCTAGAAAGATGCGGATGCCACCGATCAAAATAGACTTCCCAGACACCGACAGTCGTCTGGTAGCAAGGACAGCAGTTCTTCTGTGGGAATTGCCCTGACGGTGACCCCCGAGCTTGTTGCAGTAGGTGGGGTGAGCCCCCTGAGCTACATGGTGGACCATGTAGCTAGTCAGCTAAGTCTCACCTATTGTCAGACCCTTGCGGCTTTGGGCGTTGTGGGCCCTAGGCTTCTTGTTGATCATCCCTTCGGCCACCTCCGGGGCCTCTACATAAAGCATATCAGTAAAGGCTACCCCCTAAAAGTTGGGGAAGCCGACCACTGGTGGGAAAGAGCAGAAGACAGTCGGTACTGCCAGGTACCCAACAACAGCATGATTGGCCACGATCTCGGGGTCGAAAGCTAGTGTGGCAAACCCAACAACCATCATCGATTTCTGTGAGCAAAGAAACAAGCAAACGATTAGCATTCTTTGGGAGGGCCCCGGGACCCGTTTATCTCGGCAAGAAGATGAAAGAAGACTTTGGTCCCACCAGGCGTGCCAAGCTTTGTGGGGGTGAAGATATGCTTCCCTCTTTTATATTTAAAATAGAAAAGAAGGAAAGGGCATGCCAGTCACTAAGTGACAATTTTTATTATGCGCTCAATCTGACCTGAGTTGGGTAAGACTGAGGTCCGTGTCGTGACCAAAAGTCTATCATACTGTAAAGGTTATGGCGTTAATTACATCCTCCAAGAAGGAGAAAAATCTTTGATTAATTATCGAGATAATGAGCAATCCGGGCTAAGATAAAATGAATGGGAGTGCATGCGAAGGTGAGATTGACGAGACCACATAAGGGGTTTTGTTTGTTATTTTAATCATGTAGAGCAAGGATAATTTATTGAATCTGAACCCCGGTACGCGGTAGAGAACTTAGGCCCAAAGACCACCATCACACATAGCGAAAGCTTTCAGTCGGACATAACCTGGCCTTTTGTTAATGCCATTTGATATACTGAGGGCTCGATCAGGCAAGCATGCATTAAAGTGATATATATTGAAGTGGGGTGATCTCACGCAATTCCTGAGCTGAGGATGATGACCACTAATGTGAGAACTGCAAGAAGGGAAACGGATCAGAAGTGCCCAGGGATAGCTCCCCGGGGAAAATTGCCCGATGCTTAAGTCAGCAAATCAGATAGAGCTTTGGTGCGAAGTGAAGGGGTAGAAGGAGATGAGGGCGTGAGATCCCTCTCCACCAAGTGGTGAAGTGGTTCTTGCTAAAGGTTGGTGCTACTTAGATGCCCCATTTTTCCATAGGAGAGCTTCCCTAATTTATATAGTGACTCGTTAAATGTGGGAGCCCCGCGAGCTAAGGATTTTCAGGGCGGCTTACGTCCTCTTCGTGGACTCTTTATAGCACGAGGACTCTTGATCTCCCTTATCCCCTTGATCTCCCTACTCTTGAAGGGCACGTAACGGTATGTTAGGGGTGTTACATGCAACAAGCCCACTTCTACCCAGATCCGGTGGACCCAATGGTGGTGAATAAGCTAATGATAGAATAAATGATTGAAATGAAGCTGGCCAATTGGGGTGGTGATGATTATGCCTCATTTGATGCGTACAAGGTGCCTTACCTTGTCCATCATATGGCCAAAAGATTGCCTCCTGGCATCAATAAGCCACCGAAGTTTGATAAATTCAATGGGCAAGGTTCGTCGAAGGAACATATAGCCTACTACATCAATGTGATGGGCGATTTGGCAACCGATGAATTCTACCTACTGAAGTTCTTCGAGTCCTTGCTTATAGGGCTCGCCTTCGAGTGGTACTCGAACCTACTAGTTGGGTCCATCAGTGACTGGCCAGATATGCAACGAAAGTTTCGGGAACAGTTCCACTTTGTTGAAAGGGAGGTGACCGTGGCTAAACTCTATGCATCCAGGCAGAAGAATGATGAGATAGCCCTGGAATATATTAAGATATGGTAGAATCTTAGCATAAGGTGCAAGCTTCTGCCACACCAAGAAGATGCATTGCAGATCTACAAATAAAATTTGAAGCGGGAGGTTCTCGAAAGGATGATTGGGATGGAAATTAGGTCCTTCGACCGATTGAACAACGTGGTGGCTAAAATTGAGGCTTTCCTCTCTAAATACTCCTCTGCCCTTGCTACCTCAAGTCAGAAGACTAGACCAGCTGATAAGTAGCCCGCGCCCAAGGAAGTTAATACGGTCGACTTCAAGGTGTTTGAGTGATAGAAGGATAAAGATAAAGGAGTCGCTAACCCTTCTCCTGCCAAGCTGGCTGAACAACTAGAAGGCTCCTCCTTGTGAGCCAGGATGAAAAAGTTATACTCCTTTCCTAAGGAGAAGACCTGGGTCCAATTTGAATGGGTCACTAGATACAATAAAATTACTCTTCCGGAGCCAAAGACACAGGGTGATGCTAAGAGGAAAGATGATTCTCGTTTCTGCCCATATCACCAAATGCTCAGGCACTCAATTGAAGATTGTTATGTGTTCAAGAACATCATTGAAAGCCTGATCAAGAAGGGAGAGCTCCAAATGGGCGAATACAAGGTAGATCCTTCACGCCCTCACGAAATGTCCGTTCTAGGAGTAACAGCCAATATGTTATCCTTGTACCAGCAACTGCTTGAAGAAGTGGAAGAGGCTTGCACCTAGCACACATATATGGCCTATATCATGGCACCGACGATAGATCAAGGAAATTGGTAGACTGTGCCATCAAAAATAAGAAAGAGGGAAGCACCTCGATGCGACCCAAGATTCCAAATACGGGGTGTCACATCTCAGCCGATGTCGTTGGTCATAACCCCGGTCTGGTATGAGACGGCCCCCTCAAGTGGTCTTTAGAAGGCCCACCGATAACAAGAAGAAGCAGATCGCATTGCAGATGTGCAAGAAAGTCAGCCCAGCGGTTGAACGACTGCAGGTGATTATAGATGGGCTGGATGAATATGAACAACCCAAGATCTAGCCACTACAGTTAAAAGAATATGTCCCTTGGGAACATTTTGAATCTCTGGAATTGGCCGTGGAAGTCGAGGCTGAAGTGGAAGAACCGGGTATATGGGATGAACCACCCTGGGAGCAGCCACCAACTATGAAAGAGAAGGAAAAGAAGAAGAAGTCAAAGAACAAAAGAAAGGGAGTCACTGTCTCTTGCAACACTTTGTCGATCTTGTTCCACATGGCCCAAAATCTTGAAGAAGAAGATGAAGAAATATGCTTCGTGCCAACTGAAGTAAATCAAGCTGAAGCTTCCACCTCCCAACATACCACTAGGTCTGGGAGGAAGTGGGGACGTTTACCCCCAGCCAATCACAATATCATGTTCAGGGGTGCACAGGCACACCAAACCCCCGAACCTGAGATAAGAGGTGTGAAGATCTCACCACCACCGGGCCTTTACCCTGAAGATATAACTAGTTAAGGGGTCCCCTCGTTCGCTGAATTTTTACTCGCGAAGAAGGGCAAATGATAAGCACAAAACCCATCGTTGAAAAGTCATGCCATAATTTAAAATTAAACCGAACTCACTCACTTAAAATTGCCTTGATTTTCTAGTTTTAGGCTAGAATTTGCATGCACTCCGGTGCACATAGGGCCATGCATTCTTCATACCATAGTTGCATTCCCTCTTAGTAAGTGATTCTCGCGTCTCCATATTCCTTGGAGTCGACTAGGTGATCTTATCTGGGACCTCCGTAAGTCCCCGTGAGCCGTGGATTTTCACACAGATGCCGGGCCGGTTGTACCTTTCCTCCCCTTAGGTTTGCATTTGCATACGTGTGTGGGAGTTAACCTTAGTCAACCTAAAGTTTGGACCTTATTCCCAGAGGATTCCTATCTTGATGGAATTATGCTTAATTCAAATTATTAAAAGGCCCATTTTGAAGAAAATAAAAATATTTCCCATCATATTAACTTGGTTGACTTGGGTGAAAACTCTCACATTGCATTGTTTGTGTTGTTTGGGCCTATCTAGGCCCATTAGTGGTGTTACATCCACGTGTTTTGTTGTTGTTAGGCCCATTTAGGTTAGCCCATTTTATGTGTCCCTTGTCTAGTCCATTGTCATAGGCCTGTTGTCCCTTGGTTTTTGCATTAGTGGGTTAGCCCCCTCTTATTCTCAAGCCCATTAAGCCCTCGCTTCCCTCCTTGTATTAAGTCACCATTTGCCCTCATGGAGCATCATTCCAACCCCTTGTATCATCCATATCCCCAATTTTCTTCTTATTCCCACGGGGAATCCTCTTCCCACGTAGGCCCATCTTCCTGTGGTCCCTCTGATCCATCTGAGGAACAAGCTAATCTCATAGCCCATCTATCATGTCTTGTTCGTCAAATGGACCCGGCCTAGGCCCAATGTCTTATTTCAAATCATCTTCATGGGCCTTCATCTCATATTAATGGGTCGCCTTCCCTTAATGGGCCCCATTGTTCTAATGGGCCTTATTCTCTTAATGGGCCTCATTCTTCCTCTCCTTATGCTGTCACCCCAATGGGTCCTCATGCTCATGCTTATGTTCCTTCCAGGCCCACGCATCCTTTCACTCTTTGAATGGGGCCATCTTCTTCTCAGCCCAGATCCTCTTATCCGACCCATTATGTTCCTGGTCCGAATTCACATTCTCTTGCTCAAGTTAGCCCATATTCTTCTCGATCTCTCCCTACCCAGGAGATGATTGCTCAAGCCCAACACTAGCTTGATAAGCTTCAATGCCAAATTGATCCCAAATCCTCCTTAAGTGTCCCATTGGCATTTCAAAATCTTCGGCTCCCGCCACCTTCGCAAATTGCTGCATATCGTCACTATGGTGGAGTCGGTGATCCCTTTGTGCACTTGAAAGAGTTCCTTTATGAGTCGGCCCAGTTTTGACATAACCAACATTTGATGGCCTATCTATTTGGTCTGTCTTTAGAAGGTTCAGCTTAGGATTGGTTCTTCTCTTTGTCGCAAGAGTAGATTGTGAATTTTCAAGCTGTCCAAGATAAGTTCATTCAGCAATATCAAGACCAGGTTGGGCCCATGTATTCTATGGTGGATCTGGCCCATGAGAAGATGAAGTCTGAAGAGCAGTTCTGCACCTTTACTGACCGCTGGCGTTGCCTCACCGCGCAAGTCCCAGGGCACATTTCGGAGTAAAAGCAAATCAAGATGTTAATATCCAATGCAACGCCCGAGTATCGGTTCATCTTGGCCCTCAACAACATCATTTCCTGGCAACAATTATATAGTTGAGCCCACTTCATTTGCCAACAAATCTAGGGTTCCCTTGACTCAGGGTCCCCTCCACCATCGGCATCCACTTA
Source organism: Amorphophallus titanum (assembly GCA_024336825.1). Lineage (NCBI taxonomy): Eukaryota > Viridiplantae > Streptophyta > Magnoliopsida > Alismatales > Araceae > Amorphophallus > Amorphophallus titanum. Next base: position 28,122 of record JANBPO010001567.1, on the reverse strand, counting down.
CACTTCACCCTCCACAAGCCAACCCTATGCTCCCATGAGCCAGCCCTCCATGGGTCAGCCTTACACCACATTCACCTCCAGGAGTCAACCCACCGCATATCCCTCCATGAGTCAGCCCTACGCCTCCACATGTCAACCCTCCATGAGTCAGCCCTTTGCATATCAACGTTCCATGAGTCAGCATCCTGCCGTCTCATACCCACATCCGCTGTCACGCCCCGAGCCTTTATTTACAGCGGAAGACTCGCTCGAGGAGAATATGAACAGCTGACATGGTAAGCCTCTAGCAAGCAAGAGCGCAAGATAATCACACATAAGATGCAATTACACTTAGATTGTGTTAACCCATACGGCTGCCAAGAGTCTGCTAGATTCCATGTTCAAGGGGCAATTGGCCGTATTTTCAAGATTGTCTGGGGGCATTCTACATCTGTTATGTAATCTCCCTCGATTTATTGGTGAGACGGCCACGTCAACGTCGCGTATTACCCTCCCTCAGTTTCATCCTGCACTTCTGACGAGGGAGTTATGCTTCATGCTCGATTGTCGAGTGAAGATGCCAAATCTCATGCTTCTGGTGCCGAGTTACAAAACTCCATGATTTTCTGATATTCATCCTAAGGAGTTACTTGTTCAAGAATCTATCTATGGTTAGCACCGGGTGTCTAGGGGTAGCTCCCCCGATAAAACTACATATTCATGATCGGGATAGGCCATCTTCCAGGTGGACCCGTTATATGAGAAGATGTTTCAAGAAAAGAAGGCCAAAGGTCCAAGTCCGCACCAGGCAGGTCCGTTACAAGATAGTTTCTGCCAAGAAGAGTCAGTGGCATAAGTTTAAGGCCTGTCGATTGTGTACTCAGCGGTCCACTTCTTCCTCTTCCTCTTCCTTTGATTTCTCATTTCTATTGCTTAGCTCCCACCCTTGGGTGGTGTATCTTCCTTCGTCCAATCTTACTTCGATCATCTTCTCCTCTCTTCCCGGGTCTATGAACCCCTGCTTCCCTTTTCCTAGTTTGGAGCCGCCCGATCTTCCACATTTTCATTATTCTAGGCTGTGGCCTATGTTATCTCATCTTCCCGATCCAAGGACTTCTTCTGACTCTCCTCCCTGGGTATCTCCGTGGTCTACTTCTCATTCTCTTTCCTTGACCCTATAAGGTGTTCATGATTCTTCTTTCCCGACCCTGTTGGGTGTCTATCGTTTTCTTTCCTCGACCCTGTCCAGTGTTTATGCTTCTTCTTCCCCGCCTCTGGCGGGTGATCGCTATTCCTTTTCTCCGACCATGTCGGATGATTCTTATTCTCCTCTTTCTTCGTACTCCTCCTCACCCTTTCGGGGTTCTCACCTATTTTTTTACTATTTTTGAGGCTTTAGCCTGCCTTGATCTCAATTAAATCCCTGGTTATTCTGTATCTGGTTCCTTGTTATCAGGGCCTCAATGCCTTAACGAGGGAGTTCTAGCCCTCGTCTCTCTTCCTTTTTATCCTTCTTCATCCAGTTTGATGTTTGCCGCTCCTCCGTGTCGAGGAATCCAATCCTTTGCTCTCCTTTCATCTTTGTCCTGTCAAGCAAGGAAAATAAAGCTATTCGTACTCCTCAAAGCTCGATGATCAAACTTTCGCTTCTGGACGCTGCTTTCACGCTATGGATATGCAAGGTATCCTTTATATTGTGCAAGAACATGCTATCATTATTATCACTCTTATTTATTCTTGCACATTGTCATAATGCTAGTTTCTTAAAACATAGTTGAGTGGCTTTAGACCTTAGTTAGGTTAAGTTTAGTCAAATGAGGTTCGCTTCTGTAGCACCCTAGGACGGTGATAGCTCCGCGCTGAGAGTCTAGTTCTTTCCCCGATCATTAAGGATGACCTTTTAGCATGGGTTTTTTTACACACTTCACAGCAAGCTATAGCCGATCTCCTCTCCAGTACACCGTTGCTGCTTTGGCCATATCATGGGTATGCACGAAAGTCTTTTCTCTGCTCTGCTCGGCCGAGTGTAGGGGCAAGAGATTGACGGGTGAGATGACTGACCTCGGCACCCCCCCAATACAGGAGAGGTCTCAAATAGGGTCTTGACCCTTGAAAAGTGAACTTTCATGCCATATCTGGCCAGTAAGGGCTGCCAAATGAAATTACGAAAGAAAATCAAGTCAAAATTATGAATCAAATGCATGACAAGAGTGGCGAAGCCTCGCGGGACATCATGAGTCTGGTCGTATACATGCCTAAGGGTCTAAAAATCAAAGACACAAAGTCTCGGTGCAACAGACCTACTCTTTGAGGGGTAGTACCCTGGAAGGAAGTCGAGTCTTGATATCTCCCATCCTGTATGAAGTTTGTCTCTAATTTTTCTTCTATTTCTCCCTCTTAAGCTGGGTTATATCCCAAGTATGGCCTTAGTAGGGGCACCGTTCTTTCTCTCCCCCTCTCCCTCGAGCGGCCGACGGTGGCGGAGGAGGGCGAGAATGCGAGGTGGTGAGGCGAGGAATGAGGAACGGGTCGAGGATCGGGGGCCGGTGGGGCGTGGAAGCTCGATCGGGCGTTCGTGAACCAGCGAGAGTTTCGCGGTGTTTTCGTCACAGATTGACGTCCACGGTGCGCGAAATCTTCGGTGGAGGTAGGGAGATGGACCCTCTGCTCGTGTACTTCCTTTTCCACGATTTTGATAGGTTGTGGTGAGCCGAGCGGACTTATTTGGGCATTTTGGGGGAAAATCTAAATTTTTGGGGAGTGAGTTGGATCTAGCGATTTAACTGTGATTTCGAGGTTTGAATGAGTCCTCTCGGTGCTAGAGAGGTTGGGGATGAGTTTCCCCACGTTTTCCCCTTTGTGTTGGCGCGAACGGGGTGCGGAATGGAGTTTTCCACTGAATTCGCCATTTTCGGATTCCGGAATAGTGGCGGTCCTAATAGGAACTGCCACTAGGCAGGGCGACCCTCAGGGAGGCCGCCATTCATTTGTCTTACCGTGTTTTGATTCGCGATCTTGTGATAGACTGCCAAGTGGCTTAGCGGTCGCGAGGAGACCGCCAAGTAAGGCCAAACGGCCTGGGGATGATCGCTTGGGTCTCACTTATGTCAGTTCGATCCTAGCGGTCGTGCAATAGACCGCTACTTAGCTTTGAGGTCTATAGGGGACCGCCAGGGTGTGGCTTGCGGTCAGGGTGTGACTATTTCCTGGCTTTGAGTCACGTGAAGTCTGGAAGCATAGTGTCCATGCGACTGACCACTAGATGATGCCCAGTGGTCAGGCAATGGACTGCCATGCTTTGTTTTGCGATCTGGGAGTGACCGCCAAGTTCAGGAGGTGTCTGGGGCTATGCGGTCCTGGCTAGACCACCATGCTTGGCTATGCGATCCTAGCCAGACCGCCAAGCTCTGGGATGGCCTAAGGAGGACCGCCTCTTGGCTTTCGTGTTTGTCGTGCCCATTTAAGCGTTGTGTTGGTCTCCAATCGACCCAGTTGTGACCCAGTGGTTAACTTTTAGTCTCGTGAATGTCCCGAACACCCCAAAGATTCTGTGTCTGTGTTTTAGGGTGTCTGGAGGTACCATGCTACTTCGATTAGCGTGCCCATGGGTTTGAGAGTCCAGGTGACTCCATGTGTTCCAGGCTTTTGTGTTACACTTGATCGAGTCACCATGTATCGATGTGAGTGCGGTGGGGGTTTCCCCCACACATCGTGAGTTTCTTCGGAAGGTGGTTTTCGAGTGGGCCATGCGTACGGCCTTAGACTATGAATCCAGTCACCCAGCTTGGGGCTGGAGGTTTCCTACTTTTCCCTAGGATTGGGAATCAGCTTGGCAGCTTGTGAGCTACCTTGGAAATCATGCTTCTGTGTTTTCTATGTGGGCCGTGTGTGTATGGCTCATGGACTGTGTGTCCCATTTACCCAGCCTGGGGATAGAGGGTTCTCAGTTCCCTTTTTGAGAGAATGGTCTCGACGGTTGTGGACTGCCTCGTGAGTCATCGTGCCAAGGTTTCTGACCCTAGGGTTAGGGTAGATTGATGGCATGCCACCGTTCGGTGCAATGATCTTGACCCCGAGTCTCGTGACTCAAGGACCATTGGATTTAGTGAGTCTAGAGGACTATCCAGAGTCCGGTGGCTTAGCGCCACTTGGTTCTTCATGACTTTCGTGCAGGGTGCGTGCGTGATTCTCAGAGATTCTCATCGGAGAGTGGTCACGTCAATGGCTCCCCACTAGTTGAATCTTTCCTACACGTGTGTGGTCATACCAGGGAGTGGTGGCGAGGCTACCAGAGAGAGACGGCTTTAGGCTAGTTGCCATGGGCCTCCTACTGTGGCGGCTCAAGTCCAAGCCGGGAGGAAGAACTAGCTAGAGGGCCTGATGTAGCACTGTTAGTCAGTGTATGCACACATGGACGAGGACTTCAGATGCGTGCTGATGAGCATGACCCCGACTAGACCCTTGTTATGTTGTGTATATGTTGTTTAGCCCTGATGCTAGCAACATATATTGTTCTGTTTTGATGATAGCAACAAAGCACCTCGCCCATCACTGTCATGTAATAGGCTATGTGATCCTTGGGGGAGCCTTGCTTGTTAAACTTTTTGAACTTGGGCAGCTTATTAATACCTAGTGGCAACCTCTTTGCAGCATACTACGGTGGGTAAGAGACTCAATATGCATCCAAGGTGCTGAAATCACCATCAGCTCTCTCTGACAACTTCATCTCAATCATTCTTTCCACCATCAACTTGTTTACCACAGTAGGGCCTACCGGCTCTGGATAGAAATGCGCAGGCTAGTGTGTGAAAGGAGTTGGCATGACAATAGCTTGTGGCACGAATTGTGCTACTGGTGGCATCTGTTTCACTTGAGGAACTGGTGGTTGCGCCATTGGCTATTGCAGGAATTGCTGGAAAGGAGCCCTTTCTTGAACTGTCAACTGAGGAGCAGCAGGTGGTGTGGTCTCCACTGAGTTGGAAATCCCCCGAGATGATTTAGCATGCATGTCCTGGTTCTTGGAGACAGGAGTCTGTTCAGCCCTTTCACTCAGCTGCCTTTTAAGTGATTCAATTTCTTGTTGATATCGGTGCAACACCATTAAGATAGACGGGTCTAGCCCCATGGCCATATGCATATCTTCCAACATCTTTCCTAAAGTACCTTCTGATGGGACTAGCAGGGAAACATCTTCTTCTTCTGATGTCACCACGTTAGCAGTTAGGGTGGCAGCCATCGACATGTCTTCAGTCATTCCAAGCACCTCCTTGGCAGCCTGGCTTCTTCTTGTCATAACCCCAGGTTTGCGAGCTAATTTGGTAAGCTCTTCGGATTCCTCAGGTAGGGTGCCATATCTACCAGTTACCCCCATCATGTTGCAAGAAAAGACCTGCATCTTGCCCCTCCGCCTCCAGACCCACCTCCTGGCTTGGCCAGGGAAGGTCAGCCAGTCGAACACGAATATTCTTCTTTCTTCTCTCCGCAATGGGGAATCTTCTTGGCGTCTAACCTCTCGGCCATCCTCGTATCCATTAGAATCTATAGATGAGATCCCATCTTTTGTTTCTTCTTCTCTTTCTCTTTCTTCCTCAACATCCATGACATGGAGTAATCTTTGTTGGCCTAGGGATGAACTCCCTAAGTCGTGGAAGTAGTCTTGGACCACTTTGGTCATTTCTTCCCGACTGCGCTGTAGAGACAGAGTGCGGGGCAATAGTCATTTTTGTGTCAACGGCATATAGGCTAGCCGTGACAAGTTGGTGGCTTCATTCTACTTTCTAGAACATCAGAAAACATCAGCCTGTCTGGCATAGGCTCTATGGGCAGGCGACAGGGCCCTTGGCACGACCTCCTCCTCTTCTAGTACAATCTTCTTGCCCCATCTCCTGGGGCCTTTAACTGTTATTCTTGGGTCTTGCGGGGTGGGAGCCAGACCCCAGGTCCTCCTGGGGACACAAACTTGCTTGAACCTTGCTAGCTTAGGGGCCAGCCTCCCCTGGTTGTTCTATTCCAAATTTGCCTTCTAGCTTGCTAATACTTGGAAAGTATTGCGGGTAGGAACCGCTCGGATGATGCAGTCTAGTAGAGCTTCAGTAGTGCGACCATTCAGGTACACCCGCATCACGTCGATAAACACGGACTTCCCAGAAACAGAAACCCAGCCTTGGGGGATTCATCTTCTTCTATGATTATTCCTCTTCCCTCCAATTGCCTTTCTGCCAGCAGGAGTAGCTCGGCAGTCCACATGGTGGACAAAGTAGGTAGCAATAGAACGGGGTGACGTAGACCTATGCTGTGCGCCAATCTTCACAGGAGTCACGGCTTCGACCGTGACAGCTTCTTTCTCCTCCTTCTCGACTGACAGCAGGCCGGCGAAAGCAACTCCGAGGAAATTTGAGAACCCAACCACAAGTAGCAGAGTCCCGTAAGTTGTGGGCACTGCCAGGTACCCGTGCACGACATGCGAGGTGACCACTTGAGGGCCGAAGGCCAAATCGAAAAAGCCACAAGCCATCATAATTTCTGTAAAATAAAATGAGCAGGCAATTAGTATTCTTCAGGAAGGACCCAAGGCCTTCTACTTTGGCGAAAAGATGAAGGGGGACTTGGTCCCACTGAGCGTGCCAAGCTTTGTTGGGGTCTCTCCACTCTCTTCCCTCATGTTCACTCTCTCCCTCTCGTTCTCTCTCCTCTCTTCTCCTCTCTCCGCAGGGCGCACGATCGTGGCGAGATGGGCGAGGCAGGAACACTGTGGAGTGATCATGGAGCGTGCTGGCGTAGAGGATGGAAAGTGGCGTTGGCGCGATCCCTCGGTGGATTCAATGCCGACGTGGTTTGGTCGTCGTGTGGTCTTCAGCGTGGTTTAGTCACTTCGGCGCACGAGAACTTTGGTGAAGGTCGGGAGATGGATCACCTGCTTCTCTTCTGCGTTCCCTCGCGATTTGGAGCTGAATAGTGCAAGTATGAGCGAGTTTTGTCACGTTTGGGTGAAATCATGCTTCGGGGGGTGTGCGACAAGTTCGTCATTCCCGGTTACGGTTCCCTGTTAAATTAGTATCATTGGAACCCCTGGCATGTTAGCATTCCATTTTTGCCAGTTTTATCGCGATTGGTTGTCATTTGGGGCCGGTAGAAGCACGGGAACCCATGTGACTCAATTATGGTCGATTCGGTGGAATCACCCATTTCTTGCCATTTTTGGGTCTACTTGATCGCTTCTGGAGTGTGGAAGGCTTATTTCGCCATACGGATTGTTTCCCCTTTGTTTTAGAGCGAACGGGCATGGAAAGGGTGAGTTTCGGCCAATCCCCTATTTTTCTCACATTAAAGCCTTAGCGATCCTTCCAGTGACCGTTTGTGCCCTCATGCGGTCCAGTACGCGATCGTTTATCTTATGTCGGTTCGGTTCTTCGCGGTCATGCGATAGACCATTTTCCCTAGCTAGCGGCCCATTGTTGGACGGTTAAGCCCTATCAAGCGACCCATTAGGTGACTGCTAGACTTTAGCGGTATGTCGATTTCCTTAGGCGGTCTTACGATAGACCGCATGGCTTGCCTTAGCGGCCCATTAGTAGACCGCTAAGCTTCGTGTGGTCTTCGGTCAATGGTTTTAGGTCGGTTCGGGCTAGCAGTCTAGCTCCGACCATTTGTAGTCTTTAGCGGCCCATTTATAGACCGCTAAGCTCCATTTGATTTCAGTCAATGTTTTAAGTTGGTTCGCATTGGTGTCCTTAGCAGCCCATTTATAGACTGCTAGGATCGTGAAATGGTCGTCTATTAGACCATTTGGTGGTTTGACTAGTTAAGTCGGTTCGAGGGTTTACTTAGTCTAGCGGCCTAGTGTATGACCGCTACAGTCATCTCGCGGCCCTTTCTATGACCGCCAAGTGTCTATGTTCTTTGTGTGTGGTTAGCGGCCCTTTAGTTGACCGATTGGCTTACCTAACGGTCAAGCGATCGACCACTTGTCCCTTGAGTGCTGTATTTCTGATGTTTTGGTCTTCAATTGTCTTGGCTTGACCTTGTGGTTTGCTCGTCGTCCCGTGGATGTCTTTGATATCCTATGAGGGCTATGACCATGTTATAAGGTAGCCAAGAGTGCGTTTATGTCGATTAGTATTCCGTACTGCTTCAGAGTCGTTATTGGTTTCTGGTCAACCCGGTAAGATCTAGTGGTTGACATGCGACCTCGTGAATGTCTCAGAGTTCTTGTATAAGATCAAGACATGGTTTTGGATGCCTTGAGGTGCTGTCTTACCATGGTTTACATGTCTAGGTGCTTTGAGGGTCTTTGTGATCCCTTAGGTCCCCTTGATTCATATTATGCAGATGTTTTTCCTTTATTGGTATTTTTTTCCTTTATTGGTATTTTATTGTCACTTTGACTTAGGGATTAGGCTGATTGGTGGCATGTTACTACTTTTGTGCGATGATCTTGAACCTGAGTCGTGAGACTCAAGGATCGTTGTGTCAGCAGGTCTAGTTGCTATCCAGAGTCTGTGATGTGAAATGACCTAAGGACCGACCAAATGACCCTCGGACCTAGCAAACAAGCAACTCACAGACCGATACCTTCACTCGAGCAGACTCACCCGCTAAGCGCACTCTCGTATCCGTAGGCAACTCGGTGATGGTGGTAAGGGTCTGGGATAGAACCTCACTGCTCCGGGGGGGTTGGCTAGCCTATGATTGAACCCCTATGGGGCTAGGATACCCAACTCCGTTGGCGGCCAGCAAGGCCACAGACCCGGCTGAGGTGAAAACCCGAAAGGGCACCTCAGGCAAAAATGGGCAACCCCTCGGTGTGAAAACCCGCAAGGGCGCACCGGAAAAAGCTAAAGGGGGCCAGTCTCGGCAAAAACCCGAAAGGGTGGTGAGGTTGATAATGTAAAAAAAAATCCTCTCTCAGTTTGCTCTCTGGGTGGCTCCACCATATTGATGTCATGGCTATGCTTCCCACGTCATTCTATAATACCCATCCCCACCGGGACGTCCCGACGTTGTTACACTCCGTCCCACCGGAACCATCAACACCTCCATTTGTAATGGATTTGACTCTTATGTCCCTTCGGGCTGTCGAGTCTATCCACTTCTTTTCAAGAATTGACTCATACGCCCCTTGGCATGTCAGCTCCACACATCTTTCGGGTTTCCCGGGGTTTGGATCCCATGCCTTTCCGGGCTATCCGATCCGCCCCTCTAGTCCCACTGGGTCCGGCCTACGCATGCCCTTCTGGGCTGCCAACCCATCCTTTGCCCATTGGCTTTCGAGTTTGACTCTCACGTCCCACTAGGACTATCAAATCCACCCTCTTTTGTCCGACTGGGTCCGGCTTACGCATGCCCCTCGGGCTGTCGACCCATCCTTTACCCATTGGCTTTCGGGTTTGACTCTCACGTCCCACTAGGGCTGTCAAATCCACACTCTCTAGTCCCATCGGGTTCGGCCCACGTATGTCCCTTCTGGGCTGCCAACCCATCTCTTGCCTTTCGACTTTCGGGTTCGACTCTCACGTCCCACTAGGGCTGTCAAACCCATTTTTCCTTCCCACTGGGCTTAGCCTATGCACGTCCATTTCGAACGGCCAACCCATCTTGCCAGTCGACTTTCAGGTTTGACTCTCACGTCCCACTAGGGTTGTCAAACCCATCTTTTCCTTCCCACTGGGCTTGGCCTATGTAAGTCCCTTTCGGACTACCAACCCATCTCGCCTATCAACTTTCGGGTTTGACTCTCACGTCCCACTAGGACTGTCAAACCCATATTTTCCTTCCCATTGGGTCTAGCCTATGCACGTCCCTTTCGGATTGCCAACCCATCCCCCGCCTATCGGCATTCGGGTTTGACTTTCACGTCCCAATAGGGCTGTCAAATCCATCCTTTCCTTCTCCGGGTCTGGCCTCAGCATGCCCACTCGGGCTGCCAACCCATCATGCCCTTCGACTCATTTTTCCTTCTAGGGATTGGCCTTAGTATGCCCTCTCGGGCTGCCAACCCATCTCGCCTATCGGCTTTCGGGTTTGACTCTCACGTCCCACTAGGGCTGTCAAATCCACCCTTTCTTTTTGGGTCTGGCCTATGCATGTCCCTCTCGGGCTGCCAACCGATCCTTTGCCTATCGGCTTTCGAGTTTGACTCTCACGTCCCACTAAGGCTGTCAAATCCACATCCTTTGCTCCCACCGGGTTCGGCCTCTGCATGCCTCTTTCGGGCAGCCAACCCATCCTTTGCCTACTGACTTTCGGGTTTGACCCATATGTCCCACTAGGGCTGTCAAATTCGTCTTTCCTTTCCCACCGGGTTCGGCCTCAGTATGTCCTCTCGGGCTGCCAACGCATCTTTTGCCTATTGACTTTCGGGTTTGACTCTCACGTCCCACTAGGGCCGTCAAATCCACTATTTCCTTCCTGTTGGGTCTGGCCTCTGCACGCCCCTTTCGGACTGTCAACCCACCTTGCCTCTTGGTTTCAGACTTGACTCACCTATCCCACCGGGATTGTCAAGTTCATCCTTTTGTCTCCACGGGCTTGGCCTATGCATGCCTCCTCAAGCTGCCAACCCCATTTGCCTATCGGCTTACGGATTTGATTCATACGTCCCACCCGGGCTGTCAAATCTTCTCTTTCATCCTACCGGGTTTGGCCTACGCATGTCCCTTTCGGGATGCCAACCTATCTCGCCTTTCGGCTTCCAGGTTTAGCATGCATGTCCCTTTCAGACTGTTAAATCTACTCCTTTGCTGGCCCAATCGGGTTTGACCTATGCACACCCCTTTTGGGTTGCCAACCCGTTCAACCTTCGGTTTTTGGATTTGGCTAATTACATCCTGCCAGAGCAATCGAATCCGCCCATATGTCCCACCTATGCGGCACACACGTCCCTACGGGAGTGCCCCTTTCTCCTCGCTTTTCGGCACTATAGGTTCAAAAAAAAAAAATGGGGCTAAAAATATTGGTTCCCCCAGCGGACTTGGTTGTTTCTGTTAGGGGAGCAATCAAGGGCAAAAAGGCTTTAACTCGGCTAAGGTGAAAACCCGAAAGGGCGTCTTAGGCAAAATAGGTACCCCTCAGTGTGAAAACTTGTAAGGGCGTACTGGAAAAAACTAAAGGGGGCTAGTCCTGGCAAAAACCCGAAAGGGCAGTAGAGCTGGTAAAGTGGGGAAAAAAAGAAAAAAAAGGAAGAAGGTATACATGCAAGAGGATGGAAGCAAAAACTATTAAGCTCTGCCCTTTATTCAGTAATGTCATCAAAGAAAGGAGCCCGAGACAAACCCTCGGGGTAACTGAGACAAGAATGGGCAGAGTACAAAAGCCCTGTGTACAGGAAGGTGCCAAGGCCCATCAAGCATCTGACTCGCTCCTCCTCAGGTCAACAAAGAGAGTCTCACTCTAAAGAGTCTCCTCAGGGAGCTCCTCAAGCCTACGGCGGAGAGCCTCTACCTCGGCCTGTGTACTGTTGCACTCCACCTCAGCCTATTGAAGCTCCCTCTGCAGCTCCTCTACCCAAAGGGAGGCCCTCCGGTTGCGCTCTTGAGCGCCCTCAAGCTAGAGGCCAACCTCAACCTCGGCTGCCCGAAGTCTGCAAAGCTGCTCCTCCCTCTGTCGAATCTGCGCCTGGGTCCTCTATCTCCGCTCCTGAAAAGTGTCAAGGCGAGCAAACTTCTCCCACATAGCTGCGACCGCAGCCATCCAGGTGTCCCATGGAAGACCGAAGGCATGGTAACCTCGGGTGCAGCATGCCAGGTGGGCCCGCATGGACTCAACAGTCGACAGGGGGTCAATCTATAGTAGCAACTAGAGATTCTGGATAAGCGGGGTGCCCATATCAGCATTCGCCAAGGCTACACCAAGCTAGGGCCCGTTGGGCCACTCTAACTCAAGAGCGGGAAAGTCCTGGGGCACATCTGGAGCCACCTCTGTCGGACCTGAAATCAAAAAAAAGGAAGACAAAAGATTGCGAGTGTACCACCACCACAAAATCAGGATCGGCAGAGTTCTAAGGTACAAGTCATGATGGTCTTACCGAAAACAACTCTGCTCGCCAGGTCAGTTGTGGAAGGAGACCCCTCTTCCAAGACTGGAGGGGAAATGTCCACAGGGGCTGACCCCTGTTCTGTAGATGGTACAGGTGCGGCCGAGCTCTCTGCAAGTGAAATGAGACATAAAAGTCTTAATAATTCATTTGCACCAACAACATGGATGAGGACTTTAGAGTGATAAAGGCATACCAATCTCTACAGGATATCCTCCTCAGTGGCAGCGGCGTCAGCCTCTGCCGCTGGCTCCACAAGAGGAGAGATGGCTAAAAAAAAAAGTAGGGGCATCAATAAGTAGAGTGAGGATGAATATCACAAAGAAAGCTCATTTAACAAATGATATGGGCTTCTGCTCGAGAAAAATATACCTGGAGCCGAGGGCTCAGTAGGGGCGACCGCATGGTCAGCAATGCCCCGCTCCTCCAAAGGTGCCTGGGGTGACCTCGCTGCTATGTCCATCCCTCCAGGCTGAGGGCAAGGCCTTCCCTCCGTATGATCAGCAATTGTCCAAGTCAGGGGCACAATACAATATCAACATTCTCCGAATATAATGAGCATGTACAAGGGAAAATGTGTAAAATATCTTGTGCATACCTGAAGCCAATATCCCACTAGACTCTGCAAACCCGATAGTGCCTGTCAATGGCCCCAGGGCCAAGGGTGGTGCTACCCCATCAGGTATCCCCGTCCCAGTGGTCAAAGCCCTCAGATCTCCATCGTAATCTGGCAAGCCCATAAGAGGTCCTGACTCAAGAGTCTGGAAAGCTCATTGTTTACACACGAAAAAATTTAAATCGTATTTCCGTTTTATCGGAAGGAAACAACATGCACATTTGTGTTTTGACTTTTTTAATGCTTGCATGTTATAATTTTCGCGCGCGTGATTTATCAGACGATTTAAGGATTCGTGTATTGGATTCTTCCCCACCGAATGAGATCGGTGTTGATTTACATCGGACAAGTCTGAACACCCTTGATTAAAACTGCTAAAACTGTTTTCCTGCCCTTATAATACTAGCCCTTTTGTCCAAAATATTAGTTCAAGAGAAGATATTTTTTTCTTTAGCCCAAGATAGGGCAACACTATAATTATCCCTCCCTGCGAGGGTTGATTTGCAGTATTTCAGTATCTCCTTTGTAGAAGGGTCTTAATGCAATTTCTCATCAAAGCAGGAATTTTCATGTAATGTGCCTTTCAATGTATTTTTGTACATATCTTTGGATATTTACACAATTTCACAAACCAATTTCACAAACTTTGAGGGTATATTTGTAAATTTTCATTTCCTTGTAGGCTTGGAATGATTTTCACCAACTTTGGACACATTTGGAATCAAGGGAACTTTTCCACAAAATTTCTGATTTTCAAAACTCTTGCATACTTTGGGGACGTTTACGTGATTTCCCAAGATATAGGGGTAAATTTATAATTTTACAAGAGAAATAAACTAAATAAAAGAAGAAAGGTATAGTTATGAAAAGACAAAGGCTGAGTAGAAGCCAGATATCAATCCAGTGAGATCGAGGAATAAGCTCAGGGGATTGTCTGTCCCTAGGAAACTACAGAGGTTGGAGGTTCTTCGGTGCCTGGTGTGACCTTAGTGCTTGAAAGCCGTGCATGCTTGGTCCTTTCGGGAACCACTGGTTCAGGCACTAACCCTACATGTGTGGGAACTGTCGAAACCTTACGGTCCTTTGACGTGGCTGTAGCTGGCAACTCTCCTTCATGCGAAATCGAACGGGCCATCACTCTCCTCATATGAGGCACTTGGCTTGGAAGTGGATGGAGGGGTCAAAGTTTCTTCGGCCGAGTCATACCACTGCCTGGGCTTGAACACTAACTCCTTTGTGACTTGAGCTTGGGCTAGCCGGATAGCTCGATCAAATCCTTGAGCGAAGCCCTTCTTCAGCCCTTGCCTTCTTCAGCCCTTGCCTAAAGCCCGGTCTATAGAAGGTGAAGGCAGTGTTCTTTAAGGCCTCTCTGTATTCTTCAGAAGTGAGATACCTCTCCACTGCCTTCGCCTCAGCCTTTGCCACTCTCACCTCAACCTCTGCTACCCTTGCCTCGGCCTCAGTTGCCTTCACCGTGATCTCCACTCTCTCCTGCTCAACCATCAACAAGTGCTTGCAAAGCTCCTCCCATTCGGCCCCCCACTATCTCGAGCTCACCTCGTAAGCCCGATGTTCATTGTCGAGAAGCACGCTCTTGAGGTCGGCCATGTAACGAGCTTGGGACAGCTGATCAACCAAGGAGCGTGCCCTCTCCTAAAGCATTCGGGATTGATTGTGGGGTGACTCGATCTCCTGGCGGAGGGTCTCGTGCTCTTTCACAAGTCAGCTACACTTTCAGTCTAGCTCAGCACGTGCCTTTGCCTATGCTGCTTCAGCCCTCTCCACTTGATTCATTTAGTATATGGCCTTGGACCTTAACTAAGCCAAGAAGAGGTCCCCCTCCATGATTCTCTCGATCAACGTCTGAGATGAGTAGCGCTGAAGCTCAATCCGATCAGTAGGAGTTACCAGAGCCTGACAACATTCATAGATGGATCTCCAGAGAGGGAACTGCCCCCTTTGGGGTGCGGGACAACTTTTTGGCCATGGAGGCACCAGGGGTACCTCTTATGGGGCTCCCAAACTAGTGACGGCGGTGCCCGATTGGGTCGACATGGCCGGATTGGGCCCCTCACTAGGTGGAGGTGGTACCGAGCTAGGGTCGGCGGCAGACGCTGTGGTTGAGGGTTGTTCCTCCACAAAGTTTGTGGCATGATCCCCTGGGGAGACAAGAATGGCAGGGGTGCCTGACACTGGAGCCACAGACGAAGGAGCTGGCAACACCGAAGGGAGAGTGAGGATGCTCAGGGGCACCCCCGTTGCGTGGGCTGCCTTTTCCCTCTTCCGTCTACTTTCTTCGGCCGCCATTACCTTCAAGGAAGCCAGCATGAACCCATGCTTGGGGTCCTTCTGTTTGGAACCCCTTCATTCCATCTCTTCCCTGATGAGGGCCCGTTTGCCCTTATCACGGGCAACTGACAAGCTCCCTGCCTCCCTCGGCTCAGGGAGGACCTCTTGTATGCTGATAGCAATCTCTTCTAGAACCTCCTCCCCTTCAGGCTCGGCCTCAGTTAGATCAACTGATTGGCTTCCTCCATTGCCATGAGGGATGTATGTAGCCTACACAGTCAGAATAAAGCAAACGACTATCTGGCAGAAGTAAAACCCACTCAATGAATCCTTACCTTCAGGAAGTAGGGGAGCGCGAGCATAACATTGGAGGTTTGACTCAGAGAGAAGCTCAATGGTTGATTGTTTGTTATTCTAAAGAATTTTAATGTTGTCCTCTAGCTTCAAGAGATGGTAGATGGTTTCAGAGCGAGCACAAGTTGGAAGTTTAGGTAGATCAAAAAGGGCCAATAGATACCCTTAGAGGGGTTTACCCAAAAATGTTGGGTTTTCCACCCTTTATGCGAAGAATCCCAGGGGGAGAGGGTAATGCAACTCTTACCCCTCCGGGCCTGAAGGAAAAAGAAGCCTTCCCCCCCGTTTTTAAACCAATTTGCGGGGGGCGGGGCCGACAAAATTGGCGCCCCCCCCCCCCCCCCCCCCCCGGACCGATGGCGAAGGGCCGGAAGCACGGCTTGTTCCACCGGGAGCGCCTCCTGAGCAGCTTCAGCCATGCCCACGGCCACCCCGCCACCGCTGCCGACCTCCCCGACCTCGGCGAAGACGACGTCTGGTCTGCCATATCCGCCGACGTCGCTGGCGGCGACGGGGAAGCCGGCGAGGAGGAGGGCTGGTACGGCGACTCCGCGTGGAGGCCCTCCGGCGGCGGCGCCGGAGGCGGCGGAGGAGGAGGAGGAGGCACGGCCGCCCACGACCGCCGGCAGCTCGGTGGCCTCTCCCTGGCCTTCGACGGCGCCAGCGGTGGCACCCCGCCGCTTGTGGTCCACCAGTGCCGCAACGCCGACAGCTCCGCCTCCTGGAGCGGCAGCGTCGGCGGCCGCCACCACCGCCAGGCGGCGGCCTCGGCGCCCGTCAGCGTGCCGGGCTGGTCCGGCGCCCACCGGGCCGACACCTCTGACTCGCCACCTGGTGGCCACCCCGAGTTCGACGACGGCGAGTGGGTGCCGCCGCACGAGTACCTGGCGCGGGAGCACGCCGCCGCGGGCAGCGGCCGGGGGTCGGCAGGGTCCGTGTTCGAGGGCGTCGGCCGCACGCTCAAGGGCCGCGACATGCGGCGGCTCCGCGACGCCGTGTGGAGCCAAACGGGCTTCTACGGCTGACGATCCAGAAGGCCGCTCCCGTCCAAAGGCGGGCGCTTTCGCGCTTCTCCATTAATTCTTCCCCTCTGTGCAGAAGAAAGCATTTCCATCTACAGTTTCTGTTGTTGCTGTGATTTAGCCATGCATGTGAAACCACAGAAATCTGATTACCCATTGAGCCGCAGAATCTGCAGGAATTCTTTAGGTTAAATTACATCAGAAACTCCTCTCTGTCCACCTTCTTCCTCCAGCCCTGTCTGTCAATGGCGGTTTGTTTGCCCATTCCTGTGATGTGTCCAATTAAGTTGTTCCTTATGTAACTTAATGTGCATGACTTCACTGGAATCACAGGTTGAAGTCTTTGGGTTTCCTCTTCCGCTCATGCAGGACATTCTTTTAAATCTGCTGATCACCTCTAGGTCTCTGTGTTAAAAGAATCTCGTGATGATGTACGTAGGGGGGGGGGGAATCTAGGGTGTCACCAGGTGCCCTTCCACCTCATCGTGGGACAGGGCGGCTCATGGGACAGAGAGGAGCCACGGCTCCCGCCCGTTGGCGCAGTGGGGGAGGTGATCAGAAGGGTGGTGGCAATTATTGATTGAGAGGTGGATCGGGGTGGGGGAGGAGGAAGAGGAAGGATCCCATGGAGCTGCTGCGTCTCTCGTCCTCGAACGCATGCGCCAAAAGGGTGCTGATGATGTCGGCTCTCCTGTGGCCACATGTCTTTTCTCCGATGGGGACTCCCCAGTTTTGGTGGCAGTGGCAAGAGATTCCTGCTCGGCTGCTCTCTCTGTGCACGGCCCGTCGTGGCTTACCAATGCATGAACCCAAGCCGCTCAACTGCGCTCCACCCATTTCAAGTGGATGGATTAACAGAGGAATCAATCATGGGGTTTGCATGCAGACTCAGCACCCAAGTCACGAGACTCGGTGGCTCATCAGTTCACGGTTGTTGATGAGTTGAACGATGAGTGGGCATGACAGATGGTGATGGGCGTGTGAGCAGACGTGCTGTGAAAGAGCACTCCTGATGTCATCCCTTTGAGAGTAGCCTTCTCACCTTTGAATGGGGTTGTCCCATCGTCGTAATGTCTATCAATCTTGACATCTGATGTCCATATGTTTAAGGCTCCGTTAGGGAAGGCCCATTACTTAGGACTTCCCCAAATAATTTATCGATCGTACATACTTTGCTGTTTGTGTTGATTTGTAGTCACGTAAAATTTTCATAATCTAATGTGAGGGAGTTTCCGGAGATTAGATAATTAGACATTTTTTGTGCCTAATTTTTTTTCTTCGGTAAAATCTAATCTTCAAGTGTGTCAAGAATGACTTTAATCATTTAAAAAAAAATTAAAACATGTCAGATAATCCCTTCCTACACCCAGGGCGGCCAGAAATGATGTGGTGCAAGAGGAGGTCCTCCTATGATGCTTTCTTCTCTTCCCTGCTCTGTGGCGGATAGACCCTAGGAAAGTCCTACACGAAACCATCAATAATGCTACGAAAGGAGAGAGAGATAGCTCCCCTTTCAATGCGCCTGAGCTGTTCCACTTCCTCTACCTCAAATTCATTCCATAGAACCATGATTCTCCCTGCTTTTCCTTCTGCTGGAGAGGCCACTCCTTTTGTCAGTCTTGCGCCACTATCTCCTTCACAATACTCTCCCCATCCGTCTCTCTCTCATTTGACTCTTGCAAGCACAAGATGTCAATTTTGCACCTACTGACAAGCTCTCTCACCACCCTTCTCTTCTCCCTTTCCCTAATCCCTCTTATGTTCCATGACACAATCCTCATGTAGACAAAGAGAGATCTTCCTCACATCCCTCCTTCAACACCCTCTACTTCCCTTGACCCCTCTCCCCACAACAATCTCTCTGTTTTGCTGATTTCCCTCCTTGGCTTTCTCTGACCAACGTGAGCAGCCACCTTTTTTGAACTTTGGAGAATAATACTTTTGATGTTCTTCTCTAGGCCAGCAAAGGACATCTTGACCTTCTCTACCAGTTCTTGGACTTATTCCTCCGTCCCTCTCTCCACAACTCCCACCATCTCCTTCACCTTCTCTCTCTCCAAGCCATCTCCCTCCTTGTGGGCACCCCACTTTTGTTGACCATACTGTGTAGCTGTTCCGCCTCTGTGTTTAGGACTACCAGGAACCTGTAGATGGGGTTCTGCGACTTGGTCTTCCTCATATTGGTCCAGCAAGTCCTCCGCCCTTGGTACGGGGAGCCTGTGCACTGCCACCAAATCATCAAAAATCTAGACTACCATAGGCCAAGGTCCTCTCAAGATGACGACCGGATCAAGGAGACTGTCGGCTTGAGAGTGTATCCTAGAGGCTGGCTGTTGGGTACAGCCTCTGGCGTATGGCCAGAGGGGCTAGTGGGGCAGGCATCCTCCTCCGGTGCTATTTCTTCTCCACGGTCCGCCTGCCGAAGGGTTTGGTTGGCTGCTGCTTCATGAATTGCTTCTCTGCCTTTCGCTTCCCCTATTGGCAACCGTCGATGCCCTTCGTGGAGACCCCCAGCATCGTCAGGTCTACCGGATCCATCGTGCTGTCTTCGACTATAGTTTAGCAAAGGGGTGGGCAAATGCTGCACGGTGGGTGCTTCGGTGTGCCTTCTCGGACCTGACGATTGCCCGCAGTCGACAGAGGGGCCAACTACTCGAGTTGGGGGGTCTTAGTGCACTATGCACCGTGGTGAACACTGGCCTAGGTTTGGGTTGGAAAGATGCATAGTGGCAGGTTGTGAGGACCCGTTAACCCTGTGCCCCTAGATTCATGTAAGTCAAGGGGTGGCGGGTACAGGCCGAGCAGGCGACCCATTGAACCATGGCTCCCTTGACCCTTGTTACTGGGTAAGTCACGGGTCGTGACCATCGGGTAGGGCCGGGTTGACCTTGTTGGCGTTGGGTCTGGGCCCATTGGCTCAATCTGCCCTTGGGGTGAGAGCGGGTAGATCGTTTTTGAACTGTTGCCAGTCCTACTATTGTCTTCTCCGATGTCGGCAGTTCCTGTTGTTGCCATGCTCACCGTCGGCTGGAGCTATATCTCACCAGGAATCTTCTGCTGGCGACTTCCACAATAACCATTGTCAGGATATCCTTCAAGGTCATTGAGAGCTACTCACCTCCGTTGATCAGGTTGACAGAACCCTCTGCAGCTGCCTCGAATCAGCCGACGATGAAGAGGGCGCCCACCTCATCATGGAGGATGAGTGGGACACCTATTAGGAGGAGGTGGACCCTTACTTGTCAGGGTCTGGGAAGGTCCCCCTGGCCAAACCCCACTTCGCCATCCAGAGGAGCACCCCATCCACTATGACATAGCCGATCTTTCCCATCTCTTTAGCCTCCTCCTCAATGCACCCTACAGCCGAGAGCCCATTCCTAGCCACCACCTTGGTAACAGCCCAGCCCACCTCCTTTCAACCTCCCTTTACAAGCAGGGAATGGACCCGTTTTTGTGAGCTCAAGATAGGTGATCTTTTACCCATTGTTGTGATAGTCTAAGTCCAGCGACTATCTTAATAGACAGATAATGGTTTAAATGAGATAGGTGATCTTCTTTAAAAATGATGAGATAGTTGATAAGTTTGAGATAGTCGCTAATTATCTCTTATTAACGATTATGTGAACTTATGCGACTATGTCAACTTTAAGTTCTGTGCCTATGTGAGTAAGTTCACCTATGTGATAGTTGAAGTTCTCGTGCCTATGTGGAGTTCATTGTGATAGGCAATTGTCTTGAGCACTTATGTTCTTTGAGATAGTCGAAGGCTATTTCTCAGTGTCTATATCTTCCGTTTTGCCTATGTGTGCGGCAAAGTGATTGTATTGTACACCTAAGTGAATGAATTTTATTTCTGTAGTGCCTATGCTGTCTTTGTGTTCTTTGCAACACCTAAATCATGCTTAGACTAATTTCTATGTTGCTATCTCTTTCAGAGGGCATTTGTTCTGCAAGCTTTTAGAATTTATTTGAATTAAGATTAAAGTTGTAAATTCATGGTATTACAGCCATCATTGATAATCAGAGTTTTATTAAAATTGATATAGTTTTGTTATCACCGAAATTTTAAGGGAATTAAAATAGTATTTAGATCTAGTCCATATATACTGATGTGACACCACTTAAGAGAATGCAGCAACTAGATCGAGGATCCTTGGACCTACTTCGCAAACACACGCACAAGAGCAAGGAATCCTCGTGAATTGCCAAACCACCGTGGCACACACGATTCCCGGGGTGACTCAGCGATGCCGAGTGGAGGTAATGGAACAAGTCCCTTGCTGGTAGAGGGCCAGCAAGGTTAAGATTGCCCTCTCGAGGGTACAGTGCCCACACTCAAGGGGCTGACTGAGTGCCAATTGGGGCACAAGGTCGCTCACTCTCTCACAACCCCACGGTGACCACGCGAAGGTAGGTGCTCCAGGATCGGGCACTCTCTCTCCACCAGCGGAGTAATTTGATGGATATGGAATGAACAAGAACTGAAATGAGAGTAAGGGTTTAGAGCTTACCCGGTCGGTTTGAAGAAACTGACCCCCGTTCGGAGACGTGGACGAGCGGGGAAGTGTGGGTTCCCCACACACTGCGTCAGTGAAGCTTCTCCCTGTTTAATAGTTTACATGCACTACACCTCTCGCAGGAGTGTTGGACAAGGGGTGGGGATTGTGGATTACATCAAAACTACCTCCACACAGGGAGGGGCGGTAAGCCGGCCAAGCGGGGCAGGGAAGAGGACAACTAAGAGTGCCGAATGGCTATTCGGCCGGTTCAGCCTGCTTCTGGAACTACCAGACAGATAGTCACTGTTGATGCCCCCACGGGATGTACCGGACTCGAAAGCCGCCGAAACCAGTGCCAATCCTTCACTGACTGACCCAGGAAAACTCCTGAATTTTCGTGGGATCTTCCAACTTCGTCGCTGGTCGGGGCTGGCTCTAGAACCAGGTCACTCTGTTCGGAGTTGGACTACTCTCAGGACGCAGCAGCAGGTAGACGACGCTGTCACGAACACTCCCGCAGTCAAAATGGTGCGGGACCAAGATGGATGTGACCGTGGATGAATCCCCTTCGATCTCCAACTAGGAAGGCCGCCAGGGGAGGTCAGAGTAGGGAGATAGAGGACGTAGAGTGGAGAGGTGTCTGTGCTGATTCTGAATGAACTGACCTGCGTACCTGGGGGAGAATAATTGGAACGGAGAGCTCCAAGCTCCAAACGATGCTACGCTGGCTGTGTTGGACAGAGGACTGGTAGGGCAGGAGGAACTTATACTGGGAGAGCAAACATTCAGAGTTCGGTAATGCTTACCCTCGGCTCGATTCGAGATCGCATCTTTGAGAGAAAGATCATGGCTCTGTGGAGCGTCGACGCCCTCGACCGGTGACACAGTTGCTCAATGGAGTCGAGTTTTTCGCATCCCTGGAGGATTGATGGGGACATCAGGCGACGTACACCTACGGAGGTTTCGATAGCCCGCCAGCAGATGATCCAGCCAGTCATCAGTAGCATTTGCATTATTCCATTTCCAGTTCAGTACAAACATTTTGAAACCAGAGAAGTAACACAGATAATGCTCTTATCCCTCCTGGCCCGAAAGTAAAAAAATGATGTATCGGCAGGACAACATTGAAGGCTATAAAATTGCCTGAAGAGGAAGACATTGGGCGCAACCGAGGCTTGGTTGCAGACATAGACAAAACCACACAAAATGCACCAGGAGTTGGGGGAAAGGTCCTCTAGGTGCCTGCCATAGAAATGGAGGACCGACTCAAAGAAAAGATGCACGGGGAGATGAAAGCCAGCCTGAAAAGACACTATGGGAACCCTAATATTGCCCAGAACATGACTCCATGGACTATCATCAGAAGTTGGGAAGATGATGTGGAAATCAACAGATATCTAGATGGCCTCGCACAGGCCAATGACCACCCTGTAAGCAACCAACTGTGGAGAGCGGGGACAACTGGGACCAGCACCCAAAGTGCTCGGGACACCAACACGACTTACTTCCTCCTCTTCAGTAGATGACATAGGGCCAACCAAAGAATCCTCCTGCGAGGCGCCATGGGTCCAGAAAGTAGAAAAAGGGAAGGATCCTCACCAGAACAGAAGGAAGACGAAGGGGAAGCCACCGACACCCGTAGTAAATACTGGAGGAGTAGGTAGGACTCCCCAGATGAACTCGCATTAATTTATATAACTTTCAAAAGTGGGACGTCCACTTCAAGACCACACGAAAAGAGAAAGGTGCATATCACCATCACGGTACAACTGTCGAACTTAGGTGACCGTTCACGCCCGCACTCCCAGACAAGAATGATTGCGTCATGATGGCAGTGATGCTGCCTGCCACCTTGGCCAACGGTGCCTTGCACGCCAAGAAGCCAAGCAGGTGGTTGAGTCCATCAGCCCTATTGATACGTAGAAGTTCTCCTAGAAACTCCCCCTCGACAGACCCTCTCGAACTATCTCTCAGACCCCGAAAAGTGCTCGACATATGAGAGGCTAGTGAGGAGGGTAAAATTGGTATGGCCAATGAAAGGCCTATTACGCTAGGCCTACATTGGCCCAGGATCTACAATGCGTAAGACGGGCCCTGATGACCGTGACCCATGATAGGCGACCCCACAGGGCCGGCCTCAGATTCGCTAGCCCACAAAAGGCCTCGACCCAGGCACACCAAATGTCGGATAGCTCTCCGGGGACTGAACGTTACTTCTGCCATCATCGGCCATGACTCCAGTAAAGGCGAGCATGCTCTGTGGGTGCCGTGAAGCTCGCCTGACTCTGGAGGAACGGACCCTCTACAGGAAACTCTCCACGATCACAAAGAGACATTACCCCACTACTCACGTCATTCCCTACTAAGGGAGAGGCCTCCACTGCCATGACAACTCCTATAAAATGACCCCTTGCCAGACATGAAGGGGAGGGAGAGAAATAGATAGACTCGATCCAACCAACAAACAGAGCAAGTGAGACTCCGATCCATGAAGCTTTGAGAATAGATTCTACATAGTAGAGCTCTCGTCCTCCTCCGAGCACCCTTGTCACCCAGTGAGCACTCCCCGGGTGCTTATTGGACGAGGCGAGCACTCCCGAGGAAGTTCAAGCCCCTCTCCACACTCGCTCAATCACCTTTAGACCCTCTCTCTCTCTCTCTCTCTCTCTCCTTCATCTGTCCTTTATCCCCATCCTCCAAGGTTCTGACTTAAGCGTCGGAGGGTTGTCACCTGGGGTAACGCCCAGGGCTCCTTCTGACACCATTTCTCTGGTGGTTGTAGGCTTCCACGGGTGGTCAAACGATCTTTCCCCCAACAAATAAATATTAAAAGTGTGGTACGAGGTTCGAGAGACCATTTTCTCACCTCTACACTTACACAATGTTTAATCTCCATATTAGTTAAAGTAATTCCTAAAGCAACCATTGGACATATAAGCAAGGGAAAGAGAAGTCGTATAGAGCACGGATTTGAAAAGACTTGCTTAGGTTTATTAAGTCTATGTAAAGTAATTCTTCTTGACCCTTTTTGTGATGAACTCTCAGCTTATTAGCCTTAAACTAGTTCAGAAAATTCTAAAGGAGTGTTTCATATACAGCTTTATAAAAGAAGAATCTAACAATCAGTCTTCTGATTTTGTCGAGTAACTCTCCTCACGCAAGGTGTGTGAATGCACCTTTTGATATACCGACAGGGAGCTTGTAATACATGCAAACTTGTGAATGCTGATCGGAGAAAAACAAGCAATCGTACAAGCAAACCATAGAACACGCAGAATTTTTTAGGTGATTCAATCTGCCTAGCAGATCTACGTCCACCGCACACTCAAACCAGAGTATGACTTCCCCTTGCAATCAGTAAGAACGCAGACTCAGTCTATAAACAAATACTGCCTAACAGTTTGAACCAGAGGGAGACAAATCCCTCAAACACTGATCTAACACACCGCTAGAACAGCACCCCACTACCAAAGTAGTGACCAGAGAGACCCAACTCTCCCTTCTTCTGCGGATGTAGAAGAAAATCGTGAGACAGCACCCAGCTGCTCACAAACCCAGAGAGTTACAACTCTCTTTTCCTCTGAGACCTCAGAGGGAACCCGGAGATCAGCTCTCCCTTCTTCTGATCACTCAGAAGGAACTCAATCCCTGAACAGGGGATCGGAAGGACAGTAAGAAAATAAAAAATTAAGAACAGAGAAACCAACACGAAAAGATAATCGAAACTAGATGAATACAATGTAGTTCCAAATGAGCGAACTGGCTCTGGATTTGATCCACGTGACCAGACTTCCACTGATATTTAGAAATGCTCGGATCCACTCTAATGTGGGTTTCTTTCTTCTTCTTCTTCTCTCAAACTCTTTCTTAATTTTCTCTTCGATCTGAACTATTCAGACGCTCTCAGATGGCACGTTCAGTTTCTTCCTTCCTCTATTTTTCTTTCTATTCTGCTCTCTTTAGTATCTGTCTTCGTCTCACTATCTTATTCTTACTTCGAAAGAGGCAGACGAGCTTATTTATATCACCCAAGAATTGGGGATTTTCTCCTTTTGATTTAATCCTCGGATCTAAATCTTCATTAGTCTAGGTGTCCAAGAGAGTGGTCTTCAGATCTAAATTCTATCGGCCCAGGTGGCCGTCAGAATATTCTTTAGCAGAATTCATCTTGAAGGGTTGCCACGTGGCCTGAGATCACGTGCATGATTACTGAAGTTGAGAACACATGACTTCATTAAAGTCCTCACGTGCAAAGTGGACAGGTCGAGGCACCTCTCTAGTGTGTAGACGTTACTGACTCTCAGAGTTGGTTCTGAGTTGAATACATTGAGGCATGAGGTTGATGCGTCGGTGTATCACTGAACTGCTTCAATCCTGTTAACTATCAAATCCAAATATAGAGTTGAATGCGTCGAGGCAATCCCTCGATACGTCGATACAAGGTCCTGATACTTGAAGCAGACCTTCAATTTAGTTATGATGCTTCGACGTGCTAAGTTTAAGAACAAGCTTGGACTATATGCGTCGATGCATCTATCTTCTGCGTTGATGCAGTAGTGACTCTTTCTTCTGCTGTGCCGATGCAATGGTGACCCTTTCTTTTGTTGCGTCGATGCAGTGTGCTAGTTTCTTCTGATGCGTCGATACATCACTTCTGATAGGTCGATGCATCATACTTGTGCATCAACTTGAATTTTTGTGATCCATTTGTTATCAATAGATCAACGTACCTGTACACCACATATGGGACTTAGTCCATCTCATCTCATCAAGATTAATAGTATGTCATCATCAAAATCAGAGATCCAACACCCCCTTAATCGTGAGAGGAGTTTCATGTAGTGCTCTTGCTCAACCGGGAAGTGTGGTCTCGCAACGAGGATCATGGCGTAGTGGGTGTGGCCTCGTCACCGCCAGAGAAGTGGCCTGTAACGACAGGAAATGCGTCCGGTTACTGGATAGTCATCCAACATTCGGGACGCCCGTATTAAAGTCTCTTGGGGGATGGCTAGTCTTCAATTTACTAGGTGGGCTGTCCGATTTGGGCTGTCAGTCAGGCCCGCATTGGTCTAATCAGATCAAACCGGAGCGGGACCGTCACTGGTGAGCCGTAATGAGTTTGGTGAATTTCACCCTCCTCAACAATGATTAATTTATTTTTGTTTAATCTTCACACATGATTAAAATGATTACATATATACTCCTGTAATCATTCATATTATCTCATATGCCCCTCAAAGAAACCTAGGAAAAACTTAGATAGACACAGACCCAGATGACATGACTAGGATGTCGTGCACACTGTCCCACACATGACTAGAACATCATGCATACGACAGGACACTGACCTCGAGTGCAGCCACGAGAGGGCTATCCAGAAGGTCACGACGCACAAGAAACACGAAGAGAACCACAAAGAGCCACGTGCCATGTGACTAGAGTACCCCTCACCAGAAGAACAACCAGTTACGTCCACTGATGTCTTATGCTGCGCCTACTTGTGTCTTGTCCGTGTAACCTACCGCAAGGTCTACGCCGAGACCAAGACACTGTCAGAACCAAAATAGTACAATAGTCGCGAGTGACTAGTTAGGGTCATGTCTAACGACGGAAGTCCAAAGCCCCTAACCACGTGTGCAGACATTGGCTCTTGCCTAAGCCAGGACACTAGCTAGTTTTCTTCCCCCGAAGGACGCTATGGTAACTACGCGAGCTGACGGAAACTATCTTACAAATCGTAAACTGAAAAGTGCCCCACTGTAAAAGTCGTCACGCCGAAGCGTGCCGTAAGGCTACAACTAGTGGAGGCTGACAAGACATAGAGACTCAAAACACGAGTGCAAAAGTACAGATAGGAAAGAGAGCACTATCATACATACTTCGAAGCACTAATGGCGGTACATTCACTGCCGATAACTCAGGACAAGGCAACTAGACCTACTCACGTAACGATCCTTGAGTCAGACAACTCGGAGGCAAGATCGACACTGATAGCAGAACAAGCCACCAATCGGTCCAATCCTAAGCCAAAGAAAACGACATTGTCGAAAGAAACAACACGCAGAGACCTGGGTGGACATCGAGAACCCTCAACGCACCTGGACACGTAGATCGAGGTTAGATGATACCTCACTATAGCCTGAATCATGTCTCGAACTGGACAGAACTGTTGAGACACACACATGGTTACGTGTTAACCACTGGGTGACCCCGGGTTGACTGGAACAAGGCAATGATGACTCAATAGTAGGAAAGAGAATCATACCACAAGCAAGAAGACTCCTGACTCCCTTATAACGTAGTCTTAGCCCTCATAGGATGTCAAGAGACATCCACGGGAAAGCGGGTAGACCACAAGGACAAGCCAAGACAAGCAGAAATGAAAACACCAGAGGATGACGCTCTGGGCAAGGTGAACCGTCACTCAACCGCTAGGCAGACCTGGTAGTCAAGGAACAGTCGCTACACGACCAGAGATAAGGATGTTGGCAGTTCTAGATTGAGTCGTTAGGGAACTATCGCAGTCGGGGAAAAGACCGCACCCAGTTACCTGAATCGACCTATCCAAAAATCACTGATACACAGACACCTCCCTAGAACACAAACCTAAGATAGACAGACACGAGACAAGCCATCACGGCCAACATACAAGATGACAGACTTAACAGGATGGGTGGTCACAATGTGGCCACTCAAGGGGATGAATGGTCCAGAACTGACCACTCAACCAAACTGACCCCTAAACCCTAACGGAGGATGGGCGGTCACAATAGGGCTGCCCAAAGGCATGAACGGTCCAGGGAGGGCCGCTCAAGGGTCAGATGCCTAAAACCATAAGGGGGATGGATGGTCAGGGCCAAACCGCCCAAGGGGATGAGGGATCAAGTATTGGCCGCTCAAGCCCACGACCCAGAATAGTTCCTGGTCAAAACGATCTTGACTTGACCGCTGAATGGAACCAACTTACAACAGTGTCAGTCAAAACAGTCTTGACCGGACTGCCTAACGCGACCGACATTCAACTGTTGACCAAGGGTCAACTGGGATGGGCGTTCAGATGCTAGCCGCTCAACCCAACGGAAAGACAGGCGGCTGAAGGCTGGCTGCCTAAGTGGGGATAGGCAGTCCACACCTGGCCGCCCATACCTTGTGCGATCTATCGTGTGGCCGCACAAGCCCCAAAACCAGTGAGGATGAACGATCCAAGGCTGGCTGTTCATATAGATGAACTGCACCTGGTTCGACCGTCCAACCATGACGGCGAGCAAACCATGGGGTTGGCCCAATCTTGGCCTTCCCACGCCCCATTCGTGCCGAGACGAAGGGGATACA
>JANBPO010001564.1:0-10480 GCA_024336825.1 Amorphophallus titanum | reverse complement strand
TAGTCCTATCGAGTATATCTGGTATCCGGGATCCGAGTCGTCACATCCTCGGCCCAAGCGACTGCCTGAGCAAAGTCAGTGTCCCACTCAGCCCTATCCACTGGTGGCTGGGAGGAAGAGGATGGAGCATCAAGACCTTGCCGCTGTGCTCCCTCGGCACGCTACATTGAGAAGTCAAGTCAGTCAGTTAAGTTCAAGCATTCGCTAGTTAAGTCTAAGGTTAAGTAGAGCTCACCAGAAGCTCCAGCGAGCGCTGGAACTCATCCCACTGCTGGATGGTGGAGTGAAGGAGTCCCTGGAGCTCCGCTATGCATCCCTAAGGTTCTAGCTACATGTAGGAGGTCAGGCTATAAGTACATTAAATATCATTAGGAAAGCATGAGTTTAAAGAGTTGTACCAGTCATCGGTTGCCACGGAAGACCTGGTCTCCATAGCGTCTGGCGTAGGCCTTTAGGTAGGCCTCATCATTCATAGCTCGAGTTCGCACCACCCGACCTCTCCTAGTCCAATCGCGGATCTGGTCCACCGCTCGGGTGACCCAGTCTATCTCGCCGGTCAGCCCGCGGGAAGATCACCCCACGCGCTCCTCCTCCCATGTTGGGAACTCCACCTCTGGCTGGTGGACGCCCCTGATCCTCATGACTAGATGGTGGTGTAGTGGCTCAATGATGTTCATGCAGTGTAGCCACACATCTCATCCTTCATATGCCTGGGCTACCTCCACCCACGGTTGCCTGTCCTACCTCTAGTCTCGGTACGGTGTCCAACGAACCTAAAAAGTGAAAGTCAATAAGGTCAAGTGTTAGTGTAAAAGGTATTTTATTGCATTTAGAAGTCCAAGTTTGGAGTCTTGTTGATGCATATGGTAGTGTGTTAATGTCATCTTGGATCGCTTGCACCAGGCGTCGCAGGGAGCCTGTGTCCCGGATTACCATCCATCGTCTCGTGATGGGCACTCAGTCGAGGTGTACCTCCTTCCCTCTCCCTAAGCCGAGGAGGTACACGTAGGTCCATACTTGCATTGTTAGATGTCAGCATATAGTAGTCTCAAAACATAATTGCATAAGCATTTAAGGTAGAAGGGTTACCTAAAGTAGCGGGGAGAACTCACCCAGCATCGTCTGCCGAGCAATGGTGCTGAGAGAGTCGAACAAAAATGCTTGTGCGACCGCGCCCCAGGCGTAGGCTCCTACTGTGTCTAGGTCTGTCAACAAGGGGAGGAACTTGCAACTCACCCCATCTACCCTCGTAGTGAAGATCAACTTCCCAAATAGCAACATCAAGAACCGACGAAGGATGACGTCCGCCTCAGGACCCGGTCCCGCTGCCACTCTCTGTCAAGCTTGATCTGTCAGCCGCCCCAGGTGCTCCTCTGGTAGCTCTCCCACGGCTATGGCCGCTCCTCATAGTCCCAACCTCTTCTGAAGAGTCACTCGTGCCAGCATGGGCGAGTGGTGCCCTGGCCTCACCAGCTCTAGTCCCAACAGCTCCCACGCCAACTCTCAGTAGTCAGCATGCGTCATCCCAGTCACTAGTGCTCCATGGACTCGTAATCCTATGATCCACGCCACGTCCTCCAATGTGGGGAACATATGTCCCCACGGGAACAGGAATGCCCCGTTCATCGGATCTCACCAGTCGTGGAGCGCATAAAGGAGGGCTGTGTCCAGCCTCATGACCTTCATCCCGAGAAACTCAACAAATCCCATCGCAGCCAGCCACTCCCTTTGGAAGTCCGACAGTGCAAGGTACACTGCCAGAACCTGGAGCCATGATATCCTCGTCTGGCACTTTCCCTACTTGCATTTAAATATTTGATGTCAGTCATATAATCAATAAGTCATGCATTTCATTAAAAAAAACTCAGAATCGTGTGGTCCTCTGAGGACCGTTTGGCACTGCTTGGCGGTCCAGGTCAGACCGCCTGGCACCCTAACGGTCGCTGGAATGACCGCTAGGCCCTCGCTATGACAGGCGCCGTTTCCCTATTTCCCCGAGCGTGAAAATGGCCTCAGAGGGCCTACATAGTTCTTCTATGGGTCCCCTTGACCCATTTCCATCCTATTCTACCCCCATTTCATGCTTTAAAAAATCAGGAGATGGTCCTGGGAGGTCCGCATTCAACCAGGGAATAGTAAAAAAATTGACAGATAGAAACTAAACTGAACAGTGACAAAAGTCTCGTAACGCATACCTGAGAGGAATATGTGGTCGCCTGAATGACTGCAACTTGCAAAGATGGTCCTGCGAGGACCGCAAAACACCAGGAGATAGGAAACAATAGAGAACAAAATTTAACAGAGACAGACATACCTGAGAATAGAGGCTGCGGTCTCGCGACAGACCACTAGATGAAGAAAATGGCACTCAGAGGACCGTAAAAACACCAGAGACCAGAAAATAGTAGGAAATCAAACAGAAAATCCGGGGAGACTAAAACGGACCGAACAAACACAGAGACGCATGTTAAACAGTGCTAAAAACACGAATGGCACAAGGCATCCCACCGTGATCGCCAAAAAAGCATGTGTGTTGATATTTTTCTTTAATGTTTGAAATGTGAATGTAATGAGTGTCCTTCAATGAAACATAAAATGAAGTAGAGATGTGGTGACACCAAGGCGTATATAAATACCAAAACAAGCACATGATCGCCACCAAGGCTAGCAGTGCAAAAGGGGTGTGTAGACATGTTTATCCTCCCTTCCTCCCCTTTTACCCTTTCTATATCAAGATGTAAAGACAATGGAGATAAAGAGAGAAGGGTGAAGAGATGTGTGTGATCGTGATTGCCACCAAGGTGTAGAATGCAAAGGAGTGCACCCTTACCTTGGAAAAGGGAGAAGACACTCACCAAAGGGACGCTGGTAGAATTACACGGTCTAGAAGAGGTCGCTCTGTGAACTGAACCGTCGCTCGATAGGCCGGCCCCAGCGCTGAGAAGGAATGCGGGACGAAGCTTGTCTGGTCACAGAACGGTCCGGAGAAGGCCGCGGGAAGGATCAGAACGGCTGGTGGACGATCGGGCTTCTGCACAGGCGGACTGAAGAAGACTGTGCAGTGCCACCAAACTTCAAATTGTGGGACTTGATCCTCCACCCCTTCCAGCCGGCCAGAGAGGATGGGCCTCGTGCTGTGGTGACTGCTGACCACGCAACAACGTAAACACCAGAAAAGGGGAACCCAAATTAGATCTTGACAATGTAGCAACTATAAAAGAGAAGGAAAAGTAACATAATGCGATGGAATAGGGGATCCCTGGGAGGTTTTTAAACCCCTAGAGTTGTGGGAAACAATGGGAGTGGTGTGAAAATGATGTGCAAGTAGTAAAAACATAGATGAAATGTGAGGGAAATGAGCATGCAATGAAATGAAAAGATGGTGAAGCATTTAGACTAAGACACAAAGGGACCAAAACTCCCTGAACCGAAGGCTTAAGAGGATGTAGAAAGCCTCCCTCCCTGGCTACAGGTCGCTCAAGAGTTCGGCAGGGCTTCGCCATCAACCTTCGATCTTCCCCCCTTTTCCAAGCTTGGACTAGGGGTGCTATTTATAGACTCCTGAAGTCCAACCTCGAAATTAGGGTTTTCCAATGGATATTAGGCTGAGATAATAAAAGATAAATCGTAGATAATACCTCTATCTCCCACTAGGATCAAATGACACCCCATTTGGTGGAGAAACCGCAGAGAAAATGGTGGAGGAAGGTGGAGGTTTAGCCACAGATGGAGAGAGAAAATTCAATAATTCCACAGTTACCGGGCCTATACGCAGTCGTGCGATAGGTCATCTAGCATAGTGCGCGGTCCACTGCCAGACCATCCAGTGCTGTCAGTGAAAAATAAATAAATCACTAAATTATCTAATTATCCATCGAACTGACCGGCCATCACGGCCCTGGACCCTCTTGGATAGAACGGTCTACTTCTAGACCACTCAATGAGTAGCACGGTCCAACGGAGGTCGTGTAGGACCTGTCAGTGATAAATCATTAAAAATAGGATAAATAGATAATTATCTAAAAAACTAACCAGCTTAGGACTTTGGGAGATGAACGGTCTAATATCAAGCCGTTCAATGGAAGTGAACGGTTACATTCAGACTGTGCCAAGGGCTTGTCGGTGGAAATTCAGAAAATCAAATAAATATCCAATAAATCATCTTGATCATTTGAACGGTTCATAACTGACCAATTAACCCCTTCCTCGGGTTGAGATTACCTTTGAGAAGGAGGAATGATGCGATTGTGGAGGGTGACATTAATGGAGGCTTCTTTTGGAACCTCTGACTATGAAGGTTTTGGACGAATCAATTGAATGGGAGTAGGAGATTCAAAGATGAATGAGAGGGAAGCCGGTTCTTCAACTGGAGTACTATGAGCACGCGGAGAGGCCAACATAGGTGGGGAGACTTTAGAAGAACCAATGGACCCTCTTGCCCCACCTGGGCATCCTTAGGGCACCAATTCTTGAAATGGGGATTGTGGGGGTGTTATTAGGGTTAGAAGACCCTAATGAGATGTTAGTGATTGGCTAGGAGGTGAGATTAATGTCTAGGGTTGAGATTCCTAGGCGAACATATTGACCTCGGCCCACGACTCTTCGACTTCTACTTCGAACTTTCCATGCCAATCGGGAAAACCTTCGATACCCCACATTTGGGTTCTCTTGAGGACGTATGGTTCTAACCCAATCACGATGTTCACTCTACCTTGAACTTGAAGGATCTTTGTTTGGTTGATGAGCAAGTAAGGGATTTTGGACAATGCCCAGATCTCGATAGGGCATCTTGAGGTTAGCAATTGCGAGCTTAACATCGGACCAATTAATCCTCCCCTTATCATTCATGTCGTATACCTAGTCTTGAAATTGGAAACAATTGTAAATATCATACTCGAGAGCATGGTGATACAGACAATACTTGGGCGTGTCGGCATTGGGGTGGACCCAATTCCTTTGAGGGGGTAATTGGATGGCCTGAGATGACATGAGGGAAAAGAAGATGTTGCCCAAAGTCTCGGTCAACGAAGGATAAGAGGCTCGCTTAGGACCAGTGCGATTGTAACTTTTAGGTGGAGGGACATTGGAATATGGCCTCAGGTACCCCTGACCTTGGCTAGGACAAGCTTGGTTGGATTGTGGAGCTTGATGGTTGTTGGTCCTAAAGGGTAGGCCAAAAGCCTTGACCTGCTCATTGACAATGACTCCTTTGGTGGTAGGGATAGCAGGGGTCTTCTGACCTCTAGCACGAGTTTCAAAGATAGGTGGTAGAGTGGAATCCTTCATTTGGGCTTGAACGATTCGAGCTCGATTATACAATTGTGGAAATGTGTGGAGCTCGCTAAGAATCAAGATAGCCCTAAGCTGTGGCATGGCATTGTTTACTAGCATGGTGATAGCCTAAGATTCGGGGAAAGGGACCTCCATCCGGAAAGCCATAATCCTTTAGCGATTAGCGAATTGGATGAAGTCCTCATCGGGCTTCATCTTTTTCATGACCAGATCAAACAGTGTGGGAGCTATGGAGGACATGTGACCAAAATGAGTGAGGATTCACTTAGAGACTATATCGAAGTTCAAAAGATCAATAGTCGGGAGAGAGGAGAACCAACACAAGGCCTCACCCTGGAGGGATTTTTGAAATAAATGGACTAGCAGCACCTGGTCATATAACCATTGATGGGAATCCATAAGGAAACCCGAGAGGTGGTGGTGGGGATCGGTAGTACCATCATAATTCTGATATTTGGGAGCCTTAAAGCCAGGTGGAAAGTACACTTTAGGGAGCTTGCAATATTGGGCCAAGGAGTGGGGACAGGAGATCGGCATGCTTTCGGCCACCACTTGCCGAATGTAGCTTTGAATTTCCTGCCTGGAAACGGAGTCCATTCCCCTCGGAGGAGCGACCATGGTTGGTGGAATTGGGTTGCAGAACCCTTGAGAAGCCATGGGATAGTTGAATTTAGGTGGAATTTCTCGGGCAAGCTGGCTAGAGGACCCCTGGAAGGGAGTTTAGACCCAAGGCGGTGTGAAATGAGAGGACATTTGGGGAACAACTGGGGTTTTCCCTCGGGAGGCCAAAGTGACCAAATCCTCTGGAGTGTAACGAGAGAGCACGTTGATCAATTCTTGATCTTTACGTAGAGATAACATGGGAGCCCTA
Organism: Amorphophallus titanum; assembly: GCA_024336825.1. Taxonomy (NCBI): domain Eukaryota; kingdom Viridiplantae; phylum Streptophyta; class Magnoliopsida; order Alismatales; family Araceae; genus Amorphophallus; species Amorphophallus titanum. The sequence continues at coordinate 4,317 of JANBPO010001564.1, read as the reverse complement.
GGGCTAACCTGATCATGCTCACTATGGGATGACGTCGAATCGGCATGGGGCCTCGTTCGACGAAGCCGAGATGATGCCTATAAAGGCAGCTGGATGGATATCCTCTATTTCGTATAGGGGATCACACTCGCGAGGGCGTCTCAGGCAAAATCGGGTGACCCCTCGGTGTGAAAATCTCAAAGGGCACACTGAAAAAAGTAAAAGGGGGCCAACTCTGGCGAAAACCCACAAGGGCGGTAGAGCTGGTAAAGAGAGAAAAAAAACTCTCTCTCTCTCTCTACTCCTCACCGATGAAAGCCGTCAACCGTGACATCCCACCGACGGCAACCTCAGCATCACTCCACAACGGGGGTGGCCACTACACCCCTCAGGGTCAGCCATTGCCAATTCCAGCTCCAGTACTAGGCTACACACCTCAACGGTCAGCCGATCAGCTCCAGCCTTCCGGTTGCTACGCATCAGTAGCTAGCTACCCAGCTCTAGTTCCAGCCTCCAGCTCCAACATTTGGCTACACACCTCAACGGTTAGCTGACCAGTCCCAGTATTCTGGCTACAACACCTTTATAGGCTAGTCGACCAGTTCCAGCCCTCAGCTCTAGCTTCAGCTCCACTATTTCGGCTACAACACCTTCAAAGGCCAGCCACCCAGCTCCAGTCTCCAGTTCTAGCTTCCGACTACAACGCCTTCACAGGCCAGCTCTAGTCTCCAGTTTTAGCTTCCGACTACAACGCCTTCACAGGCTAGCCGGCCAGCTCCAGTCTCTAGTTTTAGATTCCGGCTACAACGCCTTCACGGGTCAGCTGGTGGACTCCAGCCTCCAGTCCCAGGATTCTGGCTACAACGCCTTCGAAGGCCAATCGGCCAGCCCCAGTTCTAGTCCCCAGCTCCAGTTGTAATTTCAGTTCCAATGCCAGTCCTAGTCCCAGACCCAACTTTAATCTCCAGTTCCTATCCTAGTCTCAGTTCCTGGCCACCATGCCTTCTGAGGCCACCCGGTCGGCCCGGCTCCAGTATCCCAGGCTAATGTGAATCACATTTTCGGCTAACAACATGTCAACAATTGGTACACCACCATTCGGTCTACAACCGACACACTCCAGAATCACCCTAGTAGCCTTAACAACATAGGCCAGCACACCCTCACGGGTCAGCCTCCACCTTCCAGACTCCAGTAACATAGGCCAGCACACCCTCACGGGTCGGCCTCCAGCTTCCATACTCCAATAACATAGGCCAGCACACCCTCATGGGTCAGCCTCCAGCTTCCAGTCTCCAGCAACATAGGCTAATACACCCTCACGGGCTGGTCTTTGGCTTCCAGTCTCCAGCTATATCGGCCAATACACCCTCACGGGTCGGCCCCCAGCTTCCAATGACACGGGCTAACACACCCTTACAGGTCGGCCTCCAGCCTTTACCCTCCAGTAACATCAGCCAATGCACTCTCGCAAGTCGGCCCCCAGCTTCCCGTTTCCAGTTCTTCAGGTCAACACCACCCTATGGGTTGTCCTTCAGCTTCCGATCTCCAACCAGTCGGGTCGACACACCTTATTTAGGCAGGCCTCTAGTACTCAGCATTCAACATCTAGCTTTCAGTATCCAATTTCCAGTACTCTATTCCCAATATCCACCTTCCAATATCCAATTCTCGATACCCAGCTCCAATATCTGGCTTCCTATATCCAGTTCCGGTACTCGGTTCCCAGCACCCAGTCCCAGCATCTAACTCCCAGTATTCAGTTTGTAAACCGAGTTTCTAGTACCTATTTCCACTATCTGTCTTCAGCATCCAGCTCCAGGGTCTAGTCCGATACCCATGTTCTAACATCCCAATCCTATATCTAGCATCCAGTATCCAGCCTCCAAGAGCCAGTTCCAGTACTCAGCTCCCAACATCCAACTTCAGCTCCAGTTCTAGTACATAGTCTCCAAGACCCAGTGCCAGTACCCAGCTGCCAGTATCCAATGCCAGCTTCAGTATCCAGTCCCAGTGTCTAGTCTTCACCATTCAGCTCCAGTCCCAGGCTTCAATAGCCAGTTCCATTACCCGATTCCTAGAATCCTGCTTCGGCTTTAGCTGCCAGCATCTAATCCCAGCATCCTATTCCAATTCCAGTTTCCAGTCCCTAGTCCCTTGGGTCTAATCTCCAATATCTAGTCCTCAATCTCCAGCTTCTAACTCCCAGCTTCTAGTAACATGTCAGAATACCTCACCCAGGCTGTAGACGGAGGGGTCCGCTGGTGAGGTGGCGACGCCAGGGAGCTGCTGAGACGCGTGGTGAAGCGAGGAACGGTGTGGTTTGGGCACGATCCCGAACAGTGGATTCAAAGCCGACGGTTCGGTTCGTGATGTTGTTTCGGCGCGGTTTAGTCACCTCAGCACTCGGTTTCTTCGGTGGAGGTAGGGAGATGGACCGCCACTTTGTTCTGTATATTTTCCCTACCCATGCGCGCGATTTTGTGCTCGATCGGGGGAGATCAAGCCGAGTTTGTGAAAATCATCATTTTTGAGGTTTGTAGGGTTCACCGAAAAATGACAACCATTCTCGGTCTAGTTAGTGTCAAAATAACTGCCGGGATGTCAAGATCTCGTTCACGTAAGTTTTTTGTCGTTTGGTCGTCACTCGGGACCGGTAGGAGTCTGGGAACCCCGGTGACTCGGTTTGGGTCGATTTCAGGAAATCTCCTCATTTTTGTAATTCAACGCATGCATGTGCTGTTTTTGGCTTCCTGAAGTGTTGTATGAGCGTGTGCGTGTGTTTCCCCTGCGCTACAGCGTGAATGGGGCGTAGAATAGGCCGATTCAACCGTTCCATAGTTTTGCTCACTGGTTTGTTGTAACGGTCATTCCAGAGACCGTCACATGCTGTGACGGTCCCCCGATAGACCGTTACGTTCGTTAGGTGCTTCAGGTCTTTCGAGGTAGGTGGGGTGTAACGGACCAGGACTGGTCTGTTACATGACCCCTAACGGGCCTGTCTTGGTCCATCACAGTCTGGTCTTTTTTAGGACTGTTGTTGTCAGTCCCTCGTTGACCGTGCCCTCCTCGAAGATCGAGTCAGTCGGTTCGCTATAATGGACCTGTCCCTGTGTGTTACGATCAGGTAACGCACCTGTGCAGTCTGTTACGTTGCCTGACCGATGGGTGGACTGGCCACGGGGCCTGGTGTAACGGACCTTCCCCCGTGTGCCAGGCTTGTAACGGACTCAGTCGATCCGTTACCTTCTGTTTGGTCTGTGTTGAGGTTTTGTGTTTGTGGGCCCTAACGCATCTGTCCTGGTGCGTTAGGCTGCGTAACGCACCTGGCCTAGTGCGTTACGACGTTCGGTTTGTGGCTTTTGACCCGTTGGCCCTGACGCCCATGTGCCGGTGCGTTAGGTGGTGTAACGTGCCTGCGTCAGTGCATTACATGGTCTTTGGCCTGTCGGCCCTGGTGCACCTGCCCTAGTGCATTAGGCTCGTGTAACGCACCTAGGGTGGTGCGTTACAGCCTTGCTGGCCGTAATGGCCTGGGCTGTTCGGTTCCGTGTCCGTGTGTTGGTCTGTCTCAGGTGGTGTTCTAGGGCGGTGTCTATGCGGCGGCGGTTGTCCAGATCGGTCAGTTTAGGTAACTGAGTGCGGTCTTCTCTCTGACTGTGGTAGTTCCCTAATGACTCAATCTGAAAACCGCCAGTGTCCTTGTCTCTGGTTACGTGGCGGCTGCTCCTTGACTGCCGGGTCTGCCTAGCGATCGAGTGCTGGTTTGCCTGCCCAGGGTGTTGTTGTTAATCGCTCCTGTTTCTGCTTGTCTTGGCTTGACCTTGTGGTTTACCCATGGCCGTGGATGTCTGTTGGCATCCTATGAGGGCTGTGACCATGATGCGATGGCCAGGAGTGCTTGTGATACTATGGTTGTGGCTATTGTGTCGGGTTCCGATCAACCCGGGGTTATCCAGGGGTTGGCAGGTGACCTTGCGCGTCTCGGCGATTCTGTCCAGCCCGAGACATTGGTTCTGGATGCTTCGAGGTATCCTACCTCGATCCGTGGGTCCAGGCTTGCTGAGGGTGTTCGGTGTTCCCTCAGATCTTCGAGTGTCATTTCTTGGGGAGTGCATCATTTTTCTTCTGGCTTAGGATTCGACCGATTGGCAGTGTGTTCTGCTGCTTGTAACGATCTTGCCTTCAAGTCACCCGACTCAAGGATAGTTGCGCCTGTAGGTCTAGTTGCCTTATCCTGAGTCTGTCGGCAGTTGCTGGTGCTGCCATTGGTGCTTTGAAGTATGGGTGGCAGTGCATGAATATCTGTTTGTACTCCGGCACTTGTGTTTTGAGTCC